>UELW01000223.1:3000000-3378965 GCA_900490495.1 Danionella dracula
AGGGTTGCCAGATCAGCCACATTCAGGATCCCAGTGAGAGGGGTCCAAAAGTACGCCTTTAAAACGCTTCGAACGTCAGCCAAACCAAGTTCCTTCTGAGCAGCAGATGAAAAACTTTCCCAGCATTCGTGGGCTTGAGGATTGATGGGATGTATGAGGATTTTCGATATGGCCGCTAAACAGTTATTTAAGTTCCTGCTAAATTGGAGGAGCATTGCATCATCATGACGAATGTCAAACTCAGCATCTGTTTTCAAGTAAATGCGCTTTATTTCACGAGTTACTGCTTTGGGATTTTAAGGGGCCTCTGATAGCTCTAAAATAAGGGAGAAAAGACAGTTTGGGAAACTGGAAAACTCTCAGGAAAATCCAGAATGAGATCATCCATCACACATGCCCACACGCAAATCTCATTTAGTATTGCATCAATGTATGAGAAACAAGCAAAACTCAAACTATACACTGGCGAGCTCGCGGATTACGCAGCTAATAACCCTGAAGGTGCCAAGTTTATGGGTTTGATTCCAAGGGAAAGCAGGAATTAAAAGGAGATGCTTCGTTTCTGCAATGCATCCTAGATAACTTTGGTCATTGTGTAATGCATGAGTGTAATGCAATAGCATTTTTAAGTCATCAAGCGTCTTGAGCGTTTATTAAAAGTGCTGGAGGCACTTTGAGAATCAATGTCAAATCAAAGATGCCACGCATTCAGCATTCACATGTTGAATGCTCAAGCTGATTGGCTACATGTTTTTTACATAACTAACTGGAATTTGAATTTCATGCTTTATTGAAGATCAGTTAAATGTTATCAAGTACATTATACAGATGATTATGAACCAAGAAAAAAATCATTTTCTAACATAGAAATAATGCTTTATAAATCATTTATTTGCTGCTGCTTAATTAGTGATGAGTAGTGTGTAATTAGTATAAAGTGCTACCCATCATTTTGAGTGGAGAGTTCAACACATTATTAGATTTAGTTTTTGTCTAAAATGTTTTAGGACGAGCTATCGTGTATATTCACAATGAAATAAGTCAGTGTTTCATTTATTTAAAGTCATATTTTATCTTCACACATATTTAGATTATTTACAGTAAAAGATGATTTCAGTCATAGAATGGCTTCTTTTTATAAATACATTTTTAGAAGGGTCAATTCGCTTGTATAAAAAAGTTTAATAAATATAAAACATGCACATCTGTATTTGAGTCCATTATGTAATATAACCTCATGTTTTAGAAATTTGGGTAGAGGTTTGTACATTCACTAAAAATCCTCTGATCTAATGAAACTAAAGGATTCCCTATTTTAGTAATGTTTAATACTTCACTTGTGACTGTGTTGACCAACAACACCGATTTAATTGTTTTGAGATAACAAACACAAATCTTCTAAACATTATTTACCCATTTAAACATTTCTCTTTTTACCTTTTCAACATCGATCTTGTTAAATATATATGTGACTTAAAATGTATCCACTGCATCGGTAAATAAATACACAAATCCATCACCGCATCGTGGCACTGCTGAGTAATTTCCAGATTTCTTACCTTCACAGATTCGATCAAGTCTTTGTCGTTTGACCTTGTGTTTGTCAACCAAAGCCATGCCACCTCAGTTATCCTGGTCTGCTGATCAAAAGCACAGGAAACTACAGCTCCCAGAATTCCCCAGTGGGCATAACGCCACCATACACCTGCAGAGAAACACAAAGTGTACTTCAATCCAGTAATTCAGAGACAATGCCATAAAGCCAACAGCAGACTTATTTTATAGTTATGGGTATGAAAATAAAAGGTACTGTTTATGTAGTTACATAACATTACATCCGCTAGAGGGAGCCAGAGTCTCCCTCACAGGTTGAAAGCACTCTTTTGCATAGAGGAAAATGAAGCGCCAATGTAAACATGAATTAGTTGTCGTAAATTAATCATTGTGAACAATAAAACATGTAAAACCATTTGACTCAAGATATTGTTTGTGCTTAGAGACCCAAGACAGAAAAGAGAGGATTAATTCCCAAGGAATAAAATATATAATCTATAAATTACCACATAAAGTTAGATACACAATTTAGATGCAATAATCTCAAACCTATCAAGGTTTTTGTCTATTTTCTATGAATATCCATGGCTGAATAGGTGCCAAACTACATCAATTAAGCACCAAACATAGTGTAACACAAAATACAAACCAAACAAGATAACAAGCCACTAATAAATATATAAATATATATATATAAAAAAAAAAATATATATATATATATATATATATATATATATATATATATATATATATATATATATATATATATATATATATATATATATATATAATAGTTTTTTTAATATATATAAATATATTTATTTTATATATATTTAACAAGGTTTCAAATATATGTGGATAGATTTCTCTTCCATTTAGACATGTAATATTAAAGTACAACTTTGTAGTGAAAAAGGATACAAAAAGCTATTGACCCTGAAAAAATGTTTTATTGTGGAGGAGATTTAAATGATCTCAAAGCAGGCTCCTTACACAAATCACAGGAATTCTGACTTCACAGATGTCTAGAAGACAGTCACTGACGCCCTCCGCAAGAAGGGTATAACACAAAAGTCTTCAAAATAAGGGACAAAAGAAAATGGGAGGGTTGATTACAGTCTTGAGTCGTGCTGAAAATCCATTCAGAAATTTAAGTGAACCTCAAAAAGTGCAGTGAAGTTGGACTCAATACTTTGGAAATAGAGATCTAGAGCTATTCCAGTTGGAGTTGAGACCATGTTAGTGTGTGTGGGCTGAACTGTTCTTCGGGACATCTAAATAAGATCCTCAGAAGATCTCTTCTTTAGAAAAGAACTCCTCCTCTGGAGATTACGTTATGATAGATCTAAGTTTTGCCTCATGAAAAACAGAGCAACAAACCTCCTAAATAAATCACGAGCAGCTTCACATCTAGCTCAAGAAGACAGACTGAGGAAAGACTGCCGTCTGTGTCTCTATTTGATTAATTAATCACCGAAATTGATCTAAAGAAGCTGCAGGGGGGATAATAAGTGCTTGTAGTTGGAGATGTAAACCTTGAAGTGCTTCATGCAGCACTAGAAGTGAGAAGACAAAGCGATCAGCTGTACACACTTCAAAGATCTAGGTTTAAAAGCCCTCGATGCTCCACACAAAGCATGAATTAGCTGGGCTCATTCACAAACCTGCTGCTTTGATTCAGCTGCACCTGTACATCTGCGAGTGTGTGCGTGTGACAGCTGTATCGCTCTCCGTGATTGATGTTTGCACATTTTGGCTCCTCGTGTTTACCCTGCACAATAGGCACATTTACACCGACCTGCATTCATTTTAATATCCACGGAGCATTATTCAAAACCAAGCCCTTATGGGAATGTTTTATTAAGCGCTGCTTTGATTTGACACTCGTTTGGTGTCAAACTCGATCGTTCACCTTCGACCTGAGGTGAAGCATATGCAAAACCGTTCAGATCATTATTTCTCTAGTAATGAAATCAACTCATGCGGAGTGTTTAGTGTCTCTTGGTGAAAAGGGTCACAAGTTCGAGGCTAGCTGATTGGAGGTTTTGTGTTCTTCTGTGTCTCTTTTACCTTCTCAAGTGAGATTTTACTGCATATTCGGTTTTCTGCAGACAGCTTGAAAACATGCTTCAAAAGATTTGAAGTCTTTAAATTGTTGTCAGGTGAAAAAAACTGACATTCAGACAGTGAGTGAACGTGGCCTTGCGAAAGACTGGAGGCCTGTGGAGAGAGTGCACAGCCTTTTCCTAACTTGAGCTGGAGACAGACATCCCCAGAAATAACTGGATGAATGGTTCGAAAGAAAATAAAAAGTTATTTAATACATTATGTATATATAAGACCGTTAAATTGACTAAATACATTTGAGTTAAAACAATTTAAGCCAACAAAAAAAAAATATTTACATGACTTTTTTAGAATTAGGACATTTTATTAGAGATTTAGAAAATCAATAAAATAATCCTCAAAAAAACATAAACAATTTTAATTAATAATTAAGCAATAGTAAATTAATAAAAATTTATTTTTTATTTTGTGTAAAATAAAATATTACACAATTAATAAACAACATATGTTCTCACAGACATATTTCAAAGATATGCAATACATTTCAAATAAATATTATGAAAGGAAAAAAATATTATTATTATTATAATAATTATTATTATATAAATATTATTTATTTATTGTTTTTTTCTCTGTTATAGTTCTGTTATAGTTCTTATAATTGTATACATAACGAAAAAGTGTGAAGCAGATGAAAATATGTTATTCTAGCTTCTTCAAAGTAGCCAGTTTTTGCTTTGAGTACGCTTTACACACTTTTGGCATTCTCTTGAAGAGCGATATCTTCAAGAGGTGGTCTCCTTAAACGCTCTTCTCAGAAACATTGTTTAAAAATATTTTGTGGTTAAACATTATGAAAGAAAAAAAAATGTGTAGCCTTTAAAAAAGAAAACATTTTTAAAAAGCCAAAAACCAGAGCAACATTTCAACATTGTTACTTAAAAACAGATGTGAGTTCTGGGGAGGAACGATTTGCTGTGGAACTTTGGTGGTAATTTGGGTCTCAGGGGGAATTTTCTGTATGCATGGAATAGTGTGTGCCTGTGTGTTTAAAATTCTAATTATTGTAACATGAGAACAGAAAGCACCAATGCATCCGCTTCAGATCAAGCCCCAAAACATTCTCAGGTTTTTATAACATGACGCGTTCTTCCTGTAAACCAACTTCTGTAATTTTTTAACTGAATACTTTTACCACTTTAACTTAAAACTCTCTCCCAAAACGAGTCGTGATTGATCTCTTCAGTTGGTTCATTCTTTAAAAGCTCTGAAGCACTTTGTTGCCGTGGCATTTTAACTACGCTGATAATTCCCTGCATATTTATTTATTTCAAGCAATCACAAATTGTTTTCTCCAGAGACCTTTAGAAATGCCAGCTCTCATCAAAGAGGTCTGTCTCACTTCCTGCGCCACAAACACACAGAGAGACAGGAGACGGCTTCAAATCAGCTTCAGCGGAGTGTGTCGAAACTCACTCGGGGGTTATCTGAGGAGAGCCTTGAGGGACTCTCACAATGTGTCAATGTTTAAAGGTCTGGATGAACTGTAACCAAGCCTTAAATCAAACAAACGTCAAACACTCTTTTGCATCTAAACCATAAAGAAGATAGATCTTGCAATGTATATAATTTATTTCTGTAACTTTGGTAAAGTTTCTTCAGTTAGTTATTTGTGTTTTTGAAGACCCCGAATGAAAATCAAACATTTCCAGGTGTGTTAGCAAGAATGTTGCACATTACCAACAAATCCCATCCAAACTTTTCTAAACCTATCCAGGTTTCCATGTTAAACAAATATCTAATTCCCAATTGTAATTTTTAAACCCCTTTAATGTTTATGTCATGAAATCTATGAACTACTCCCATCGTCACCTCGATTCTCAGAAAGCTTATCTTTAAGACTGCAACAACAAATCAATGAAATTGAATAGATTACTAAAAGACTACTCATTTCATAATCAATTGGTTGCATCCTCACAATTATTTGAGACAAAAAAACTTCAGTTGAGCACAGAGCACTCACACTCAGCAGAGTTTGACGCCTCATATAAACGAGCCGCTGTTGAGCTCTGTTGCAGATGTAAAGCATTTGTATGTTTGCTTTGCGTTAGTTTGCTTTTATTTTATTTCTATAATTAATAGTAGTCAAGCAGCTCAAGGAGCATAATGCTATAAATATGGGGTGATGCACCTGCATTATGCACTAACATACTACTAAAACACCCTAACAGTTTATCTCAGGTTCCTTTCTTGGCACTCAAGGACACTTTACAGCAGACAAAACAGTACAGCATACACCGTTCTTCAGTATCATCTAATATAAGAATAACAGAAGGCAGGGTGACAAGTTTAGAAAATGATTAATAAATAATACTAATAAATATTTGACCCCTCTAGATTATCAGTGCACACTTAAAAACCTTAAAATGGAAGTATTTATTGTATACAATTTCTTTGATTCACCTCAAATAGTTCCACCCACTGCCAAGCTTCTGCCACGCCCCCTAATGGGTTTTGCTTAGAAAATCCACCCATTTCCGACAAATACATTCATTTTATTAGTAAACCAATAACTTCTGGCCCAGGGCATCCAAAAACACTCTTTCTTTTCATTGTTTATAAATGAGGTTCTACTATAGTTCACTTCGAGGTGAGAGTGTGTACGATGATCATGAGATGAGCTGCATTAGTGCTTCATCTGATTGGTTAGTGGGCGGGTGCTATGGCCAGTCATTTTGAGATCACAGAAAAAGAAAATAGGATTACACAAACATGTATGAACCAATCAGAATGTGACTCAGACATGTTTTTTTGAGGGAATGATTACATGCAAGACATGCGATTACTAAAACATGCAAGAAATGTCAAACAAGTTAATTCCTCCATTCAGAGGACCAGAAACCTTTAATCAGGGAATTTGAATTGCGGAACTATAAATGATGGAAATCAAATAACAACAATCATTGATGTCTCAAAAATGTGTAATATGAAAATATCTGATACAGGTCTGTTATAGGCACTGAATTTCACTTCGGGCTGCAGTCTGAACATTGCTTGAAGACATTTCAAAAGGCCCTAAAGCCTAAATAATCCCATCAGTTTGTGTGAAATTGGCATCTGACGTCCCTTTAAGAGGCTGAATCTGAAGCCAAATTTACTGAGCAACGGCATATACAGATACGCTCTCATCGTTATGTTGGCCATATTGATCCGTTAGAGTCACAGTTATAATGAGCTAAGCACTTTGCTCGACCCCTGGAGGTCTGGCCACAATGAAGAGGCCCCTTGCCTCCCTGACCCCTTCATAGCATACTACACTCAGTGACCCGGCTTTGACTCTCGCGGTCGGAGACCAGCTTTAATAACCTGGAGGATGGAGACAGAGAGAGAGAAAGGTTGCCAGTGTTGCACAATTTCACATTAATAGCACAAATATATCAGGTTTTGAGTAATATGGGAAACTGTATTAATATGACAAAGATACCTGAAGGAGAATCTCGAGGTGGGTGAGGGGCTGTTCAGCCTTTATCAGAATGAGATAGCCTGTGGCCCCACAGAAACAATCCATGAGAACCATTTAGAGAAGCTCAGTTGCACATTACATTGAGGATCTTATCAGTCTGCTCTTTTTTCAAACGTTCAGCGCTGGCTTGATTGAATCAGAGTTGACAAAAAAACTATTAAGGGTTTCCACAAGCACTGGAAATTAAGGATTTTCATACATGTATTAAAAATCAGAAGCTGAACCACAAAGAAAAAAAAAAGAAAAAAATTAGGATTAAGGAGTACACTAGCCTGATGAAACCAGTACATTTCATTACATACAGAGGTTTTGGAAATGAGTTTTGCTTTCTTCCTGGAGGTAAACGTCCAACACTTGTAACACTTTTTTTTTTATCAGCCCAAGTCACTAGGGTCTGGCTGTGATGTATGCAATGACCCAGGAAAAGAGAGCTTTCCGGCAGTTGCGTGAGTAGTAAACAACAATGCAAACAGAGTAGAGCAGAGCTGTTCGAGATGTCTGATACCTGTTGACTTGCAAAAGAAATGTAGGAGTTCATGGAGCAACTGGTAACGGTAACATATTAGACCCAAGTGACATCAGTAACAAACATTCTCAGCTTTCACGCAACGTGCATTTGTCTCTATTTGGGGTTTTGTAGCTAAGACAATATCTGTATCATGGTGCACACCGAGCTACCAAGCACATTTCTCTGCCTACTTCACTTGTTCTACCATTAGTGCAAGAAGTGGGGACACAACCCCAATGATTGGATTAGTATTGCTAGTTTTCTGCATAGCCACCTCCTTTACAACTAACGAAGCAAACCAATAAACTAAACATTTTTCCAAACCACGTGGCAAGTAGGGCCACAACAGCTTTGCAACAAGCAAAATATAATAAACATTGTTCTTGCTCATATTTTAATTTCTCAATGTTATGAAGAGTTGCTACAACTGAGTGGACAGCTTTGTACACCGTATACTCCGCTGCCATTGCCGGACTGACTAAAAGCCAACCTAGCACACAAAGGTGACATCTTTGCTAACAGCCACTGTTCCCTTTTTAGCACTTTAAAAATTTTACCAGCGAAAACGAAGACAAAATGTACAAAATAAAATGTAGCGCGACTCTTTCTGTGTCCCAATTGGCACACTACCCGCACTTTTATGGGAGAATTGAGAGAAAATGGGAGAAAATGAGAATTAGTGTGTCCCAAACTACAGTATACATAAACTAAGTATCTGAGCAGAGTACAGGATGTGTACTTTTTCTGCGTAGATTCTGAAGCGCAAGTCGATGAACGTTCACAAGCTGAGATTACCCACAATTCACTGCGCTTAGGTGGAAAGAGTTTTCTCTTGTACCCAAACAAACAAGCTCTACTTGTAATTCGATTCATTTTCAAAGAATAAGCACATAAATAAATAACAGTAATATAGAGGGTGTTATTTCTATTATTCAATATTTTATATTGAAGGAAGGGGAGAGAGTTAAGATCTCGCACATGTCGTGTGTAATGACACGGTCACAACGAATTCCATCACATGGCATTTTAGTGTGTTACAGATTGTGCACTCTCGTCTTACACACTAAAATGTATACACAAAATCTTCTTAAATGAGGATCTACTTTGAGGGTGCAGTATAAGTGTTCGGATTGGGACGCAGAATGTGAGGAAGTAGTAATTTTAACAAATGGTTTAACAGTAAACACAACATTTAACGGATAAGGAGGAATGCTTTAAACAAACTTAAATAAAACACTGCCGACCAGAGGATTGAATCACAATGAGACAATTGGATTATAAAACAGGTGGAGTGTGGAAACAAGCAGACTTGAAAAGCTATGAAGCAATCAAGGGAGCATAAAGTGAAGCATGAAAAGAAACCAGAACACGACTAGAGAGTACAGAGAATTCAATTCATTTTCAAGCTAAATGTAGCTGTTAAATGACACAGAGACAGTGTTTGGTAATGCAGCCATGAGAACAATATGGTGCCAGCTTCAGCCAGTGGACAAAAAAATTTTGATGATGTTGAATCATGTAAACTCGTAAAATTTGATGCTCATCATTTATCCTTATATATCCTATGCTCTGGAGTTTAAAATGTGTTAATCTTTTATTAACTGTATTCATTTTGCAAATATTTACTTGCATTAAGTTTATGTTTAAAATACAGTATTAAGTAATAAATACCAAGTGAGAACAAGCTTGATATCCTCCAAGCTAAACCAATTTTATCTTTGCAGAGCAATCAAAAAACATGATTATATACATTCATAGGTTGCAGGGTAAGAAGTTAGCAGAATAATCAAATGCAGATTTACCACATATTTAAATAAACAATGGTGTGTTCAAGCTAAAGTGTTGCATAGAGTGACAGCCACCAATCAAGAAGTAAATAGCAACAAAAGATAAGAACATGCTAACATATTGCTGTAAAACTAAGACACGGTTTTAACCAGAGGATGAAACACTTCAGAATCTGCAGCGAAGTTATAAACTTCACACGGACAGCAACAGTATTTTGCAAAACCAGTATTATGTGTGCCAAGAACTTAAGAGAAACGCTCATGCTCACTCATGCTCGAGCTGCAAACGTGTGAATACAGTAGTCACTTGTCAAAACAATGTGTAAACCCAGCATTTACAGTTTCTAATGTGCAAATCATGGCTTCTGAATGTCAAATAATCAACATTATACATGATTTTGAGCTGAATGTAGTTTTTTTTTTTTTGCTTTTCCAATCCAGGCCCTGAGATGGGAAATCTCATATTACAAAATCAACTCCAAAACAAGCTGCAAGACTTCCCCCGGCAGCATAAATCTCCCCCTAGGCTTAAAGAACTCCCCTTCATTGGAATGTTAACAGCTTCGTTAAATAAAACATAAACCTTTAGAATTTCCTTTAAAATACTTTTCCACTCTTCTAATCCACTTAAAGCCATAAAGCCCATTAACTGGCATTTCCCCAAGATGAACCTACTGCTTTGAAAACCATTAAATTAAAATGTTAAACTAACAGAAAAATGAAGGACATTTGGCTCCTTATTGATCCAGTTGAGAGCGTGTCATGGACAGGCGCGGGCTTCATGATGGAGAAAACCCATTAGACCACCTTTGCGATTCATAATTTGAATCAATATCAATTCATTAAAGCCAAGACGGAAGAAACGGTCCAAATAAGCTCCCTAACAGTACACATATTGGTACACTTGATGGAGATATCGAATGTACCTTCAATTCACATATGAACCCTGACGAGGAATTTAATTTAGTTAATCGTGTCAAATACTCTGGCACCATGAAGTAAACAAAATAAACATTCTAATCTAGAGATACAACAATAAAATTACATTATGAGAAAGAAAAACACAATGCAAGTATAGAGATGGACAATATGTTGTACATTTTGTAGAATTTCTGGTGTTTAATTCAATAGCGATCATGAAATATTTGCAGGCCTCAAGATTAAAGTCTCTAGCTGAACAGGGCTGAAGTTAGACACTTTTCAAGTTTAAGGACATTTGGTGTCTCTGTCCATGGTGAGCAGTTCAGAGATATTCCTGAACCGTTTGATTGATTCAGAACTCAGGTCACATGAGGAGTGGGGCAGGTCAGGGAGACGCGAGGAGAGACGAAAGAAAGAAAAAGAAGCAAGAACGAGAAAAGAAGAACGAAAGAAAAAAGAAAGAAAAGAAAGAAAAGAGAAGAAAGGATAGAAAGAACGAAAGGAAAAAGAAAGAGAGCAGAGAGAGAGAGCAGCGAGCTGAGAGAGAGAGAGATAGAGAGAGAGGAGAGAGCGAGAGAGCGAGGAGGATAGAGAGAGAGAGAGAGAGAGAAGAGAGATGAGAGAGAGAGAGGAGAGATCGAGCGCGAGCGATCTAAGCATATCTCTAGATCTCTCTCTCTCTTCGCTCAGCTCTATCTCTCTCTCTCTTAGCGCTCTCTCTCTATTCTCTCTCTCTCTCTCTCTCTCTCTCTCTCTCTCTCTCTCTCTCAGCATCATCTCTTCTGGAGGAGCAGGAAGACTCTTACAGCTGTGTGGTTAATAACGGTTCTGTCAGTGTCCAGCATCTCTCAGCTCTATCAGCTGTGTCCAGGTAGCCTGCTCACTGCGGTCCTCATCTAAACAGTGTTATTTCATGCTTCCTTTAACTAATAACAGTGTTTATCTGCTTTAGCTGATCCCGGCTTGAAAACCGATCACTGCCAGGGCCCATATCAATAGGTTCTTTCTGCTTTGCTGGCTACAGTCATTTTGTGGTGCATGAAGTCATGAATTAAACTCCTGTTCAGGATTCTTAAGCATTTTTTAATTATTCAGCTGTCACGGCAGCAACATTTTTATTAATCATCAGTGTCTGTGGATATAATTTAGAATGTATTAAAAGACTTATTTTGAAAACAGTGATTTAAGTCTAGTAAACAAACTATGGATTTTTATAAAAGAAGTGAAATTAAATAAAACAATGCACTGTGTCTTTACAGTAAAGTTTTTTGTCAACTAAATTAAATTATTCTGAAATAGTTTACAGTGCTTTATTGAGTTAAGTTGATTTATGTTGACCAAGTAATTACAATAAAGAAGTGTTTTTATAGCTCACAAAATTAGCAACCATGATGTTTACCCTAGCAACCATACCAGCTGATCATTATATACTCTTCAGAAATTATTGAATTAATCTAATTGAACCATCGCTACTTTACATCACTCATAGTGACTATACAAGCTTTATATGACAGATAATTCCTCTACAGCAACCATGCTGTTTACCCTCGCAACCACATCTTCTGGTCTATATCTCAGCTTCAGAAAATCACAGATCAATTGGGATTAGTTTACATTATTCACTGCAACAACACAAACGTTATAGGACCACTGCTTCCTCGATAGTGACCATGTTTTTTTAGTCTAGCCATCTGATCTTTATATATGTTGCAGAATATAATGAAATCAATCCCTAATACTAATTTACCCAATCCCCATTTTTTTTCACTCATAACGAATAAGAAAACTTTATATGACATAATTCCTCGACCTATTTGACTCAATATGACTGTGATTGCTCCCTCGCAACCACGTTGTTTTCCCTAGCAACCATACCAGGTGAACTTTTTATACACTTCAGAAAATAACAAGACCAATCCTTATTGATCTTCTTGACCCAATCTCTAGTTTACCACTCAAAGCGACTAACTTATATGACATAATTCCTCCCTAGCAACCATTCTGTTCACCCTAGCAACCTTATCAGCTGAACTTTATCTTAACATCAGACATAACAGATACATGGGGATTAGTTTATATCATTCGTTGTGACTACAGGACCCTTGATTGTTCCCTCACAACCAGACCGTTCCAATAGCAATGCCTAGCAAAGAGATTTTGCATCTTTAAATGCAGCCTATAGGTAGCCATCCATAATGTTGATATTTTGTTAATAATTAGAGATAAGGGGTAATAATAGCACTACAGGTTATTTAGTTTCCATCAGTCCAAAACACATGCATGTTTTAGATTCAGTAAGGAAAGAGAAGAACCTGATGAAAACTCACAAAAAGGACCTTTGTGCTGATAAAATAATAATCAAAAAGGTCAAAAACCACAATAAAAGCCACTATGCTGCCCACAGGCTTCTCTCCCATGCATACAAAATCAGTTTCCAGAAGAGGTAGGTCATGACCTACATTATGCAAAACTAGGACAGGAAAATGAAGACTCATCAACTTTTAAGGGAAACAAAGATTCCAGTGTCCTTTGAATTCGGAGGTTGGCTGCCCAGTGACATTAACTGCATCTCTGGCTAAACCAACATACAACTGGGCACAACTTAACAAAATCATATCGATGTGATTAAACATATGATGTGAAATCAACAGAACTAAAAAATAAAATCTAAAAATATATCTTGTAAGAAAATTCAACACAATAAAAATAGCCTAAATTGCTTTTATAAAAATCGATTATTTCTTTTTAAATATGATTAATTGACCCAAAACATAATAAATGTCAAGATTAATCTAACTGAAATGATTCCTCTTACTATTGTTAGCTTTCAAACGGTGCTCTTAATGATCATCTTTACAGTATAAACACTCCGAGCTGAACCAGGTCACCACTTCATCCTCGGTGTAAAACCACTTGAGAGGAACTGATTCAAAACACATCTGTGGCCCGGGTAAAGTCTCAATGAACTCGCACATTCCCTCCCTCCACACACCTAAAGGACAGGATGCCATAAATATTAAAGAAGCTCTTCGCATTTTCCTGTCGGACTCTAATAAATGTCTTCCTGTTTCATATTCTGCCATGTGCACCATGATTCAGTGCGTGATGTGTGAGCGCTCTGGGCTGAGAGTGAGAGCGAAGGACGGTCTCAGAGGATGATGTTAGATATCAAAATCTCTGCTCATCAAACCCACAACATACAGCCTGCTGAGAATACATAACCGCCATGCATTATTAACATGCAATGCATACGATCTGCCAGGATTACTTGCGGTCGTTCACAGGGTTTTTCTATGCCTATAGCAGCCCCCAACAGAGTGAAAGACGATTTTTAAATCCTGTTGTGTAACTTTAAGAATTTTGCCATTTTCCTTCCTTTTAAACTTCATTTTATGTCTATATTAAGTATACTACAGATATTGTAGGACTAACCTTAAGCGTGTTAACATTTCCTGTTAAGACAGGATTTAACCTGCATTCAAAGGAGATGTAGGGGAAAGGTCAGGTATGTAGGGGAAAGTCAGCTGTGGGCAGCTGTGAGATTACCTGATGGACAGAGGGGGCACTAGTGAGCAACTCATGAGCATGGCATACTTCGGACATGCACCCACTTTTGGACAGCAGTTGAAGCAGAAGTTAATGAAATTCTGACTGTGTCATAAGAGGAATAAAGGATGAAGATACAGAGTTTGCAGCCAGACGAGGGAAGATAGAGCAGCTTGTCTCCGGTACCAGAGAAGCAGCCGGTGAATGGAGAAAAGACTTGTGATTTTATAATCAATTAATAAAACTTTACTCTACATTGGTTGAGTTCTGTTTTACTTTATAATAAATATGATGTTTTATTTTTATTTTATTTATATATATATATATATATATATATATATATATATATATATATATATATATATATACCACTTTGGGAGAGAAAACTTGCTAATGAGTTTTAAACTAATTGTAGTTCACGGGACACACACACACACACACACACACACACACACAGACGCACAACAACACACACACACCAAACAAACAATTAGTCTGAAAGTATAGGACAAAGCAGATAAGTCATATCAGAATACTCCCTCTTGCAATCAATACAATTCTGAATTTTCGGCTTTTTAAAGTGTATAAAGAATATTAACAAAAAAAATTCTGTATAAATCTGAGACACTAGTTTATTTTCAACATTACTTCTGCAGTAAATAATTAAATACTTTTCCCCCAGTAAGGGTGACTGTGGATCTTTGTAAAATTTTTGTCTCAAAGTGATAATATCATAACTTATGATATATAATATCATAACACACAGACACAAAAAAACAACACAAGTTTCTAAATGATCTCTTTCAAAGAGCTAAAAAAGTTTCATTTACTTTAAAAAAAATAACTTTCGTTGACAAGAAAAAAGGAGAAATTACGGTAATGTTATTTTGACAGTGAACAACTTAAAAGGTCCTGTATAAAATTAACTCGTTTTCAGACTTTTCAGACATTTCTTGCATGTTTTAGTATTGTTCCCTCATGACTTGAGGAACGCTTTTATATTATATTATTTTATTACTCAAGTCACGTATATTATTTAATTTTCTGGGAGCTAAAAGGCTTAATTTCCATAGCACTGTTCACTAACCAATCAAATGAAGTGCTAATGCAGTTCATCTCAATTCAGAATGTATGTGTTGACTGACCCGGAAGTGAACCATAGCAGAACCAGGTTGATAAACAATGAAAAGCAAGTGTTTTTGGATGTCCTGGAACAAACGTTGTTCTTGGCTTACTAAAAGATTAATATATTTGTAGGAAATAGGTGGATTTTTGTGTGTGCCAATAACCAAAACCCTGCGGGGGCATGGCAGCAAGAGGAACAGAAGGTACACAGTCGTTTTGAGGAGCACGACCATTTGAGATGATTCAAAGACATTGTTCATGATGAAACTGCTTTTAAAGAGTGCAGTGAGCGTCTAGAGGGATTGGCTATTATTATAATCTATTTAAAAGGAGCATAATATAGCACCTTTAAACTGTTGCTTTTACACTTGCAGTGTCTTAATTTTGATTCTTACACCTAATAATTGGCATCAATCAATAAAACAACCCCATGGCATGGCTTCAACCAACTAGCATGCCCGGTGTGTTCCTCAAGCAGCCTGTTTGACAGCCCTGGCCAAGACCTCAAGCAAACTGAGAAGAGCAACCAAACTCCCTTCAGAGTTGCCATCTTCCTTCCTGAAAAACACCACAAACCATGCCAACTTCCAGCCCATTCTGTAGAGTTTGGAAAAGTAAAATAAAGGGTTTTTTTGGGCCCCGGCACCTCCTTGAAAGGGCCCTTGACAAAGCCCTTAGAAACAGCAGATGTCCTGGTGGAGAACATCTGTACACACCCCCTCTCTCCTCCAGCCCAGACAAAGGGGCATCACCCCTACACTAGAACTTAAACACACGCGCACACACACATCTAAAATAGCGCCACCAAGAGAAGGTGTGAACAAGTTGGTGCAAAAACTAAACTTTAGAACGCCAATTAACTTTGAGCCAAAACGACATTTCCCAACTTGAAAATCATAATTCCCAGCAGTACAAGTACACACTTCCTAGAGTGTGCAATCAATGTGTGTATTTGCTTACACACTGCCCTTTCAGGCAAGCTTGTGCTAATGCACTCAGCTAAGCAAGCACCTTCATACTTGGTCAGCCTCGTCACAGAATTGTTTTCTAACCGTTTACAATGAAGCGAAAGAATTAGCCGTTACAATGTCGCGGGAGATCCAAGAGCCGACATTGCCACACACATGTTCTTGTATGAAGAGTTAGAAAAGCTGAGTGGCTCAAGATGTCCTCGGATAGAAGAACCGCCGAGAGAAAAGCCCACCCATACCCTCCATGTCGCAGGCGAATAAACGCACACATGGACGGACACACGGCGGAAGAGCAGCCGCGGTCCTTTCCACAAACACCCGGCGAGAGCATCTTATATCTTACCTGAAGGAATGGTTGAGAACGTGAAGGTTCCAGCTGTCGCGAATATTCCAGAAATCCGTCACAGGTTTAAATAAAGCGTCCGTTATTAATGACTCACCTTAAAAATGCTTCAAAACTTAATCCAGCGTGTCCCAAAACTCAATATCCGGTTGTCTCATTTGTTTTCTGCTTCTTGAATTAACTTGGGGATGCTCCACAGTTTGGTTCTGAGCGGCGGGAGCGGGTTTACTTAATTGAAGGGTAAAATGAGGAGGTGACTCGAAGACTACGGTGCACTACGTTTCATCTTTTCCCCAGTTGGAAGGATTGAGATGTCTCTGTTTTCCTTTTCTTTTTGCTCTATCTTTTTTGAAAGAGGCGGGGCGTCGGACGGAGTTGACGAATAGCACGGCGGGAAACGCAAGGTCACGCCCATATCTGGAGGACTGGAGCGCTGGCACTGGTCAGTTTGACCACAGCAGGCCTTCTGTGCACTGCCACCTTGCTTTCAGACTACCAAAGGAGCACGCAGGCTTCAGTTTGACCCTCAATTAAATTAAATCATGTTAATAAATCGATAACTCAAAGGATCACAATTTATGAAAATGTAATTATTAGTACTTCACTGCTTTTACTGTCAGGCTTTTAGTTTTGTTGTTGGGATCAGAAAAAAATTAATTAACTTTCCCTTCTCTTCTAAAATCTGATTGCTGACACATCGATCATTGGCAGAGAAGTAAACGCCAAGACAGACCATATAAAAGTGATCTTTACAAGACAGCCACTTTGACATCATCTCGAGTAGGCGTTAAATTGAAACACTTAACTAATTAACTATAAAAAATACTGTGTTCAATGCTGCTGACATCTTAAAATTCTATTTATGAACGAACAAAATCCAGATGAAAAATAGAAGCAGCTAACACACGTGTACCATAAAATACAAACATTGACCCTTTTGCACGTAATAAAAATAAACCTGTAAAAGTCACTTAATATGGTAAACTTATAGCTAAATTATTCAACTTTTTTAAATAATGTAATGTTTTTATGGCTCTATGCTGCATGCTTTCACAGTTAACTAAATGCATTTGTGTAAAAAATAACACGTGACACAGTGGTTTACCATAAGTTATTTTATTTAAACGTTAACTTAATAAAGTGCCAGTTTCGAATTGCACAATGAATGAATTTTAGAGAGAATAGTGAGTAACAATAGTGAGGAAAAAATGCACAGGGGCTCCTATTTTTATTTTTATTAAATTATCTTATACATTTTCAGGTTGAAAGCTTTTAAATTTTATACACTTCAATGCAAAGTTAATAAGCTTTCCAAGCTTTCAGGTTTAATGTTTAATCCTGGAGATTGGTATCTCTTTATATACTTGAGAATTCTTAATAAAAGCTGAAATGTGTGGCATTTCATGAGTCAAAATGGTGTAATCTACAGTGTGGGCTCTTTATATACTTGCAATTTTATAAAAAGGAAAAAAAAATTATTTGGTTGCTTGTTCATTTGGCCTATTCTACATCATTCTATAGCAATTCTTAATTCTATATAAATTCATAATTATTTATCAATTATTTTTTATATTTATATTTGATATACTATACAGAGGAAACCCTGATTTTTTTTTTTTTAAACATTGAAGAAACAGCCTCAATGTGTACACTTATCCTGTAATAATCTTTGTTTTGCACTAGACTCTCTGAAAATTGTCCACACAATACTTTCTTGTTCTTGTTTGTTTGGAGAAAAAAACAACAAAATATGTTTACATGTATACACTTTAATAAATGATTCACTTTTGCAAACATTATAGCGCCGCTCTCTTCGTTATAAGGAAGCAATGTTTTTGTCTCATCTCGCAATGTGTATCATAAATGTTTCATTTTCAAATAAACATAAAATCACCCTCGTAAATTCTTCCGCTCTTTCTCTCTTGCTCTTGGACTCGCGCACACACTTCTTTTCCCTCCTCCTCATATTTTCCCAAATTCAGCACTTTCCTATTCTGCCTCTCTGGGCACAAAATGCTTATTAGAGATTTATTTCTTTCACTCCTAGGTTTGTCTTCGATTCTCTTCTTTGCAGTGCTTGCATGGTGTTCCCAATAAATACTGACTTTCCTGTTAAAAACTCAAAGGCTATATAACAGCATTATTTATACAGTCAGTGTCCCCTAGGACTGAAACAAATACGCTTTCCATCTCACTCAGGTCAAGTATCCATTCTGGTAGCATCGATGTCCTTCTAACAAAGAGGTAATGCTAGTATATTGGAAAAGAAAAAGTCTTTATCTATGAAACAAAAAAATGCTATATGTGTTCCATGAGAAGAAGGGTCTAAAAAGGAAGGACAAAGGAAATATGATGAATCTCAACTAATAAAAGTAAATCAATCATGCCAACTGATTACTAGAGGCACCACAAAACAGATATATATGATGGAGAAACACTAAACAAAACAAAGATATTCATTCAGCAAACACTGAATCTGACAAATGCAATGAGTCCTCTGTGGGGTAAAACAGGGGTTTGTAAATTAAATAATATGTAAAGAGGTCTGGTTGCACAATTTTTTGTAACAGAGAGATTCTGAACATTATAATGTCTAACTATTTAATACACTATTATTATATATATTATTTAGCCAAATAATGTTTTGCCATGTAACATGCAACTTAGCATAAATGTAAAATATTTTATAATTTATTAAATAAAATCAGGGTTGCTTTTTGGAAAAAAAAGAAAATTTCTCTGTGAAAAGTACAAATTACAATCTAGAGTGTTAAATTGATAATGTTCTGAGTCTATTTTGTCCTACACTTTATAGTGTTAACAGATATGAACACTGAGCCTCTCAACTTGAATAATGTCAAACATGTTAAAATGAAATATAATTATACAAATGTACTATGTATATAGGTTAAAGAGTGAGTTTTCAGTTAAGAATGTACTGTTTAGAGGATATTTTAACTCGTTTTGAGGTAATTTGTACTCTGTTAAGTGTGTGTTTGCTCATATTCTGCACGGTAAAAAAGATTTTTAACCAAAGTATGCTATTAAAAAATTACTTGCATTTACCATCACTTTTACTTTATGGTCAAATACCTGTAAAATACAGTAAAGTTCAGCGTAAATTTTTTTAATGTAAATTTACGGTCAATTGTATGTAATTGATTTTTTTAAATTGTTTGTTTTAAAATGGTTTTATATGTAAAATTATTGCATATCACTGTTAAAAATAATCATAAACATTTTTTACAATGTTTATAACTGTAAAATTATAGATTATTTTCTATAAATCTACAGTAATAAAGTCCTTAACAATGATATAAATCTTAATTAAAAAGAATGTACAGTTGCAATTTTGTAAAGAGATAAAGGTAATATATAAAATAACAGCAACAAAACATTTTTGACCAAACAAAAATACTTTTTCTTGTTGATCTTTATCTGTTAAGTGATTTAAACACCATTTGAAGAGTTGTTTAACCATTCATATTTAGACTTCAAAGAGATAAAATGAAAAAGAGTTTGTGTTTACTTTCCAGTAATATCATTCATTCATTCATCTTCATGTCGGCTTTATTCCCTTTCGGGGTCGCCACAGCGGAATGAACCGCCAACTCACTGGCATATGTTTTATGCAGCGGATGCCCTTCCCTGCCGCAACCCATCGCTGGGAAACATTCACACACACATTCACACTTTAACACTATGGGCAATCGTTCTTATTCAATTCACTTATTCCGCATGTCTTTGGACTTGTGGGGAAACCGGAGCACCCGGAGAAAACCCATGCGATCACGGGGAGAACATGCAAACTCCACACAGAAATGCCACCTGCTCCAGCCGAGCCTAGAACCAGCGACCTTCTTGCTGTGAGACGACCGTGCTACCCACTGCGCCACCGTGACGCTTCCAGTAATATCAATGTACATCAAATATTACAGATTACAAGTAAGCCGTACTAAATAAACACTAAATAAGATGCATGATGAATAAATTAATGTGCCACCTCTACAGTGCACGATAAACAGCAATCCAAACAGATCGCCATAAAAATGTACGCATTCATAATGTCGGGTTCTCACATCAGTTTGTTTATTTGCGCTGGCTTGTTCTATCATCAATACCTTCCTGAATAACTCTCGCTCACTAAACTATTGTACATTTTGTTCTCATGAGTTTATTGTACAAAAATTAAGACAAATTGTGAGTACAATCATAAAATCATTACAAAATTACATTTAGAAGCATTATCTTATATTATATACCTACCTTCGTTTCATTGGCCACGTATTAAGTAACATCAGCAGATGATGAATTAACGAAAGAGTCTGTCATGATCTACAAGACCAACAAATTAACCCTTAGTTAATAGCATTCTCCACTGAGCAAACAATTAATGCATCTTAATGAGCTAATTAGCGCTCTTTTTTTCTTGTCCAAGCGTAAACAAATGTCTCCCTGTAATGAAATGCTAGGTTACAATAGTCACATCTTTGTTATCATAATTGACAGGACACGATGTGATCATGTTTGCATCTACAGAATCACACCCCTGATGTGGTTACACTGAGATATCTCCTCTTGTGTTCAGCTCGGTGCTGTGATAACTCTGTCTAACCTTGAGAAATGGCTGCAGCAGACCCGGCTCACAGCAGAATAAACCTTCACTCTGATGAAATATTCATTCAAATGAGGTGGAGAGGCCTGCTGCATTAGAATAAGTCATTGTTAAAGATTGCTCACATCCACGGAGACGGACTGTGAATAGATCAATGTGAATAGATCAGAATGTAATAAAACAGGTACACAGTGTTTGGTGTTAAAAGTCAGTTCTCACAGACGCTCCGTTTTACTATTCACTTTGAGTTATGACCAGGGCGATGGGAAATAAAAGCACCAGTGGAGTAGAAAATGTTATTGTGCCATTGAAGCAAGTAAAAGACGCGAGTCACAATGGGACTTCAGCTAAATTTAGGAGAGACTTGCTGTTTTCAGAAACACCTCACGCTCGTTTCAGACGCTGTGTAATATGTTCTGCTACGTTTTGGAGATTGAAAACTCGTTTTTCCAAGCTCTCTCTTTGGTTGCTTGAAAAGAAAAGCAAGATTTAGAGTTTGACTTTAACAAATGATTAAACGATCACTTGGCTCAAAATTCAACTCAATTGTCAACTCAAGTTGTTGAAAAGTCAGGGTTTCTGTCACCCCCAGGTCTTGTCATTGTGTTTTTGTATTGTACTATACTGATCTCAGTAGGATGAACCTTGATTGTGTGTGTGTTTTTTTTTTTAGTTCACCAGCCATGTGGTTCTAATAGGATCACATGGCTGGTTATTGTGTTGGTTTATTTTGTTGTCTCACTCCAACCAAGTGCTGTATGTTGACTTGCATGAGTAGTAAGTGATTTTTTCCTTGTTTTCCCAGTTGTGTGGTCTCTTTTGGCTCACATGACTTTCGGCTGGCTTTGTCTTCTATCTTGTTATTGTCTGGGCACATGGCTTTTTTAAATGCGAAGTGTTCACTCCCATGAAGGGTTTGGAGATTGAAAACCAGTTTTTCCAAGCTCTCTTTTGGTTTGCTTGAGAAGAAAAGCAAGATTTAGAGTTTGACTTTAACAAATGATTAAACGTGACAAGTCACTTGGCTCAAAATTCAACTAAATTCTCTGCTCAAAATATTGAAATGACGGGGTTTCTTTCACCCCAAGGTTTGGCATCGAATCATTTGGTTAACAGAACTCTAACAGCTCTTGACCAGCTTGTTTTCTTGTGTTTTGCACTGGATAGCACTGATGGAGCAATTCACCAAATGTACAAATGTTTGACTTTAACAAATGATTAATGATTTTGTCCATGTTTCCCCCAGTTGTGTGGTCTCTTTGGGCTCACATGATTGGTGGCTGGTTTTGTGACGTCTCTTTTTATTGTCCGGGTTTGTAGCTTGAGAAAAGCAAGATTGCGTGTTTGACTTCAACAAATGATTAAATTTGACAAGTCAGTTGGCTCAAAATTCAACTCAGTTCTCTACTCAAGTTATTGAAATGTCAGGGTTTCTGTCACCCAAAGGTTGGGCATCTAATCATTAGGTTGACAGAACTCTAATAGCCCTTCACCAGCTTGTTTTGGTTTACATTCAGCTGTCATGTGATTTCGGTAGTGTTTGTTTCACTAGCCATGTGCTCCCTTTATGGTCACATGGCTGCTAATTATGTTGGTTTATTTTGTTGTCTTACTCCAATCAAGTACTTAATGTTGACTTGCATGAGTAGAAAGTGATTTTGTCCATGTTTCCCCAGTCGTGTGGTCTCTTTTGGCTCACATGACTGGTGGCTGACTTTGACTCTGATCTTGTATCTTCAGAGCATATAGCTTTTGTAATGTCAAGTGCTCACTTAATGTCCTGTTAGCGGTTGTTAGCTCATGTCTGCACCTAGCATTCTTCGTTGTTTTGTTTATTTTATTGGCTTTATGCCAGTGGTTAACACGTTTTAGAAGCTGTCCCTCAATGTCAGTCCTTTCACTTGCTCATGTGGATTAATTTAACACAGAATATTCAAAGCACCGTTGATTTTTTCTCAAGTAGGCTACGACTAAAATGTTCAATCAAACTTGTATTGTTATTGGTTATTATTGGTTGCTAAACAATTTTATACTATTAAATTAAAATCAAAATTGTTAATCAATTTCATACAAATAAGCCAAGATTACTAATATTCAATGTCTAATTTTATAGTAACAGTCAAAACTCTTGTAGTACCAGTACCCCTTATTAGAAACAGAACATAATAGCTTAACTTTTTCTTATTACTTTTCATTCAACTCCTACTGTACATACTGCACCTTTAATTCTAATAATAACACTGTAAAAAATGGTTAAGTAACGAAATACCACACAAGAGAATTTGTATTTTTTGACACATCATCTTTACTTCTGACCTTTTCTGTTTTAAGGAGTTAAGGTGAGATTGGCGCCTGCCAGCACACTTAGAGGAGTGTTCTGTTGAGAGTCATCTCTCCCAAACCACATGAATCTCTCCCCAGGCTGAGCTGCACTGTTCATCTGAGCCCTTGCTGAGTGATCTCTGGGGAAACGCCTTCTGATTGGCTGCCCTCTGCTGTCTGGTTCCTGTCTGGATAGGAAGTCAGTCTGATAAACTGATTGGTCCCACTCTCTAGGGCTGAGAGGGCCCAGGGGGTTATAAGGGTGATGGTTTAGGCTGTAGTGAGAGTTATGCTGGCGAAACTCATCAAGGCATTTCTTACGGCCTGCACCCTTCACACACAAAAGATAGAAAAGTTGGGAAATAAAAAAAGACAAGAAACCTGATTTACTTTACTCTGAGACTAAACTCACCTTATCGTAAATGTCAATGCAGTTTTGCAGTGCTGTCCGGTTATCATGTGCTGATAATGGATATTCTTGTTCTGCTTTTTTCTGACACACACAGACACAAACACATTGTGAGAAGATAATATCCTGTACAATATTTACAAATTTTACTCTTAGAATTATTAGGGGAAAATTCCATGGAAATGTAACATTGAGTAATTTTTTTCTTGCTAACATTTATGCAACAAACATATTTGAATTGGCTCAACTTATCTTTCTGACACAGATGGACACAGAATTGAATAAGTATTTTTTAAATCCAATCAACAGCCTCTGAGAATGTGAACTTGATTATAAAATATCAATTCAGTCAACAACTGAAAATACTTAATTGACTGAATTCTACCTTTAGAAAAAATCTAACAAATTTGAATTATTTGGATGTTTTACATAGTATGTACTCACCCTTGTTTTATTTAGAGGAATTGTTCACATTCTTCGCATAAAAAAGACAAATGTTTAACAAAAATTTTGGTATATTTTTGTTAAATGATGAGGTTAAAAAAAGCAAAAATTAAACTTGCAAAGTCAAAACTGAAAATTTAAATCAAAAGATGATAATTTCGATTTAGTATAAATTACAAGATTGCAAATTTAAATTAAAATTTTGTTTATATACTTACCAAATTAAAACTGCCATAATTTGTCTCACTACATCAAAGTTTGCTGCATCTGCTCCCCTCCAAAACCCAAAAACATGTAACAGCTAGAATTTGACATCTCATATAAGATTTAACGGTGAATCCTGCACCTTTGCTAGACCGGTACATCTTTTGGGATACCGACGCTCTGCTTGTGGTAGTGAATGAGACACTGCTTGAGCCAGAGCCGATGCTGAGCTGGTCTGGAAATCCCACGTCTGACCATCTGGGGATGCACCAGAGGGGCTAAACTAGGGAACAAGGCAGAGAAACACAGTTACAAGCTATGAAAGAGGAAATAACACCACCTTTTGATTAATCCAAATGAATTCATCTTCTACGTTTGTATTTGAATTCCAATAAGAGTCAAGATCAATTCTGCTGGAACCTCAACAAAATAAGGACCAACTTTACCCAACAGAGTTATCTTGGGTAAATATGAAAGCTCAAAGAAATGGATGCTGGGTAGTTCACCCCAAAACGAACAGAAGGCTGCATGTTAATTACTGCACAGCTGAAATGGACAACAGCTTTCACACAATTATTGTTGTTCAACTTTGAACACATTCATTTGATCCCCAATACATTTAAATAATGACAGTTTAGTGTGTTCACGATGCACTATTTCATTTAGCTACATCAATTTCCTTAAAAAAAACCTCCATTGTTTCAGGTTTGGGCCAATTTGAAATTGTTGTTTTTGATTTTTGAAAGGTTTAATTTAAAAAAGCAAACTATTATAGTACCATTATTTTCTTTAAAGAAAGAAAGAAAAAATCAAATAAATGAAAATAAAGAACAGAAAGTTCCATTCAGCCAATTGCAAAATACCTTACCCAGTTTCCACTCTTAATCGCATTAAAGTATCTTTTGCCCCCGTTATTCATGTTTAAAGCTGGTAAAAAAAGATCTGAAATGTCAGCTGCCAACGGAGGGTGAACTCAGGTGAGGACAGGGATTTTGTAACCATGGTAACAAAATGCAAGCGCGCGTCCACATTTTTGAGAGCGAGAACTTCCAGACAAAATTCATAATTAAAGCACAAAAATAAAAGTATTAATAAAGTAAAACCTAAAATAAAAAAAAAATATATTGATAATAAAACAAGATAAACACACATGGTTAAAATAAAAATAACATAATAATGTACATTATAAAGTAATATTTTATATTTTAAGGTTGTTGGTAAATACACGTCTACATATTTCTCTATTAAAATGATCAATATAAATAATAATTATCTTGTATTTATGAATGTAACAGTTTAATGTAAAACTATATAGGTAACAAGCTGGAAAAAAGCAGTTTTGAGTTTAAAAAAGAGTAAATAAATTTTTTTTGTCAACGTATTAAATGTTTGAATTTATCACACGTCTTGAAATTTCTATCACAGACCTAAATAATACCCATTTAATACATATAGGACTAAAATATTTGACGTTAAGAAGAAATCTATCGCGCTTTTCTGAACGTTTCCACGCGTTTCTAGAAAGCGAAATGGTGACGTCACATGTACTTCCGGGTGAGAGGTACAGTAAGTTTGGACTGTTAAGTGAGAAGCCTCCAGGTGCCAGATAGTGTTTTTATTTCGAGAAATCCATTTAAACATTATTATTTCAGGTATTGAATGCGTATTGATTAAGCTAGTCCGCCGTGTGTTGACATGACATAAGTTTCTCGATATTAATGACTATAAACGCGAGAATAGTAAAGAGAATCAATAGGTTCTTCCTAATGCTGTAATTAATGTGGTGCTCAAAGAGGATTAGATGATCCGTGTTTTTGAGAGAGGGAGCCTTTGAGAGAGTACCTTCCCATGTGTCCTCCTGCCCTGGAGGTTCTGGATGGAAGAGTGGGGTGAAAATGAGCTCTCAGGACAAGAAGATCGATCCAGATCCCAACCATGAGGAGGACCGCAGCAGCTCTGAAGACATCAGACAGGTATGAGTCTGTGTGCCTGCATGTTTACGTGCTGTAACGTGATAAATGTTAAATGATGAATGTACATTGGCAGTGGATTAAATAGTGTCAAATTGAAACATTCCAAAGTATTTGTTTGAAGGTGGTTTGGTTGAAGGTAGTGTGTCATATGAGCTTTATTAAGCTGCACCCTTCATTGATTTACAAACTCTAGAAAGTCTAACAACATAACATTAGTAACATTATTATAAAACTTAAACATTACTTTGGAACTTAATATTTTGACTGGACTATTACGGTCAGTGCATAGAATGAATGTGATATCCTTAATGGTTTGTGGCACATGAGCACTATTTTGTCATCAGAGTGCTTGTAAGTTGTAATATATATATATATATATATATATATATATATATATATATATATATATATATATATATATATACTTTACATTCTGCTGCTTTAAAACTGAATATTTACCTTAAAATAATTTCTGTTAAATGTATGGAATTAAATATGTACTAAATGCATTTTTTTCTACAAATTTAGTAGATTTTTTTAGTTTCAGAAACATTTTTCAAAGTTTTGACTAAAGTTTGGGGAATATTAATTTGGCTCAATTGATTCCATAAAGTGGTGTGCAGCACGGCAGCTTCAGCGACAAGGTTTGTGTTTCAAGTCCAAGTTAGAGTCCTTTCTGAGGGGAGTTCAGAGTTTTTTTGTTTGTATGTTTTTAAGCAGTTTCACTGTAACCTATCCATGACTACTTTGCTCCTATAGGACTGAATATGAGTATTATACATGAGGTGTTATTGTTTCCCGTGATACTTGCAGTTCTTCATATATGCTTGTAAAACAGCTTTTTATCTCTCATCACTTCTTTTGAGATTTTTTTTTTGAGAATTTTTGCGTTTTTCCTTTGCATCTTCTCAAAACTTTGTTTTCCATGAAACTTTTCATGCTCAAAATAAAGCAACATCTTGCGAAGTAAAGAAGAAATTTAGGGTCGAAAGGTTTGCAAGCATTTGTAAACCTTTCGACCCTAAATTTCTTCTATACTTCACAAGATGTTGCTTTAGTTTGAGCTTGAAAGGTTATTTTTATCACCCCTTGATGAAAAGCACATATTTTTTTCTATAGGAGTTGGAGATCTGTCTGAGCAACAATGAGGTGAAGAGTCGAGCGGTGGTGAAGTACTCGGCCGTTCCTCCTCCCTCCTCCTATGCTTTACTGCAAGAGAAAACCGACCTGAAGCTGCCCCCAGCCAACTGGCTACGAGAAAACACCCAACTGGGCCCCGCAGGCACCACCATCCTCGGCTCCAGCAGGAAGAGCAAACCCTTCTCCAGGTCCCTGCTGGAAAGAATACATTTTATAGATGGTAACAACTTTTTAAAATAATAAAAAATGATTTTTTTTGTGTTACTTTTAGTTTTGGGATGGCATACGACTTCATCGACTGCATCGGGGATGATGTTGATGTCGTCTCTGACTCAGAGGTGAGTCTATGTATGAAAATAATTACTTTTTTTGTAGTAAAGCTGCAACTATAATTCAGAGACGTTGTGATGATGCAAACCCCATTCTCCACCAACCTTTTATGATTGGACCCTTTATGCTTGGTTCACACACATCTGTGTGTATCGCTCTGAGGCGGCCGCAAAACCTCGCATTTTGATTTGCTACCAAACCTCTGCCCAAACCGTACACCAAAACAGGCTGAGCATAGAGGAAGGGCTACCTTTGGCTTTGTTGGGCTTGGAAAACTGGCTTTAGGTGGGTCTATAAAAGTTGGACTGCTTTTGACAATTATTTAAATATATTTTTTAAATAATGTATTTCATTATAAAGTGTAAGGAAGACGCATAGATTGAAAAATATGAGTAATAATTATATTTCCATGTGTTTAAATATAATCAACTAAATAGTTGAAAAGAAACTTATACCTTATATGTAAATTGCTTTTTTTTTATTTAGAAATGTATATGCTAAAAAATATCTAAATATTTGATTTTGGCCGATTGTAATATTTTTCCATATACTGTATTTTGAAAAAAATGTAAAAAATAAAAATGTGTTGTTGTATATAACAATGTTTCACATATATGTGGATATATTTCCTTTCTAAATACTTTTTGTTGAGTAATTTTTATTTAAAATATATGCTTTTACTCAGTTGGGCGGGTGGCTTTACATTTAATTTGTAGTGCATTGTGTTGCATAGATCTGGCGACCCTGATTCTTTTCTTTTTCTGTGATCACAAGAAAGCCTGCTCTTTGTCGTAGTCAATATTTGCTTTTCTCACTTACTTGCGTATCCTCACTGACTTTACATTTACCTTTACGTTTGTTTTTCATGCTTTTTAGCATGAAACACGGCATTACACTGCCTTTGATAGTGAAACAATACAAATTGATTTACATGTATTTAACAAGTGGAAATCTCTCAAAAATCTAAATCTGATTATTAAAATCAGGGTTTAAAGCATAAAAACAAGCTTCTCGTAGAATTGGGAATGGGAAAGGCATCATTGGAGCTTACAGGGGTACCAGAAAGGTAGCATTTTAATGCATTTTGAGCAGTATATTTCTTTACAGGACACCTTTAATGCAACAGCACTTTGTTTGGATGATTTTGCAAAGCGAGTTTTGCAAGTGTTTAAGATGATGACTAATTGTAATCTACTTCAGATTTCTTCTTTTAATTGACTTTATTTATAACACAAGTTTTATATTTTATAAACTCCTAATCGCAGGTTTGCAGGCATTCTGGGAACCGAGGATGTGCCCTGAAAATAACCTTTTGAAAACTTGATTTTGAATGATCTGATCTGTACATTCATGAAGACCTTAACTATTAAAATTGGAATCATAAAGTGACTTTTGATCAGAGGTTTGTTAACCTTTATAGAACATCAAGAAGCTGCTGAAGATCCCGTACAGTAAATCTCACGTCAGCATGGCTGTTCATCGAGTGGGGGGCACTTTACTCCTGGATGAACTGGACATTCAGGAGCTCTTCATGAGGTCATCGCAGGTAACTGGAAAAAGTCGGCTTCTCTCTTCGTCAGGATTTTTTTTTTTCAAACAATATCGAGAGAGTCACACACACCCGGGATTAGTGCTCTGCATGTAACCCATCCCAGTGTATATACATACACACACACACACACACACACACACACACACACACACAGCAGTGAACAAACACACCGTGAACACACACCTGGAGCAGTGGGCAGCATGGCTGCGGTGCCTGGGGAGCAGTCGGGAAACTGGTGCTCGCTCAAGGGCACCACAGCTGTGGTTGTTGAAGATGGAGAGCAAGTGTTTCATCATTCAGACACCTTGAACTCGGTGGCTCTGGGGATCGAACCTGCAACCTTCAGATCACAAGTCAATCTCCTTATCCACCAGACCACAACTGCTGACCAGTAAAGGGCCTCTCAGTTACTCAGAATGTTTTACACTTTCATCCATAATTGTTTTAAGGGATGACGGCTGTTTACATTTACTAATTAGTAACTTTTACAAACTTCATTTCCTCTACAGACCGGTGATTGGACGTGGCTGAAGGAGTTTTATCAGCGTCTCATCGACCAAAAGTGGCAGAGAAAGAAGAAAAGTAAAGAACACTGGAACGAGAAGGCCATCCTCTCCAAATTCCTCTATTATAGGTCAGAAATCTTAAAAACAAAAGACGAACACTCTCCCTTTTATAACGTCTGTGACAGCAACATCCTCAACCTCTGTGTTCCAGTATTAACAGTGATGGAACAGCAGTCCCGGTGCCATCCGACTCGGATCAGGTGGCAGAAGAGGCTTGTGCGATGACGTCCGATGGGCCGTCTTGGCCTGCACCCTTCAGCAGTGCTTCTGCAGAGGCAGAGGCAGCTGCCATGCCCACTCAGGTACAGGCCAGCTTCTTATGTAATGCATGACCCACAGACACTTCCCACACGATTTGGTTTTGGAGAAGAGTTGTGTTACCTTTCTGAGGCTGAAAGCTGTTCACTCATGTGCTTCTTAGGAGCAGGTGGACACGTACGCCTTAGGTCACGTTTCTTCAGTTCCCACGGAGCAGAATGTGGCCACGCTCTTCAACGAGGGAGAAAACAGCCAGGTAATGGGCTCCAGACTGTTTTCTGTGTTGAACAACAAAGTTTTGGTTCAGATACGGTACCTGCATGATGGAAATAACTCGCCTTTTATGGACTCTTCATTTTTCAATTTATTGTCATGTATAGCTACATTGCAAGTTTCATTATTTAACCATTTTATCTCTGTTTAATTTCAGATATTAAAAAAAATCTTAAATCAAGATTACGAGAGAAGAAAAAAATTAAGAGATGCTTAAACTTCTGTTTGAGATGTTTACATCTCATTAGGGTTTTTGTTGTTAACCCATTGGCAGATAATTTAGCTTGTTTTAACAAACACTCAAATTTGACTAGGTTTTTTTTTCTTTAGAAAATAAGACAATTTCCTATGCTATTTTACGCGTGTATCTTGATTTAAGAATTGTTTGATATTGAGACTGAAAATAAGATAAAACTACAAAGTTAGATATACAAATATAGACTACATATATAGTTGTAGTTATATTTAATTTTAAAGATAGTTTATTGCACATGGTCAACTTAAGCTGTGTTGAGATGTGGTCTATTAACCTTGCACCTAATAATATTGTGTTAACATATTTTTTTACTATTGCAACAGCTTAACTTCTTATTACACTTTCTTGATATTTTAGTTCTGTTATTGAATAAAATGTTGGAAATTAATGCTTTTCTTTTTCTTTTTTTTTATCTGATTAAAATAATTGTTGGTTGCAGGCTTGCAGCCCTAAATGAAAAGATACAGAATGTATAAGTATAAAGAGGAATCTCAAATGAAAATTAACTTTTTCTAAATCATAAAATGTGGCTTAGTGTGCGTGTGTGATAGGGGGTGTATGCAACAGCCAATAATAAAATTTTTTTTTTGTTAATTACCAAAAACATACTAAATACAAGTTCCAGTGTTTGTGACAAACACAAATAAAGTTTTTATCCTGTCTAGTAAATTATTTAAAGTCAGTATTGTTGTTCTTGTGGTAAAATGCTTTTGTTTTAATGTTTGTACACCCCTGTTTTTAATGGTAAAAATAAAACGAATTTAATTTATTAAAATCTAATTATCGATCGTAGCCACACCCACACCCACACTCATATCTGAAATTGGAAAAAAAAATTTGAAAAAGGTTTCATATTGCCATTTTATGAATGCCACTTTTCCAGCAGATCTTAAGTGGCAAAAAATGCTTGGTTTGACTTCACTCGACTCGCCACAGTGTGCCAATATGTTATGTTTCCACCGACTTCGTATCAGTTCTGAGTAGGCTTGTTTTAGACATGTCACTCCACTTGGATGGTGATTAGTGAGCTCATGATAGAAATGCAAATTCTGCTTTGTGCAACCTGATCTCAATAGTTATGAAAAAAGTACCTGCACTGGGTTAAGAACCTGGTGGAAAAGCATCCAAAGCTCGCCAAATTCAGTCAAACCGTTATAAACAGCTTCGTTGAAAAGCTTTACACAGAGCATTTTAAGAGAGCGAGAGGAAGTGTTTTGAGGATTTTATAGTTCAATGACTATGTTTAGTTTAAAAAAAGAAGCTTATTTATTTCTTAAACTATGTGTATTTATAGCTCTTTTCCATTTTCACCAGGGTTTGAGGAATGACTTTGTGCGAAATATTTTGTGGACGTTTGAGGACATCCACATGCTTGTGGGCTCAAACATGCCCATATTTGGAGGCGGTCGATACCCAGCAGTCAGTCTACGTCTCAGGTTAGTCACAGGATCATGTGGGGAGGCAATTATTTCATTACTCAGTTGTTCAAAGATGCCATATCATGCATGTTTTAAGTCATTTTAATATATGTTTGACCCCTATTCATACAGTAACTGCACCCTTAAAAACATTCAGTATTTGTCATAAACAGTGTCTTTGAACCTCCTCAAATGGTTGCGCTTTGCAAAACGAGCCGTGTACTCCCCACTGGCATGCTTCCAAAACACCCCCTGCTGGGTTTTACCTGTTGACACACAGGCAATCCTCACCTTTCCATAAGTCAAAAAACACTTTTGGCCCGGGACATCCAAAGTAAGATTACACAAACATGCATGAACCAATCTATATATGAGTTGAGGCATGTTTTTGGAAACAATACTAAACCATGCTAGAAGTTTCCGAAAAGTCGAGTTCACATGATACAGCACCTTTTGTGTTGTTTTAAGATTTAAAGTTTTACATGTTTAAGGGTTTGGTTAACGAGTAAGAGCCACTCACTAAGTCCTGAGGTTTAATTCTTTTCTCTGATCCTCTAAATAATGTAATTTTCCACATTTTTGACTCCGGTAAGGGCGCGTTGGCAAGACTGGTTACCCCAAACACTGAGCCACTTTTGATTTCTGCTCAAATTCTTCGGGTGACATCATGATTACTAAATCCATGTTATATACGGTCTATGTTCATCAAAGGAAAAAATTTTGCAGTTTGAATTTTAGCAGGGACCCATGACTGAAAAGCATTGTGAATCTACATCACTCAATCACCTCACATACTTGAAAACAAAAAGACTTGAATGAATATTCATTAGCTTGTTTGCACCAGCGAAATATGGATAAAATCGCGAGAAGTAATGTGTGCTTGCTTATCTTTACTTCCTGAGATTTATCAAACAAACTTTGCCTTGAGAATTACTTTTTTGTACATTTTTTTACACTCACATTTTTCCAGGTGTACGGCAAGTTTTAATCAGATTTATGAGCACCAAGTTTAAAATGCAATGCGATGTGCCATGTGACTGCTAGATGAGAATAGGTTATAGGATCTTCTCCAGTACTTTACGTTTTATGCTATGCTGTCTTATTCATAACTAACCCCAAAACTTTGAAACATTGTGGAGTATTTTTTTTTGGTAAAGGTTTTATCTTTTGTGTTAACAGGGACAACAACAAACCAATCAACGTCCTGACAGGAATTGATTACTGGTTAGATAATCTGATGTGTAACGTGCCGGAGCTGGTCATGTGCTTTCACGTCAACGGGATTGTTCAGGTGAGGATAGTTTTAGTCAACAGGTTTGATCTACAGCGTTCTTCATGACATTACAGTGTTTGATGTTTACAGAAATATGAGATGCTAAAGACGGAGGACATCCCTAATTTGGACAACTCTACATTCTCGACTCGAGTCGTTAAAGATATCGCACAGAACATCCTGTCCTTCCTGAAATCAAATTGCACCAAAGAAGGACACACGTACTGGCTTTTCAAGGGTGAGCGGATGAAGTTTACTATCAAGTTTTTATGTTTGGGAGAGTGTGTGAACCTTTGTTTTCTTTGGTTGAAGCTAGTGGAAGCGACATCGTGAAGCTCTACGATCTGACCACGCTGTGTGAGGAGGCAGCAGAAGAGAAATGCCAGAATCCCTTCACTCTTCCTGTCGCTGTGCTTCTTTACAAGTATATTTATTGACTTTATTAATTCACTGTCAGCAGATTAGGTGCTGGATTTTAATATTGTAAATGAAAGAGTCCATGATCTTCCCTTTTCAGTATTTTCGTTTTTAAAAAGTTTTTTTTTCACATGCAGCTGTAAAACACTTTTGTTCCTGGATGAGGGGAAATATTCCATTAACTCCACGAGACACACAGTTTTTTTCCTCAATATATTGTGGCACAGTATACAGGAACTGGCCATATAATTAGAATATCCTCCTAATTTTTATTGAAAGAGTGAAATTTTTACATTATACTCATTCATCATTACACTTAAAGTGTTTTTTTATTATAACTTACAGCTAATGAATATCCCAAAATCGTGTCTCAGAAAATTAGAATAAGTTGACCAAAAGATGACCATTGACTCCTTGCACTTGGAGGGTAAGACATGAAAGGTAATTAATAAAGAGGCACATCTCTGTGTCCACGCACATTAATAGACAGGTGAAGGGAGGGAAAGATGAAATAGAATTTGTACATGAAAACGCTGGGAGATATTATTAGGAATCCCAATATCTTGTTTCACTTTTATGCCGATGATAAGCAACTGTACTAAATGTGGGCTTATCAATCAACCCACTCTTAGAATGCGTAAATTATATTATGAGATGGCTCGGCAGTAGTTATCTTAAATGTAATGAGGATAAAACTAATCAATAACTACTCAGTTATTGATACTTTTAAAGTATTAAAAGCAGGCAGGCTGACTAAGATCATATAAGTAGAAATCAAATTCAGACTAAAAGACCAACAACAAAATAAATCACAAAACACAGAAAAACTGGTTAAAAAACAACATGAATTATTTTGTACAATTAAAGCATTAAGCATTATATAGATTATATCTAGTATAATGTTTATATTATTTATATTGTAATGTTTATATTTTTACAATTAAAGCATTAAACATTATATACATTATATCTATTATAATATTCATATTGTTTATATTATAATGATTATATATTCTATTTAAATATGATATATTATTATAATCTATTGTAAAACATATCTATTATAATATTCTATATTATGTAACAAAATACATCTCTAAATATAGAGAAACTGGTTTAAATAAACAACAATTTTTTTACAACGAAAGTGTTAAACATTATATTGCATTATACATTATGTATAAACATATACAACATAAACAGAATGAGTAAAGTTATGTTGAAAGCCAGAGAGTAAAAATAGGTTTTAAAAATGGATGGTAGCCCTAAATTAGCTTCTTTTCTAGAATTATTTGCCTGGTCTCAAACTCCCAGAACAATAAAGTAAATGCACCTTATGTTTGTTCGACAGAGTTGCCAGCAACATGATGCTAAAGAAGAACCAAAACAGGAAGATCTATGGAACTATTCGAACTCTGTTGCTCAACTGCATCAAACTGCTGGACGAGGACAGACATCCACAGGTACGGAGTTTGTTAAATTAAAGGGGAAGTTTTTCAAAATAGTATTCTAAATGAGCTGGATGTTACTTCCTAAAGGGGAAAGGTCATTGCTCCCCTGCATTGAAATAGATTGGGAGTCTCTTGAGGATGCTGAACATCGAGATTAGTGATCATTTCTATCATTCAAGACCTTGTATTTCTTCTTATCATGTAGATTATTGCCTCTGCTCACTACATGCTGGCAGAACTCTTTCAGCTGGACGATGCAAGTGAAGACGAGGACAACGGGGAGTCTTTAAGAGCAGGGGGCTCTGAGGACAGCTACAGTGATGAGGAGGATGAGGAGGAGGAAGATGAGGATGAGAGCTGCTCCTACAGCGCATCCTCGCAGCCGAAGGATGACTCTAAAGCTGTGGCCGTCATCAAATCTGTTGGGGAGCTGTCTGTGCCGGAGAAATACACAAGCACACACCAGATCCGAGTAAGGGAGGCAGCCTTTTAGTTCTACTCTCATCAGATTGTACTGATTTTAAGTGGTCTGAATAACAGATGCTAAACCCCCACGTTATGCTGACAATTACTCTGTAATTTCCAGTCAAACTGTGCATTTCCTGTTTCACAAGACAAGGAGGAAAAGTGCCGACTGGTCCTCAGCTACATTCTACAAGTGAGATCTTTTATTCATATTCATGATCATCTTGATTTATTTTAATGTGAGATGCATATTCTGTGTTGTAATATTTATATTTATTATTATTATTTATTATAACTTTGTTTATATATATATTTTTGCTTTTGAATTTAAAATTTTCAGTTTTTAATCACTTTGATTTTATATGACTTTTTTATGCTTGATTTTTTTAAATGTACTTTGTTTTTATTCTTTGTTTCAAATGTAAGGCACTTTGAATTACCCGTGTACAAAATCTGCTATACAAATAAACTTGCCTTGCCTTGCCTAAATAAACCCTTTGATGCATGAATTGAAAGCCTCGGCCAATCATTTTTAAATTTAAGGTTTTACTAAATAAAGGGCGGGCTAATTGAGTTAGAGATGCTCACCGATCAAAGTTGAGTTTATTTTCTTATTTCAAACTCTGATAATGATGCTTTTGCAAGAAGGAAGTGGTTGATCTACCAAAAATGAGCCTCATCTTCTTTCTGCTAAAACCTACGAGTGAAGACACGCATACTGCATCTGTTATATCTAGTGAGCCAACCTGATGCCATTGCCACGACTGGAAATACAATCACTGCTAAATATTTTCCTGTTGAAACCACAGTAATCAAAATTTCTACATATGCACTTTTGAGTGCACACTCAAGGAATTACGCATAGATAAACAAGCATACTTGGTGGGATTTATGCATACTAGGCGACCTGTCAGAGAGAGCGCTCCGAGTCGTAATGGGCGAATAGGAAATGTTGTGGAGATTGAGGATTGTCCGTTGAACGTCTGAAGGATACAGAAGGCTGATCTAGAAAGGATGATGAGGTTAATTTAGTATACAGTCCATGCTTTCTTCATGAACTAAAGAAATTAGTCTGGTGACATCAATAAGAATTTTTTTTTTTATATCTTGCAGCTTTGACAAAAATTGCATAACTCTATAAAGTGTCAAATGTTGATCAAGAGCTGAAAGCTAATGCAGAATGGCAACTCAGAATTCCATTGGTGCGTTCTTGTCTCTGCATAGTGTGTGCATCTTAACTCCCATCACTCCTCCGTGTATTCCGTTCAGTGCTCCTGTTACAGCTATGAACACTCAAAGCTAAAACAGCCTTGTGTTTAGGGTCTGAAAGCAGTCGACGGCAGCATAAAGAACGAGAGTGACCTTCCTGCAGCTGACCCCAGCACGCCCATCCCTCTCAAATACGAGGACAGGAATCAGAGCAGTGCGAGAGATGTGGAGACCGAGATTGCTTTGCTTCTAGACAGAGGTCAGTGGTGTCTTTCATCTGTCTTTGAGAAACTGCTCTCTGATTCAACGGATCATTTATGCTGTTTTTTTTTTTTTTGGATGGCATAGCTGGTCCATGTAACAAAGAGCTGAAGGTTCCGACCCGCTCTGGGATGTTGCCAGGCACGTGGCAGCATCGTATCAAACAACAGCTGTTCCTAAAAGCATCCAAAGCTTATTTCGTTTTGTCAGATGCTGCAACGAACCTGCTGAAGTATGGCAGAGCACTCCGCTATATTAAACTCGCTCTGCAATGCCATGGTAAGAACAATAATTTTAATGGATTTTCACCTCTTCAAAGTCCTTCAAGAAGGGCCACAACCCTTCATGTTTTAGTTTCAATCCTACTTCAATACATACCGGTAGATACAAACACTAGGTGTGTTTCATGAAGCTTGAAGATGAACTGTGTAGGGCTCAAGCAAAAAATTAGGACATGCCTTTTTGGTCAGCATGGTTTTAAAGGGTCCCTATTTGCTTTTTTACCTTTCTCAATTTTTCATTTTCATTTTACAATAGCCATAATTTGGCAACATCTGTTGTAATTGAAAAATAATTATTACAATATGACTGTAAAGTAGTTATTACATAATGATCGTTTCAGTTGACCAAAAAAGAGCTCACCCCGAATGTGGTTTTAGGCCTGTATTTGCAGAATGAAGAAATTTGTCCTTTTAACCCCAATGGTATGTGTAGAGAGACCCAAACACTAGCCTTAATCTGTTTTTTTTAATGGATTTTTAGAGATTAGCATGAAAGGAATTTGATTGGAAAGTTACCTATGTATTTGCATATATGTGTAAATGTGAGCAGAGCCCAGAGCAGAGACACACACTCTCCTTTGATGCAGAAGGAGAGCTCACCCATGCTTCTGGCTGGTGCTGAGCTAATAAGCAGGTTTTAAGTAAGTAACTTTAAGCAAGTTTAATAAAACCTGATTTGATTTTATTTGTAAAAGCTTTACTAAATTTACTCACCTAATTTATAAATGTAATCAACAGCATAACGGCGTCACAAACATGATGTTATTGAGATTTTTTTTGACTGACTTGCTCTTCACCGAAATTGACAAAGGATTAGTCCCAAAGGAGGGAAAGTATTTTACTTTTCAATAATAAGAATTGCATTTAAAGTTTAGTAGGTTTTAGATCATATGTCTATTTTTAAGTAAAAAGACATATTATCTAAAACAGTTATCTAAACTTTAAATACAACTCTGCTGCGGTTCATTCCGGAACAGTTAGTGCATACATTCTTCATTGAGATGAGCTGCATTAGCACTTCATCTGATTGGTTAGTGGCAGTGCTTTGGTCAATGGGCGTGGTTACAGCCATTTGAATCGTTTTGTGCTCCCAGAAAAAGAAAACAGTATTACACAAACACACATGAACCTATCTGAATATCCAAAACACCAAAACATGAGTTTACATGGTACGGCACATTCAAAGAAATTGGCTTTTTCCATCTACAGATGCATATTGCTCCATCAACGGTGGCCTTCACCCGCAAGTGCTTGTGTTCCACTGTCAGTGTCTGTCTCTGTGTGGAGACGTACAGCTCATGCTGGCTCAGAACAGCTCAAACAGAGCTGCATACCTCGAGGAGTACAGCTACCAAACCAAAGACGACCAGGAGATCCTGCACTGCCTGCACCGCGAGAGCTCCTGCCAAGGTCTGGAGGCTGCGTCTCCTTATTCGCTATCAATTTGGCCAATGTTTTTGTCTACTTTTAATTATTTACAATTCAAAAATACATAACTATACTAATTGCTTGAGGTTATTATGAGTTGTAGTTTCTTTGTCTCAGCCTTCAGCATGGCCACTGATCTAGCGCTGGACCCAGAGTACCAGCTTATCGTCAGCAGCAAGTGTTACGAAGCTGCCCACGACCTTTTAACATCTGGAGCCCTGAAGGAGTTGGGCCAGGAGCAGCTAGGTCAGGTCTTGAAGCGCCTTGGCAACATCCGCAACGAGATGGGTGTGTTCTACATGAACCAGGCCGCTGCCATGCAGGCAGAGAAAGAAGGAGGTATTGAACATTTTTGTATATTTTATTTATTTATTTATTTATTTAGATCAGATCAGTTCATTCTTGGAAGGTTCTGTTGAAGTAAATCAAACTTTCAGTTCTTAGGTTTTTTTAGACTGCGTTAGATTGTGAGTGCAAATATCTGATAAAAGCCAACTTTATTGGTATTAAACAAAATTAGGAAAACGATTGAGATGGAAAAGAATACATTTTATTGTAAACTCCTGAAAACAGAGTTAAAGCGGCTCTGATAACAACTGCGACTTGATTAAGCTAAAAATGCATCTTTGGGCTCTTCCTGTAACTATTTCAGTACAAGATCCTCTTTTTCAGTGACTCGTATCTGTGAGACATTGTGCTTAAGTTGGGCTCGACGAAGCAAAAGCCATAGAAAGGTGACCTGGCTGTCAGTTATGTATCAGATTCAACACCATATATAAAAGCGACCTGAGTTGGATAAAAAAAATCAATCTGAAATTAGCTGTTCAGACAAAATATCAGATACAGGTCGCATATGGCAAAAAAGTCTGATTTGGGTCACTATGGGCTGCAGTCTGAACGTAACCTAAGAGTTCCTAAGATTCATTCACATTCCTAACTGTCCAGGGGAAATGTTCTACATAAATACACAGTTTAACAACCCTGAAATCTGTTTGTGGGGAACATCTTTGTCTTCCTGCAGAGCGCAGGAGTGTGAGCGTGAGCGAGCAGGAGCTGTGGAAGAAGAGCTTCTCTTGTTTTGAGAAGGGCATGCAGCATTTTAACGCCATTTCTGACACAGTGAACACAGCGCTGCTGCTGTGCAACATTGGCCGGCTCATGCGCATCTGCGCTCAAGCTCACTGCATGATGTCATCAGAGCAGAACCGCGGAGAATTCTCCCCAGAGGAGACGCTGTACTACAACAAGGTGAGGCACAGAACAAGACCAAAACGAAAAATAAGTTGTTTGTTTTGAAAATATAATATTGACTAAATCAGTCAATGCATAAAAAAAAGAGCTTGCATTATGTTTTGGTTTTTATTTCTTTTTTGATCATGCCTTAAATGTTTTTTAAGTTCATGAAAAAACCCTCTATCTGTCTCTCTTCCTCCCCCCCTCTCTTCTCCCCTTCTCACCCTCCATTTCTATCTCCCCCTCTCTCCCTCTCCTCCCTCTCTCGCTCTCCCTCCCTCTCCTCTCTCTCTCTCCTCCATCTCTCTATCTCTCTCCCTCTCTCTCTTGATGTCTCCTCTCTCCATCTCTCTCTATCATTCTCCGTCTCTCCTCTCTTTTTTTTCTCCCTCTCTCTTTTCCCCCTCTTAATTCCCCCTTTCTCACTTCTATCTCCCTCTCTCCATCTCTCCTCTCTCTTTTTCCCCCTTTCTCTCCTTCTCACTTTCTCATTTCTATTGCCCTCTCTCTTCCCCTCCCTCCCTCTCTTTCCTACCTCTCTCCCTCTCCCTTTCCATCTCTTTTTCTCTCCTTCCCCTCTCTCTTCCTCGCTTCCTATCTCCCTTTCTCCATCTCTCTCACGTGCACTTATCTCTTTCAATCTATCCACTCTATTTTTCTCTTTCTCCTCATCTCTTTCTCTAACTTACGACCTCCTCCTCTTTCTGTCTCTCTCCCTCTTCTCCATCCTCTCACTTTCTATCTCCTATCTCTCCCCTCTCTATGTGTTCCTCTTTCTCTCTCTGCAGGCCATTGATTACTACCAGAGAGCACTGAAGGCTCTGGAATGTAGGGACAGTCACTCTGCCGTCTGGGACTCGGTGAATTGGGAACTCTCAACAACCTATTTCACACTGGCTACCCTCCTCCAAGATTATGCTCCGCTGTCTCGCAAAGCACAGGAGCAGGTACTATGTGGGCATTTAATATTTTATATATAAATTAGAAAGCTCCATGCAAGCAGGAAGAATTCATTTGTAAAAATCCTGTAGTTCTCACAAGAGCCAAAGATTCTGTGCATGCCAGTGATGTGCAAGTTGAACCGAAATGAGCGATTAAATATTTTTAATGATATTCGGGTCACGATCAGTCGGGTGACTTGAAATAACAATGAAACCTTTGTAATTTGTATAATACTAAACACAATTTTCTATGAAATACATAGGCCTAAACTTTATTAAACCGCAATCGAGCCCGACTATGCAGCTAGGCGCTTCAAATAAAACATTGATGAGCGGTTTGTTTAGGAACGGCTTAATTTTCAGCTCCTGATTGTGCGTGCGCGAGACGCAAGCTTCCTCTGACACGCTCAGAGACACGACGTCAGCAAACGTCAGCTTAGTAAAATTACGTTTTATGAAGAAATTTTTGGAATTGGTTCTACGTCAACCTGTGTGAGACTACATGATCAAGTCTCCTGTCTCATCAGTCTCTTAAAGTGGGCCTTCTCTCAGATAGCCTGCTAATGAACTATTCTACCATTGAAGGTTGATTGATGTTGTTAATTGAATCATTTGCTCGTTTAATGATGAGAGACAAACTTCTTCCTTGATGCTCCAGTGCTTTTATTCAGCAGCACAGTGCACCCGTGTTGACTCATTCGCCTTCACTCATGTGTCACTCGCACTACACTCCCCAGAATGCCTCCCACACACACACACACGCACACACACGCACACACACGCACACACACACACACACACACACACACACACAGCTCCACAACAGACCTTTCTCCTGCAACACAGGATCAAAACATAAACCAATCAATCAATCAATCAGTTTTTATATAGCGCTTCTTTAGCAATTGCTTTCAAAGCAGCTTCACAAAGTCCCCATGAGGATCAGGCAGAGCAGACAGGAGTTCCCTCTGAGAGGGGACTCCCGCTGACTGAGGCAGGTGCTAATCACCTCCCCAGCATAAAGAACATACAAACTAAAAATCCATCGATGAACGGTTTGCCGGACAGGACCTGAAAAACAAAAAACAAACAAAACAAACAAAGACAAAACAGGAACTAAGAAATGGAGAAAATGGTTAGTAAACTGTAACATAGACAACAAACAAGTGATCAGCATCAGCTGCAGGAGGAGAGATAAATAATGAGGATAGGTTAGAGAGGAACATTGAACCACATTGTTTTTTTCAAACAGTTTGTATTTATATGGTGCTCAGGCACCATATCTGTTTAGACAAATACCAAGAGATAATTATTGGAATGCCAGTTTAAACAGATATGTTTTTAATTTAGTTTTGAAATCTGTGAGCGTAGTTGAGCTGCGGACAACATCCTGGTAGTTTATTCCAGAGCTTCGGGCTCTATATGAGAACGCTCTTCCACCTCTTGTGGATTTACTAACCTTTGGTACAATCAATAGTCCTGCTTCTTTTGATCGGAGAGAGCGAGCTGGAATATATCGTGATAGGAGACTGCTCAGGTAGGCCGGAGCCAAGCCATTCAGTGCCTTAAAGGCAAGGAGCAGAATCTTGTAGTCAATGCGATATTGTACAGGAAGCCAATGAAGAGAGCACAAAACCGGTGTAATGTGATCATATTTCTTTGTTCTTGTGATGAACATCACATTCATCAAAAATATTATGCATCCAGACAGCTGAAACTTCAGCAAGCGCACCATTTGAAAAAGAAAGTGCGGGTCAAGAAGCGGGTTAGGTACAATATTTTCTTTATTTTTTTTGCAGTCCGAGTTGTGGGGAGGTTAGTTGAAAACGTGGGCAGGATTCAGGCTGTTTATACATTGACTCTCTCATCCCTGGTGCACACTACTACAGTGATCCGATCCCCTGAACATTACTGTGTTGTGTTTCAGATCGAGAGGGAGGTAACTGAGACCATGATGAAGTCTTTGAGGTACTGTGATCTGCAGACAGAATCTGCGCGCCAGCCGCTCTACCAGTACAGAGCAGCCACCATCCACCACAGACTGGCTTCAATGTACCACAGCTGCTACCGCAACCAGGTGCTTCAGCAAAAGCTTCTAGACGAACACTTTCTGACATTAGCTCCACCATTACACTTAAAACCCCTGATATTTAAAATACAGCCCGTAGTGGTGCAACAAGGTACTGCAATCCTATCAAAGAAGCAAGGGGCGCACAGCATTCCCTCTTCATCCAGAGGTTACGGGTTGGCAGATATATTCAATCTAAACTGTGTGTGCAGAATGAAAGAGGGTTTTTTGATAGATGTCATATCTGTAATGTTTCAAATTGACATGCCACGCTAACACTGTCTCAACACACTTTAGATGTTCCTAAAGATAGTATTAGTCACATACTGTTGCTTTCAAACAATGCATCACCTGCAAAAAATGGATGTTCATGTGACCTCACATTTTTCCGCACTTTCACAGTTGCTCTACCGATCTGCAATCGACTTATGTTTTTGTATGACTCACGGTTTGTGCACTTTGACCCCACAGGAGGTGGTGCAATAACTTCACAATCCACAGCAGTTTTTATACTAGCGTTAACTTTTTTTCCATTATTGTTGCAATCAGTCGTGTTGCTTTATTATTTCTCTTTCACATAAACACATACACTGATAAACTCATGGTCAAACACGGAATAACCCTCGCTGGGACACAAGTTTCACCTGCAGCACAACCAAGAGAGCAGAAGTGTGCATGTTTGGAGCTACACACAGAAAACAAAAAAATATTCTAAAAATTATTACAATGTGTGTGTTTAAAAAATGTTTCATGCACTGTTTTTTTACGTTGATAAATTTGAGGTTTACAATTGTGAAATTTATGTAATTTATTAAAATATGAATAACAATAAAAACAATAACAATAAAAAACTATAACAATTAGTTTTTTTTGTGCGTTTGTTTTCTTTTTTGTCTATATATTTAATTAAAATCACATTTTTACAAGGTTTTAGCTGTGGAAGTGTCATCTGTATTCATTTATGACTTTTGCAAATACGGAAAAGAATAACAGCACAGCCTGCAAAAATACTAAGGTAGGCTCTGCCGGAGCGGTTTTATGGCAGGTTTTAAAGGAATAACCTAATAATATCTTTGGGATTTTCTAGATTTAGGCGTGAAGGCAGCCTTTGTTGTGACTATCAATTAATGCAAAAAGTGATGTTTCAGTTTAAGGAGGCCATTTCAAACTATAATTGCAGCTGTGTGGATAGGCTGGGTACTATGTACACTTGTTTGCAGGATGCATCATAAGACACGTTCTGAATGGAAATGATGTGCTGTAACCATTGCAGATACGTGGAGCTTTTAAAGATCTTGGGTGTACTCTGGGTTTCAGGTCGGTGACGAGAGCGGCCGTAAGCAGCACAAAACTCTCGCAGAGCAGCATTACAGTAAAGCCGTGAGGCTCTTTGTGAATCTGAGCGATGCTCCGTGTGAGCTGCTTCGGACCATTCTGGAGAGAGTGGCCTTCTCAGAGTTCACCATGACTGGTAAACACATACAACCCACTCGCTTCAGGAAACATGAGTGAGGCTGGCGGGACAGGAGATTAAACTCAATCCGGGTGTTTGTTTGTGTTTGTTCAGGTCAGAATAGCGGTGCGGTGAAAGTGAAAACGCTAATGGGAGCTCTGGAGTTCATGTGTGAGGCACGCCATGCATTCAGACTCATTCATAAAGAGCTCCTGGAGCAACAAGAAAAAGTATGTACCAGTATATATTTACTCATTACTTACATGAGGAATTCAACTTTTTGGTTAGTTGAAGCCATTAAAAAATGTTTTTTCAGAAATTGTTAAGGAGAGCTATGTTGGATGGACCTTTTGGGTTAATCGGTTAATCAGAATGTGCTTTCAAAATATATAAATGAGGCACTATTGGTTTAGGGGTGTGTATTTTGCAAATTTTGAACATTTAAATTTGCTCCCAAAGATTGCATACTGCAGCATTACGTTTAACAAACAAGTGGAGGGTCCTCACCAAAGGGGTTTTCTTAACTTAATACTAAATATTTTTCAATAATTCTTTACTTAATAATGAATATTTTTCAATGAATAAAGAAATTAGGTGTAGATGAAATAACATCCATCACATTTAATCTATTTTTAATCTATTTAAATATAATTACAAATTAAGCTAGATAATTGGTGTATCTGTAATGTTGATCACATAATAAAGCAGAATCAACTCTAATGCATTAAAAAGTATGTTTAATATAATTTAAAAAATATGCTTGTCTATGAATACATTCCTTTAAGAGCTTGTTGTAATGGTTGAAATTTCATTTGTTGTGCTGAATGTAATTTAAAAAAATTGAGAGAAAAAACCTCAATTAGCTTTATTTTCTCCCACTCTACTATGTATATACCTTTACGCAGCTCTTTAAAAAAGCCTAATGTAAAACTCAATATATACTTAGTTCTGTGAACTGACTGCCCAATTTGTAAAAAGTGCTTACAGAAATGTAGTCATTTTCCATTTTTCTGTACTTAAAAATTGGCCCTGACAAAATTTTAAAGCATTTAAAATGGGAATTTCCATATTTTGCACGTTTATTAATTTTATTCCTGTATATTAAAAGTTTTTGGTGTAAGCCATTTTACCTTTATGGAGAGATGTATGTAGAGAGAGATCGAAGTTGGCGAGAGATCGAGGTGAGAAAGGGGAGAGAGAGAGAGCGAGGAAGGAGTGAATGAGGTGATAGAGAGGGGGATAAGAGAGGTAAGAGGAGGGAGAGAAAGTGGTGGGAGAGGTAGGAGAGGAAAAAGATAAAGGGAGAGAGGTGAGAGTGGAGAGAGAGAGGGGAGTTGCTAAACCGGGTAGCAACCGTGCTTTAACCGATCGCTATACCAGAGAGATACTATCCATTATCGTCTCATTTTAACTATGTTTTGAACTGTTCAAACAAGTTTATTAACTTAACAGACTTTATTGAGAAGAAAACCTGTAATTTAACCATATATTTTAATAAAGAAGTGCTAGCTACACATTCTCAGCTGACCATCTAAAAAGAAACATGGATAAAAACATATAAACACACTATTCTGTAACATTTACATTGCAGTAGTCCTATATTTCAGTGTGATTACAGTATAGTTCTGTTATTAGACTGAGACGGCTGAAGACAAACCTGCAGAGGTGCGGGAGTCTTCAGGAGGACCCTCCTCTTCCTCTGAGCTGAACACTGAAGAGCTTCTGAAGCTGATCAGCATCTTTGAGCCCAGCTTCTCCTTCCTGCTGTTGCAGCTTATGAAACTCAGCGCTGCCAGCAAGCGCAAACTCAGGTGAGGGAAAGGCAAGCATACAAAAAATAATAATTCTATTCTTGTATTAATTAAAACTGAAACACATGCGTAAATAGCACAGTTGAACTAAGATTGGAGCTATGGTTATATGTTGTGTAGTGTTGAAAGTTAAAATTATATATTTAATTACAAACATGAGAACAACTCTATTAACCAATAAACTATTGTAAATCAGAAAAGATGATGGTTTGAAGTCTGCAGTTGAGATGGACTGTAATAGTGATTGACTTCAGCAGAGGACAAGAATACAGACTTATAGTGGTTACGTAGTGAATGGTGTGGATTTTGTATGCAGTGGGAAAGAAGAGGAGCAGGTGAAGGTCTACAAGAGCGTATACTCCAGCCTCCTCAGGGCCGAAAAGACTGTTCCTCTCATTCAGCGGGTTTCTTTCTTCCTGGAGCTGCTGGATCAGCTGAATCCTCCCACAGGAAGCCAAGAGCCCCGTTCCTCACCTTGAGGAGCCAGCTCTACTCATTCTTCTCAGTGCTTCAGAAGTCCTCTGATCACTTTACAGGGATAGTTCACCAAAGTTCAAATATATTCTCCTTTTATTTATTTCAAGCCTTATAATTTCACACAGTGACTTCTATTGAGGACACTTCGCTGTTACACTCGATTTCACTATTCTTCAAAATATGTTCTTGAGTGAATTTTGAGGGTGTGATTGTATGGTTTAGAATGCAAGACCGTATTGAACAATCTGAGTAACTCTCACCAGCAGTGTCTTTCTGATGCCTACATTTTGCTGGAGTTTCAGCAAGAGATTATAATCTCAATCTACATAATTCGTATTATTTTACTTCAATTGAACTGTGTGTAGAACCACAACTGTACAGTTGTTTGAGTATCAGATATTTATTGCTTTTGAAACATAATGTATAAAATGTGAAATTTTGGCTTCCTTTTGCATATTTTTATTCAGCAGACATTTTCTGACAAATCGATAAGCTTGTGAACTCATTTAAGAAAGCAGGTTTTCAATACTGAGGGTGCAATAATTTTTCAGAGGAATCCAAATACAGTGTTGTGAGCATTTATTATGGCTTGTCTTTTTCAAAGATGTAATAAATGTGAAGGTGCTTATGTATGCATTTTCTTTGGTGTTTTGTTGTGTCTTTGCTTCATTAGTTTTAACTAAGCCAACATTTTATTTAATTTTGTGTGTAATTTACCTGACAGTAAATAGTCAACTGAACATGATTTTCCTGCTTGTAGATCACAAAACCTTTATATAGCACTCTTTTAAAGAGCCAAGTGTTGCTTATTGTCTTATCATACCTTTTATTAATTAAAAAATATTAATGACACTTCTTTTATACATAACTGACCTCTGAAGGGTTAATTATGTTTCGTATGCTTTAAAATATGCTATCGTTAGAATACAATCAACGCAGTGACATTCACGAGATTATTCGTTTTTAATAAATATTGTTCTACATGTAAAATAAAATAGAGAATCAATTGATATTAACAAATCAGAGGTGTAAACGTATACACTGAGTTGTTAGTAATTACATTGCAATGTAATCAAAACAGCGACGTATCCACACACAATATGGCCCTCCCGATATAGACATTTTACAGAAGAGCATCATGGGAGTTTATTGACGTCAGCTCCTCTAACCAATCAGTGTCTCTTGATGTTTCCGTGGTAAAATCTTTGGCGCGCCGCTTTAAAACAACTAAGTCAACTAAGCGATCTAAAGATCTGGAATCCCGATTTAAGGTGATCGATAAACTGTTGTATTTCAGTACTACAATCTTGCAGGTGAAGTATTGAAATTCATTTCTAGATGCGCGTATAACTGTAAAACTCCCCTGAGGTGGTATTCCTGAAAGGGGACGGGATGACGTCCACAAAGGAGATCAAACGTAAGTAAAAAAAAAAGTCAAATTATGCAAATATTAGTACAGATCGGGCTGAAATAAAACAGTAAATTGTTTGTGTGTAGCGTAATAAATTAATCAAAAACGTTTTGAAAGTTATCACGCTATGCACTGTCGCTCCCTTCGTTAAGTTAGCGTTAACGTTTATTTTGTTTACGTCGTGTTGTCAGTTGGAAACGTCTCATGTTGTGTATTTATCCTTTTTAATAATATAACCTAACTAGGTGTTAACAAACCTTTATTATTGTGTTAGATCTACTTTAATTATAACCGTATTAGATTAGATCTTCCTTAATAATAAATATATTATATTATAAATAATTTTCAAAACTTTAAAGCAGTCAGTGTCTTGTTTACTTTACTGACAAAACTAGAGATTTAAGAGCCTTTTAAGAAAGCATATCACATTTTAAATAAAACAGCAGGGGAAACTGTATTCAATGATGCATTTGAATAAATCTTTATTTCAATTTAATTGATAATAAAGCCAGATCATGGATGCATCTGCACTGTTACGCACACAATAACGTGCTTAATCAGAATAAATGGTAATGCATTAATAATAGATATCATATCATTAAAAATATGCTCCAGGATAAGTAAACTCCACTCATTTTTAAATACCATTTTCAAATTAGGTCTGATTTGTTTCCATTAATATTTGGATTCTTTAGTCTGGCAAACAGACCTTTTAAGTGTCTTAATTTTATAGGTATTCAACACTATTACAGTATATTCATTTAATAAAAATAGAAATATTAACACACTAGAATGAGGTGTTTTGGTAATAAGTACGTTTCTGTTACTTTACATTTTTTATTAATATACCGAAGTTTTAAATAATATAATGAATGTGATTTCGAACCCAAAATCCCAGCATGATTTCCACCATGCTCTACCAACAGACTCGGAGGAATGCTTCACATTATATGATATATCTGTTAAAAATGTGTATCCTATAAGATGTCTAATGAAGGGCAGTAACATCAATGCTTTTATCTAAAGCGACTTACACTATGGGGGAAACAAAATGCAATTTATTTTACAAAGTTAAAGATGATGAACATCAGTATAGAAGTCATACTCATCTCTTAATATATTTGCAGAGTTGCAGAAAGCAAAGAATAAAGCCCAAAGCAGCAATAACCTAAAAGAAGAAGCCAGTTTATGCAACCAGCTGGGTGAAGTCTATGCAAAATGCGGTAAGGAAGCCATCAAGCACATAACAAACCTACTGTTGAAGACATTATGAGATTTAAACAAACAGTAACTGTGTGAACTGGTGTTCTTCCAGGCAACTATGAGGCTGCCATCGAAGAGCATCGGCAAGAGTTGGCGCTGTCTGAGATTTTACATGATGTGATTGGATCAGCCGTGGCCAATAGAAAGATTGGAGAGTGCTTTGCAGAACTGGAGAACATTGAAGCTGCTCTGAAGGTGTGCAGATATGTTGTGAGGGTGTTGGGGCAGAGTTTGGGTAGTGGTAGCATAGACTGTGTTAGTGCTTGAAGGACCTTCAACCACCATCAAACTGGAACTCGTGCTTTTTTAATCAAACAGTACATTTACTTTTTTGTACAGTGCTTTAAATGCAGCCTTCAAACCAACCCAAAGAGTTCTGATGTGCTTACATTGCTTCCAGGAGTTGTGAAATTCAGCATAAAAAAATAGTTGGGCAAACGTATGACTCAATTCACCTTTATTCATCTAGCTCTTTAACATAATTGGTGGATAGTTCTGTACGATCAAGTGTAATAACAATCCAAGATCTGAAACCACACAAAGCATCAACTGCTGCATGAAATAATTAAAATATGTTTTGAACACTGAAAACTGTTTTTGAGAGGAAGGGATTTTAGGATTGTCTCCTACAAATATTAAGCGAAGGTTCTGTTAAAAAAAACACATCAGATTGTTTATAATTACTTGTCAAAACTTGTGTTTTTGGGGGACGTTAAGGAACAGAACTTTTTTGTTGTTGTCCTGCACCAGAAAGGGACAGAGCTAAGATTAGAGAATGACATCAGTGCCAGTGTGGAGAGTCATTTTTATATTTAAACCTGTGATCTTACAAACCATCAGGATAAAGAAAAATAGTATAAATAGATAACTGCAATTGCACTAATAGTAGAGTGAATTAGAGATCTCAAAAAAATAATTTATATTTCTACTAAAATTGCTGCTTTATATAAAATTAAGCACAGATCTTCAGGCTTTTTGCCTTTGAAAACAAAAATAACTTTCGTTCATGGTTTCTTTCATTGACGATGAAGGCTCTTGTGTTGGGAAATACATCTTGAATTAGAGCAGATAATCAGTGGCAGCCATTGCACAAATTGAAGTGGAGTGAAAGTGAGCAGTTGGCCAGATATGGAGTGACCCATACCCGGATTCAGTGCTCTACGTTTAACCCATCGCAGTGTACACACACAGCAGTGAACAAACACACCGTGAACACACACCCGGAGCAATGGGCAGCCATGGTTGTGGCGCCTGGGGGGGCATTCGTTGAAACTGGTGCTCGCTCGAGGGCTCCACAGCTGTGGTTGTTGAAGATGGAGAGCAAGTGTTTCATCACTCACACCACCTTCAACTCAACCCGACCTTCTGATCACAAGTCCATCTCCTTATCCACCGACCATAACTTCCCAAATTGTTAAATAAATTTAGCGGCAGGAGCTTCAGTTAAATGCAAATTTCAATGAACATGTGGGGACTTTTATGTAACAAACCACTTGCGCATTATAAACCGATCGCCCTTAAAACAGCTCACAATTTTGATGCCATTGTATTTGATAGATTTAGCAAACGTGGACAACTCTATTAACCAAATACAGAAGCACCCTGCAGAAAACAATCCATGCTCATGAGGTGAACATGAACTCCACTCAGTGACACAACCTTCCATGTGGATGCAGAGAGCAGGTGACCTCATAAATATATTATTTTCCCACAGCATCAGAGGCTTCATCTGAAACTGGCTCGATCCGTTCATGATGTTGCAGAGGAGCAGAGAGCGCTTGCCACGATTGGACGAACATACCTCTTCCTGTTTGATAAGGACCAATCAGCAGACACCCTGACGCATGCCAAAGATGCTTTCGAAAAAAGTCTGGCCATTGTGGATGAGCGCTTAGAAGGTAAAGACTGAGAATACACGCATACTAATTCTGAGTAGGCTCTGCAAGTGCCTACCCTTGCTTATATTGGGCGAAATAAAGAAACACTCTCATACGGGACAGGTATCCACTTCACTACAAGAACAAATTATAATATAATAAACTTAATTTTATAAAGCACCTTTCAAACTAAGCTTCCCAACTCACTGAAAAGAGAAGCACATAAATCAAGAGTACATGAAACAACAGAGATATACTGAATAAGACAAGATACATTGAGACGATATTATAATCCAGGTATAAAGTTTAAAGCAATTGTAATGGGAGAATGTAATCATAAATAGAGATATTAATAGTATCCAGTGATTGTCTATGCTGCTGGCTTGGGTGGTGGATATTGAGAAAGAGAGAGACGGACGTAGTAGGCCCGATCTACTTCAAGGGAAAAAAACAATGTACCAGAATGGACAATTCCTCTCGGCTTTTTTTCTAGTTGCTTACCCGTGCTGCGACTATATTCTAGAATGCTCTGAGGTAAGATATCTTATATTTGGGATTCTTTAGTTAATAGCATCTGAATTCTGTACCTGTTGTTATTATCTGAAGTCATTTCAGAATTTCCTTTACACAATAAAAAGCCTATTAAAAAAAGAAGAAAGTTTTAAGATGACATTTAAAAATTGTATAATTTGTTCATCTGTGAGCTCAGTCACTGTGAGAGTGCCAGTGCAGAGACCAAAACCTTTTTTTCCATTCTTTTAGTGCGTGCGTGTGGAACTGAAAGAAGCTTAGACTGTGAGAAGCAGAGATGATGATTTAGAACGTAAGTGATTAAAAGAGTTGGTCAGACAATGGGGCACTTTAAATGTGAGGGTTAAGATTTTAAAATTAACACGGAAGCAGAGAGGGAGGCAGTGCAGGGATAAGAACAGGTGTGTTCACAGACACAAGCAGCTGAATTTTGAACATACTGCAACCTGTCCAGAGACTTGGACGATCTCTCAGGTTTGAGTGAGGTGTGGACCTGATTTGCATGTTTGGGAGAAATATGGTGTTTTCAGAAGAAACTGGGTGGAGTTTAAGGAGTTACCTCAACTATGAGTAGTGCTCTAGAAAGCCATCACAGTTATGTTTTGAGAACCTGTTCACTAGTTGCATGCTGGGTCTGTGCAGGCACGGTGTCGGGTCGCGAGCTCAGTGAAATGAAGGCTCGTCTGCTGTTGAATCTGGGCTGTGTGTATGATGGCCTGAAGGAAGCTCAGCGCTGCAGTGAGCACGTTCGACAGAGCATCTACATCTCAGAGTAAGAAAAACATTTTAAAAAAACTCTTTAAATCAGGATTGAGTTTGTACTTTTAAATTAACAACACAAATTAACTATGCAAAAAGATAAATATTTCAGACACATACCACTTATTAGGTGCACCGTAACATATATAGTCATCTTGTAAATATGTGACAGTGAACAGCTGGGTGGCACATGATACACACTTTCAAATCGACCTCATGACAGGAAACAACAAAAAACAACAGCATGAAGAAGAAATCACGGAAGAGAATTTGAACATTCAGAAAGTCGTCATTTGTGTCTGCTCATCAAGTGTTGTTCAACAAACTCCGATATTGTGGGTAAATGGCTGCTTTGTCACCTGAGTGGTATCCAAGGGCCAGGAGCATCACTGCATCAACTTTAAACAGCAGAGGTGTGAAGCTAGCGAAAAAGCCCCCTGCAGAGAAGCCATCTGAGAGAGCAAGTGACTTTCAATTCCTCTAGATGTGGAGGGATTTAAGGAGAGATTGATCAATTTTATAAGCTATAAAACAAAAATCTTTAATACATTTTCCATCCAAAATCACTCTGACAGGAACTTTTATATATGCAATTGCAAAAAATATATGAATAGTTCAGAAAAAGTTATGAATCATTTTGATTAAAGTTAAAAACGTCTTTGCAGTGGCAATAAATCAACGTGATGTGCATAATATTCTTGTGTTTGTGCAAAACTCTTGTGACCTTCAGGAAAAACAACCTTCTAGAGGATCTTTATCGTGCCAACTTCCTCCTGGGCAGCATTCACTTCCGAAACGGGCAGCACTCGCGTGCCATGCGCTGCTTCGAGCAGTCCAAAGAGAGCGCCCGCAAAATGAAGGAAAAGTACAGCGAGAGCGAGTGCTTCCATAGCATCGGCAAGGTAAGGATCTCAACATAACACTGTACAAGTCTCACCTTTTCTGGTTAAAATAAGATCTTGATTCTACTCAAAGTCTGAATTGACTGCTATTTTAAAAAGGTTTCTCACAATACCATTAGTTTCCATCTTTTGTGAGATTTAAATCAAATAAATAAAAAGCTTAGTGTGTGTGACCTAGCGGGTGTCAAAACAAACCTATTGACAATCCGCAGGAGCTATCAAAATATCAAGAGGGTATTGATTTGGGGGTCTGTTTGTTTTAGCATCTTTAGTATTTAACATCAACATTTTATCCCATAAATCACGTTTAATGTAAAATATGTTGTGTTCCAATTAAATAAATGCAAAGTACTCTCATAAATTTAGTTTGAAAATAACATTTCTGTTGTAATAAGAGTGATGGAACATAAATAAAGGGTAAGAAGCTGAGGACGGTGACTAATCCTTTGTAGCTGAACTTTTTTCAATAATTTCAATTTTTTTTTCAATAAACTAAGGCACAAAACCAGGAAACTAAAGCCATGAATTTGAGTTAAAGTGTAAATACATGGCAAAGAGTTACTGTTAATTACAACATGACTGTTGTCTGAATAAATAAAAACTAGGTCAATAATGTGAACACAAATATGCAAATTCTATTTATGTTTGACTCAAGATTTTTAACATTGAATCTATCTACTCGACTTCTTTTAATGTGTTATTGTGTCTGACAGGATCACAACTGTTTATTTCTGTTATTTTTATGAGCAGATCTTGCTGCATTTGGGGGATTTTGCTGCAGCCCGACGCTCTCTGAAGAAAGCATACTCATTGGGCTCCCAGCAGGCCTCTGATCGTGAAGCTGTTAAGAAAGATTTCAAACACGGTGAGATGAATATTGTCCTGTCAAAGAAAGAAGGAAAAAAGAAAGAAGGATTCACATGTACTTGTGTGTTCTGACTGTTTACAAGTCACCACTAGATGTCGCCAATTTCTCTAACAATTCACAGGTACGAAAGGTCAAAAGGTATCTTATTGCTACATGTGATTTTACAAGATATGTTTATATTAATCTGAAACGTTTTGCAGAAGGAGGAGTATGCATTTGCCCCCATTTATGTGTCAAAACACCATTTTAAAATTCAGTCCACCAGCGCAAAGCTCAGGTTTCTTTGAACAGAACGAGAAGATCTCTTGACCGTGTGTGTGTTTGTGCAGCCATCAGGGGATGTCAGCTGGAGCAGGCGTCATCTGAAGTGACTGAGAAGTGTTCGCACGAAGCTCTGGATCTGTCCGAGCAGCTGGGAGATCTCTACTCTAAAGTGGGCTGCTATAGCAAAGCTCTGGAAGCCTATACATCTCAAGTGAGAGCAAAATCATTATTACAATTATTCAGTATCCTGAAAAGCTGTAGTTATATTTACATAGTTAATACTCAATCAGATGAGAATGGAAAACTGAAAATAAAATCCAGAATTTTTTTTCTGAAAAAAGTCGAGTTTTAGATTAAACAGCAAACGTCGCTAGCATCACCTGCTTCGGAGCCCTATAGAGAATGTTTTAGCTGCTGTTATGTTTTCATGTGCACCCCAACATACAGCTCTCATGGGTGTTGAAATAGGTTTGTCATACTGCTGTCTTTAGCAGATACCGCCATCAGGCAGGCTTTGTAGCAGGGTGTGGTTTTCTCTTCCGAAAAGCCGTAATTTTTTGCCCTTTTTAGCAATTCTATTTTCATTTCCTTTAGTAAACCCTGACATGCTTATAGAGGGACGAGGCTCTTTTATCTTCTCGATGGGTGATGACTATGGTGTCCTAGATGCACACACACATCACACAACATCTTCTTCACCAACAAAATACAATTTCAATTTTGAATCAATTTATCATCCGGCCCTGCTTAAGTTAACCGCGTAGATTTTTACCATAGTATTTTACACATTTATAACATGTTATTTTTCAATACATTTGGTTAGTTTTAGGGTTCCTTTCTAATGATTCCTTTCTAATATTTCAGTAACTGAAAGGAAACACCAAGAAAGTAGCACGGTCGTCATTATGGTGTTCTTATTATAATCAACAAGTCACTATCGTGTTCTTAGTATACTCAACAAGTCACTATCGTATTCTTAGTATACTCAACAAGTCACTATCGTGCCCCTATTATAATCAACAAGTCACTATTGTGTTCTTATTATAATCAACAAATCACTATCATGTTCTTAGTATACTCAACAAGTCACTATCGTATTCTTAGTATACTCAACAAGTCACTATCGTGTCCCTATTATAATCAACAAGTCACTATCATGTTCTTAGTATACTCAACAAGTCACTATCGTATTCTTAGTATACTCAACAAGTCACTATTGTGTCCCTATTATAATCAACAAGTCACTATCGTGTTCCTATTATAATCAACAAGTCACTATTGTGTTCTTATTATAATCAACTAGTCACTATTGTGTTCTTATTATAATCAACAAATCACTATCGTATTCTTAGTATACTCAACAAGTCACTATCGTGTCCCTATTATAATCAACAAGTCACTATTGTGTTCTTATTATAATCAACAAGTCACTATCATGTTCTTAGTATACTCAACAAGTCACTATCGTATTCTTAGTATACTCAACAAGTCACTATCGTGTCCCTATTATAATCAACAAGTCACTATCGTGTCCCTATTATAATCAACAAGTCACTATCGTGTTCCTATTATAATCAACAAGTCACTATTGTGTTCTTATTATAATCAACAAGTCACTATCGTGTTCTTAGTATACTCAACAAGTCACTATCGTATTCTTAGTATACTCAACAAGTCACTATCGTGCCCCTATTATAATCAACAAGTCACTATTGTGTTCTTATTATAATCAACAAATCACTATCATGTTCTTAGTATACTCAACAAGTCACTATCGTATTCTTAGTATACTCAACAAGTCACTATCGTGCCCCTATTATAATCAACAAGTCACTATTGTGTTCTTATTATAATCAACAAATCACTATCATGTTCTTAGTATAATCAACAAGTCACTATCATGTTCTTAGTATACTCAACAAGTCACTATCGTATTCTTAGTATACTCAACAAGTCACTATCGTGTCCCTATTATAATCAACAAGTCACTATCGTGTTCCTATTATAATCAACAAGTCACTATTGTGTTCTTATTATAATCAACTAGTCACTATTGTGTTCTTATTATAATCAACAAATCACTATCGTATTCTTAGTATACTCAACAAGTCACTATCGTGTCCCTATTATAATCAACAAGTCACTATTGTGTTCTTATTATAATCAACAAGTCACTATCATGTTCTTAGTATACTCAACAAGTCACTATCGTATTCTTAGTATACTCAACAAGTCACTATCGTGTCCCTATTATAATCAACAAGTCACTATCGTGTCCCTATTATAATCAACAAGTCACTATCGTGTTCCTATTATAATCAACAAGTCACTATTGTGTTCTTATTATGATCAACTAGTCACTATCGTGTTCTTAGTATACTCAACTAGTCACTATCATGTTTCTTTTATAATCAACAAGTCACTATCGTGTCCCTATTATAATCAACAAGTCACTAACATGTTCCTTTTATAATCAACAAGTCACTATCGTGTTCTCAATCAACAAGTCAGTATCGTGTTCCTTTTATAATCAACAAGTCACTATCATGATCTCAATCAACAAGTCACTATCGTGTCCCTATTATAATCAACAAGTCACTATCGTGTCCCTATTATAATCAACAAGTCACTAACATGTTCCTTTTATAATCAACAAGTCACTATCGTGTTCTCAATCAACAAGTCAGTATCGTGTTCCTTTTATAATCAACAAGTCACTATCATGATCTCAATCAACAAGTCACTATCGTGATCTTAGTATGGTAACATACTAAGTAAGTAAGTAACATGTTACTAGCATGGCTAGCAAGTCACTAGCATCTTACTGTCATGGTGAGCAAGTCAAACGTTTTTAGGAAATTATCTCATTCTCTTATGCCCTATTGGTTTTTGAAGACCCTATAAATGACACAGCAATGCCCCCCCCCCCCTCAAAAAAAAAATTAATATGCCTCTTATTTTATCAAATATTAGCACTCTTCTGTTAAACACACTCTTTTGTATAGTCTTTTCTGTAAGTAAATTTGACACGTTTGTTCTTGTTTATCAGCTGGCGTGTGCAGAGGCTCTGGGAAAGCCCGCTCGGGAGTTGGCCGTCATTCATGTCTCTCTAGCAGCTACTCACACTGATTTGGGACAGCATCAGCGAGCTGTGGAGCACTACACACATGAGTTAAAGCTCAGACAGGGAAACCCTAAAGAGGTAAACAAGCCCGTTCACCTCCTGAAGCTCTCTCTACCTGAGGGTTTTACATGCCTACTCTGCTTTCAGGAGTGCGAGACGTGGTTGAACATGGCCGCCTGTCAGGAGGAGATGGCTCAGGCTAGGGAGACCATAGATCACTCTTTTGTTTCTGCACTGAGCTGTGCGGAGAAATCTGGAGCGAATAAACTGCAGGTACCTCTGACATCACGGTTGTCTCTGGTCTTGTTCGGTGCATACCATTAAAACAGAATGTATGCGAGAGTGAGTGGACTTTCATCAGGTTTCTTGGGTTCCTGAAAATTTGGTAGATGCTTGAATTTCATTTTATTTGCTTTAAAATGCTAAATGAAATGGTACTAAATTGTTATTGCTGGTGCTGTGCATTCTCTTTCAAGCAGAGTGATTGTTTTCCAGCTAAATTCATGTAATTGTATTTTTAAAATTGCTATTTACTTGTCATTTTCTGTAAAATTTATTTGAATAATTGTGTCTTTGTTTTTCAATATGTTTTATTTGTATTGCATTCATTTACATGTTATAAATTTTGTTTTAATTGAAATTATTTTTTGTTTTTCTCTGCTATTTTTCTGCTTACTTATTGTATTTACATTTATTCAAAATCAATATTTATCATATATTATTGTTCAAATTTTAAGTGTATCATTTAATGTATTTGTGGTTTATTCAAACTATCATTGTACTGTATATGCTTTTTAAAATTAATTGAATGTCCTGTTATTTAAATTAGTTACATTTTTACAATTGTTTTCAATTAATCTATTTAATTTAGCATTTACTTTTATTCTATTTAAAGGTTTTTAATAATATATTCGTTATTATACAATACATATTATGCTGTTTATATGCAATGTCATTCACATTTGTCATCTTAATATTGTTTTAAGAATTGTATTTACATTCATGTTGATATCTTTATTTCGATTTTTTTTTAATCCTTTTTATTTAATTTTATATTAAAATCTAATATTATTAATAATTTTTTTTTAATTCATCAGTAGTTGTTCAATTTATGTTGACAATCATGTAATTTCTTTATTGCAGTGTATTTTATTGAAATTAATTGTTCAGGGTTTCCATTTCTTTCATTGAATTATATGAACAATATTGGGAGTCCTCTCATTGAAGCGGATTGTGTTTGCAGCGGCGTGTGCTGCGAGCGTGGCTTCAGGCCCAGGAGCGCTGTGGACCCTCTCAGTGGGACGACACCGAGGAGCAGCTGAGGCTCCTCTGTGAACGGGACGGTCTGGGTCTGCAGGACAGCGAGGAAGAGGAGGAAGAGGAGCCACCGAATAGTGAGCCGCTGGAGGACAGTGACATCCAGTACACAGACTCTGAGGGTACCGTGCACGAATACATACACACAGATTTGTTATCGGTTTCTTAAAAAAATACTGAAGAGTTAATTTCAAACTTTAGATTTTTTGTTCTGAATTCCTAGACTGCAGATGTCCAGTTTCTAAAAAATAGTTTTTGGATTCCAAATAGTTTACATTTACATTACATTTATGCATTTGGCAGACGCTTTTGTCCAAAGCGACTTACAGAAGGGGAAATCGCCAATGCCCCTGGAATGGATCCCAGAACCTCATACATGCAAACCATGTGCTCTACCACTGAGCTACACCCCACCCCAAATAGTTAGATTCAGTCTCTAGGGCATTATTATTATATTTAGCAAGTTGATATCATGATGAACAAGTGAAAATCATATTCCTAGCATGACTAGAAAGTTACTAGATGGATAAGCAAGTTGTTACCATGTTTCTTTAAGTTCAGAATTGTGGTTGATTGGGGTGCTGCGATAAACTGGTGACACGTTTGGAGTAAACCCCTATATTTGCTGAACCAAACGCAACTTCAACTAGGGTTAAACATGTTGGAACTCATTGCAAAGTTTAATATATGTTGCGTTAAATCTGTTCACAGATGAGGATCTGGAGGAATATGATAAGATGGTCTCAGGCAAACGAAAGACCCAGAGGGTGAGCTCTTTCAGACTGAAGGTGTGCTTAGTCCTCATCTTCTTCTTTGCTGGTTGTTCATCTCCTCCTTGGTTTTGGTGTTTGTGCAGTGGAACCGGAGGAACGAGAAGGGAGAAACAGTCCTGCACCGAGCCTGTATCGAAGGAAACCTAAAGCAGGTCCAGTACCTCATAGATCAGGTGCGCTTAATTCCGATCACAGATTGTCGAGAACTTATTTGATGGATTTTAATGGGACTTTTCACTAAATTATATATATATAGAGAGAGAATTTATACAGAGCTTTAATCTATGGAACAGGGCTCAACATTCACAGCTCTGCACATTTTACATTTATCCATCATGAAACACACCTGTTCTCTCTCATAAAGTTTCTAAGTTTCACACAAGTACATGTTTTTATCAACTATGACTTTTAGCTGAAGTGAATTTTTTTTTTACTTACCCAAAACATTGGAGAGGTTAAACCATACTCTTTAATAAATAAATTGCCATTTTACAGCACGGAAGAAAGGTTTATAGTCCTTTACAATTTCTAGTGTCTTGAAATGTATCTCCCTGGGTACAAAAAGTGCAAGAAACAATCCTATGCAAGGAAATTCAGGCTAAAGGGTAGGTTTTTGAACAAATATATTAATCAGTCTTTTTATGTTTAAATTTGCCTTTTTTGCACCGAGATGTCATTCTTCATTCGGATAAAAGTGTTTTACTTTAATGTAGATGGAGACATATTTTACTGGACAAAGAGAGTGATTAATACCACTATACTTTCACTATTATATCACGCAAAAGTCTCTTTTATTGAGTGATTGATTAGTCTCACTGTCTATTATTTTATTGAAATCACACAAACTGCATTTTTAAACATGACTGTGAAATCACGCTGTTTTGGCTGTCAGCTAAATCAAAACATCCTAGTTTAACCAAAATGACTAAAAGGCCAAAATTATTAATCATCATACATCGATATATGCAGCAGAATGCGGAAGGAAATTTTGATGGGGTAGGGAAAAAATTACGAGGCAGGAAAATCCGATAGAACACCATCACTGTCAGTTTTTAAATCTCAGCTAAACCTTTCAACCGATTCATTCACCCTCTCACTTTATTTAAGTGTTTGTGAGATTTCTATGTTTTCTATATTTGTTTTACTTGTATATATTTTTAAAAATCTGGTTAATTTTGTGCAGCACGATGATCAACGAAAAGTTGTGTTAAAATATGTTGTATGAAAAAAGTGACATTGACAAGTTTCCACTTTAGAGGACTAAGACCTTTGTTGTAATGCGTCGGGGATTCGTTCCCTCACAGGGTCACCCGATTAACTTGAGGGATTACTGTGGCTGGACTCCTTTGCATGAGGCTTGTAACCACGGTCATAAAGGTACAACAGTTTTACATTTTTTTTATGCACCTAATGTACATGTGCACTTTGTTGTTAGCCTAGTTTAACGTTAACTCTGTGTTGTGATGCTGCTTTATTTTGTTTGATAGAGCACCCTAGTCCTGAAGAAACGTTTGGTTTCATGGTGTCCTGCACTGTATTTGGTTGAAGTGACAATAAAAATCTACTTGAATTTGAACAGCATAAGAAAAATAATTGAAAAAATTGTCTAATTAAAAAAACCGCTGTCATTAAAACAGCTCTCCTATGAGACTTGAACTATGATGAGAATGAGAGAATTTTGAGCCTATCGAACATCGTATGCCCGAGCTATAACAACTTCCTGTTTCAAACCAAAAATAGGAAATTTATCGGCCACCACATCCTTTATCAGCCAAAAAAGCTTTGCGAATTAGCTTGGCGTATACCTTATTATAATACTGAATGACTTTGGAGATGTTTGGCTAAAATTTGTGGGAGGAGTTTGTCAAAGTATAGCACAAGCAAAAACACCCATTTGTATTTTTTTTGCAAATTAACTGACTTTCTGTCAAGTCTGGAGACAGGGTTTACATTAGTAAAAGGTGCGTCATGGTATTTTGTTTTTCGTGTGGTTTTTTTTAGCATGAATCATCCCTTAAACCTTGACTTTAAGAAAACTTTTAACCACGCTACCAATCAGATCGTCTGATATCTGTTTTTTTTCCAGAGATCGTAGCTTTGCTGCTGGAGTGCGGAGCAAATATAAACGATCAAGGTGGTCAGCAGTGTAAAGGCATCACACCTCTCCATGACACCCTGAGCTGTGGACACTTTTGTGTTGCACGGGTGCTCATTCAGAGAGGGGCGTCTGTCACCGTTCGGGACAGCCAGGTTAGTAAAAAGCCACTTTTTCTTTACCATTATCAAATAAATGGGATCGATGGAGTTTCTATTGTAATCTAAATGGATTCATTGGCTGTTTCTTTTAAGTGTAACTGTGTTTGCAGGGCAACACTCCACTTGACGCTCTTCGACAGTGGTTTAAGACCTACAACCGAGAGCTGGACTCTGAGACTAAGCAGGAGTGTTTGGAAACAGAGTCACTCATCAAGAGAGCTCTGTCTGGAGACGGTGAGGATGGATATATTATGCTAGAGATGGTCTTCCTAAAAGAAATGTCACTGATCTGTTTCTCCCTCCGATGTAGTCTGTGTTGTGCCTGTGGCTTCTCGACAGCAAAAGGATCTTGCAGATAGTCAGCTTTTTGATGCAGAATATTCAGAACCACTGCTGCAGGGGTCACCCCGATCACCCAACATCCACTCACGCCCCACTCAGACCGTACCAACCCCAAAAGAGTCAGAGAAGAGACGGAGAAACACCCCGAGGTCTATCTGCTGGCCGCGTGGAATGGAAGCAGATGTTCTTTATGGGGTAAAATGCTTCTTCAAGTTTGTAATTATCTATTTTAAACAAGACAAAAAAGAAGTTGAATTTATTCTTGTTCCAGAATGACAGCAGTTCTTCAGATCATTCCGACCATTCTCTCAGCCCTCGACGTCCTGCCTGGTCAAGATCGAACTCCCCACCAGCACAGTTTCCACAGGAAGTGCCATCCAGCCAAGAGTTGCCTCTCAACTTTGGGCTCAAAGAGACATCACTTCCTGTTCATGTCGAAAATGTCAGACATGAGTACCAGAGAGCAATGCAGAACCTGGGCAGTGCGAAATCCCGCCTCTTCTCGCAAAATCTTTCAGAGCCAGCTTTTACCAGCACCCCAGCAGTGTCAGCCAATAGCAGAGCAGCGCTGGTTCCAGAGGACCAATATGTAGCAGATGATTGGCTGGAGGATGACATGTGTGACATACAGCCTAAGAAAAAGCGCAGGGTTTCCGAGCACAGTGTTCAACGAGAAAAGTGTTCCAGGAGTGATTTCTCTGCAGCGCCGGAAGCTTCGCCTCGAGGTCTGTGATGCTGAAGTCTTCTTATTACCTTGATTTCCAGACTAAAAGGCGAGGCGTGAAGGAAGAAAAGATTCATGAAAAGATTGTTCAATAATAGACCACATCTTTTGACTTCAATGTTATAACATAAGATATTCACATGGAAAGATGCTACCCATGGCCATTGACAACTTGACAATAAAACAATAGTTGGTTAAAAAAAAGAATAGAAATATACTGTCACTTACCGGAATAGTCATTGGCCACTATCTTCCTCCTGCGCCTTAAAACCAATAAAGTCGTGTTTTCAGTGTTGGAATTAAACAGGGGTTTGTAAGGAGTGTCCAAGAAGTGACACCGCCCTGCACAGTTTAGCATCATATTTAATGAAACTTACCCGATCAAACTAATTACATTTTCTGGCTTGTGTTTCTAGCTTGTGTAAATTTTGGAGCTTGTGGTACTTACAGTGAAGCATAATGTGTACCAAATACTTCAATTATTATTATCAACCCGGTAAAATAACATTTTATCGCAGAGAAAGTATTGATCAATTTATAAATGTACTAGTAGGTTAATTTCCCCAATGAGCATCAAGAAAAGTCGCATGATCATCAAGGTGATGATCGCACAACTAAACATAAGAGTGAGTAAGATGTCTAACACCTAGAAATTAAATTAATCTTCTTGATGCGTACCTTCAAGTTATTCCAGACATTCCATAGTTTCCATCAGTAGAGTATGCATTTGTAATTATAGTTTTTTTAACTGCAGTTCAGAGTTCCTCCAGCAGAGCTCTGTCTCTGAAGAAGAACACTCAAAAGTCTCGACAGATGAAGATGAACCAGCTGCCGGGGATGCAGATGTTGGGTCGCAGGGAGGTCAGCAGGTCACAGAGTCCCATCACAGTCCAGGACTCTGACCCCGTTCATGAGTCAGCGCCCCCAACACTTCAGACAGTGGTAAATATATGAGACAAATTATGTTTATAAGATAGTCTGTTAATGCACAAGTAATCTCATTTGTTGTATTTGTTTGATCCAGAGAAATTAGATTCACTTTTTCAGATATATTGTCTTTAAGGGATCATTTTATTTGGGAAGTGGATTTTGAAGGGAAGGGAATGAAGGAAATTTCCTATTCTCGTTGCTTAAATTAGGCTCTTTCCGAGTGATGATTTTCAGATAATTTATTAAATACAACCCGAATACTGCCATTTATAAAGTGGACAGTGTAAGTATTATTCAGGCTTTTCACTTGTTTGACTGAAAACAGAATGCGACTTTAAAATGTATTTATTTATTTTTTACATGTCGGATGAATCAATTGAGTTGCCACACATTCACATTATTGCTGTTTATTGCATGGATGAACAAGTAGAAGATAATCTTTAATAGAGATGTATAGAATGTCAGTAATGATGCAAAATCTTTGTATTGTATTTAATCTAAATTAATGAATGCTTCTCCATAGCAAATAATGAGTTGGTTTGTTTTTAACCTGAGGGCATCGTCCGTTTCCTAGGTATACTTTTACTTAATTACATAAAAGTAGAGAAAGTAAAAGTACTCCGTATTACTTTTACTCTACTTGTATTACTCAAGTAAAAGTAAAAGTACCCAAAGGGAGAAAGTATTTAAGTACTTGCATACTAGTGACTCTTTTTGCTTTTTATGGTCAAGTTCAGAAGTAATCAAGCACCTAAGTAGATTTTTAATCATGTTTTTTTACTCTAGTAAATTAAAGCATGGATAAAAGTTGTCAGGAGTGCTCAATTGTCATTTATACACCTCTGGTCTTGAAACTGGGTTTTTTTTGTCTGCATTGCTTAGACTTCAACTCAAATCTACAGCTTTACTTAGCAATACTTTTCAACGTGTATTGTTTTTGAATGAGGGCCGTGAACACAAGTCAATAATAAAATCTGTAAAATCTGCCATTTTACTATAATCTTACTATAATTATTTTTTTTTTTTTTATTAAAAAGCATCAAGACTTTCATGCAGTTGGTTTGCTTTGTATCATGTATGTCTCTATTTTCTTTTTTTTTTTTTTGTAGTTCAAATCAGTTTTCTTGTTTTTGTTGAAAATAATTCCTATATTTTGTTTAAACAAAATTTCTGTTTAAGGACATACAATCTGGTGTATTGCTATGCGTAAATCTCTATTAAATCAGAATAAATAATACAATGTTCTTTTGTTTCAAAGCCTCCAGCATCATTCCACAACCGACCCCCCCTTGCACCAATCAGGATGAGGGTCAGAGTCCAGGACAATGTGTTTTTGATCCCAGTTCCTCACAGGTTTGTTTCAGGCCTGAATGTCTTCAGTGGAACATGTGCAGATCCGTATCTAAATGTGAAGTTTGATTTGCAGCGAAGCAGACTCGTGTTCGGTGGCGTGGCTCTGTGATCAGGCTGCTCAGCGCTACTATCAGATGTGTGGATTAATGCCACGTCTGTCTCTGCAGAAAGAGGGCGCTCTGCTCTTACCCAGTGACCCTCTGCTGGCCGTCCTCCATACTAACGAAGAGGTGAGAGGACATGGCAACCATCTCAGCTCTTTCCGTTTTCTCATCGTCATTGTTCAATCGGGAGAAATTTGATTTAATTTGACTTGTTAGCATGTTCCATTTGAAAGGCCAGATCCTTTTGTGGAATTAGAGACAGGAAAATTTCAGTAGAGATAAACATGCAGTTGAATGTCAAAAATGTAATCTCAATCAAATATTTGCATCTGCCAATAAAAAGGCAAAAATGTTTTTAAATTATTTGTTTCTGTAGCGTTTATTTGTAGAAGTGACTAAAGTTAATTCTCTGTGGTTTTACTCCACCGCAGGTTCTTGCAGAAGTGTGCTCCTGGGATCTTCCTCCTCTTCCTGAGCGTTACAGGAAAGCCTGTCAGAGTCTGGCTATTGGTCGGCAACTTTAAGATCATGAATGACTTTTCCGTCAGATACAAGTCATCAAAAATTCATCGTGTTGTGTGTTTTTCAGAGGAGGACCGTCGCGTGTCTCGTGTGTGTGAGGTTCAAGACAGCGGCTCGTCTTTGAGTGTTTCTGGTCTGAGTTTGTCTCCCGCGTCTCTGACTCCTCTCCTCCGCGCGTTGAAGCTGCAGGCCAGTCTCACAGAGCTGCGACTCTCCGCCAACCGCCTCAATGATACCCTGCTCCCTGAAGTGATGGCCGCTGCTGCCACCATGCCCAAACTTAGGCTTTTAGACCTGTCAGCCAATCAGATCACAGTAGAAGGGATCAAGAAAGCGTCAGACACATTTGAAACAAAGAGTCAAGCTGCCTTCCCGGTGAGTATTCTCACACGCTATAATATTGTTGCTTACGTTTATTCATTTGGTTAATAAAAATCAGTATGGCTGTTAAAAATTTAATTTTTTTTTCAAAAGCCAATACCAGCCCCAATGAGAGCTCTTATTGCTGAGTGTTTGAGCATCTCAAGTAAAGTGTGTCTCAGGGGAGACTCTACCTGGCCTTACAACCACATCCTGTTTCTAGGCAACCTATGCAAATAATTCTAGATCAATCCAATCAGATTCTTCCAGGTAGGCCTATGTTAGTTTGAAACATTAGGCAAGGGTGGGAGATGGTGATCTACAAATATTTCCGCAAGAGGGGTCGTAAATTCCAGGGGGATGGTAAGAATGCGTTCTTATCTTTGGGTGAGTCGTATTTCCCAGTCATTGAAAGGAAACACTGATTAGCTTCAGAGCTGACCCATTGGAGGTTTCTGATTGGTCGATATAGCTTCAGGGTTGAGGACTCAGCTGCCCTCTACTAGAATGACTTGCTCTTTACAGCGTTTTCGTGTAAATGCAGTGTTTATCTACCCGTACTTGTTTGGACCAGATTTTTTTGTTTACTCAGTTTTAAATAAAATCTAGGTACATGTGGACACGGCCTAAAATTTTCCCTGAAAGTCCTCGAAGACAAATAATTTTTAAACATATATGATATGAGTTCTTTTTGATCAACTAAAACCATCATATTGTAATAATTATTTTCAAAAACAGAATTGTTTTGAAGGCAGTGCTGTCCCAGAAATGTTTAATCCCCACCCTCAAATACTCGGTTATTTTTTAGTGTTTTTTTTACACTCTGCCATTTGTAAATGGAGCAGCATTTCAGCAAAATCAGGTATTGAAGTGAGTGAATTTCAATTGGTCCAGATGTGTGTAGACCTTAAAACTGAACTCACTTTTAGAATGTGGAAATTACCCTCTGTTATCAGAACCTGTTTCTTTGGTCCTCCAGAGCCACGGGGGAAGAAAAAGTCAACCACATGTTCAAGTAGTTGAGAACAAAAAATAACTGATATTTTACAATATAAATTTTTTTATTTCTCTAACTTCCTCCAGTAAAGTTAGAGAAAACTTTACCGTAGTATCCGGAGTTGGCAAAACATTCTATTTACTCTTTTGGAACATTGGAACATTCAAACCACATTTTGTTGATCTGTTTTTAATTAAAGATCGGTGTCCAATCTTGAATCAGAATGCCTAAATTGTGCTTTTTCTATATGCAATTTCACCCAATCGTTTGTTGTTTTCCTCTCTAGTATCTGGAGGAGTTGAATCTGAGCATGAATCCTCTAGGGGACGGCTGGACGCAGACTTTGGCCGCTCTGCTATGCGCGTGTCCTCTTCTATCAACTCTGTCTCTGCAAGCTTGTGGGCTCTCTGCACGCTTCCTCCAGCAACACCGCCTCTTATTGGCCAACGCCATGGCCAGTAAGTGCCCTGGGAGCCTGATTTTAGCCATCCAAAATCCACCTTGAAACACTCAGCGATGCTTATGTAGCTTTTTTTTGAAGATGTGAAGAGAACAAAAAAAAAAAGTACACAAAAAGTTACTGTTCTAGAACAAGCTTTTATTGTTGGTTTACTTTATTTAATTAATACATTTATTTATTCAATACATTTGATTTTTTATTGTCATACTTTATTAAATGCATACAATATTTAACTTTCACATCAGACAAACAGAGTGTAAAATATTGCATAAAATACTGAGTATAGATTGCATAAAGTAGAAATTAGCATTATTTCTGGAGTGTTTTCAATGTTTTATCATCTTCCAGGCTCTGGGAACATACGGTCGGTTTGCCTCTCCCACAATGCTCTGGGCTCTACAGGTTTCGAGCTTGTGTTGAAGACGTTACCGATGCAGATTCTCACGCACCTCGAGCTCTCCTCAGTCTGCAGAGGCCCATCTGATCAGCCGTCCATGGAGATCCTCACCAAAATCCTCACCCAGGTACACATAGCTCTTTGTGTTCCTACTTTTCAATGCTCAGTTGAGTTGCAACCAGACATTAACACACAGTAAATCACATCACATTTCACCAATAATTGTTAGTTTTTCTGGCGCTTCCTTACCAGAATTTGTTTTCCAGGGGGATTGCTCAATCACACACTTGAGTCTGTCAGGAAACAGACTCACGGACCACAGCATCCTCTTGCTCGCCAGGTGAATAATCTTCTTTTTTTCATTTTAGTGCAGTGATAAATGTCTGATGTGTTTGGTACACTTTAAAGGATACACTTCAAAAAGGCCGGTTTACGAGAGGACTCGCTAATAAAATGGCAGTTGCAAAATAAAAGCAAGAAAACATATCTTTCACAAAGATGACATGAACTCATTCAGACCATGCATCCCATACAATAGACATTACTTTCAATAAATCAATTAAAAAGTGTTTATCAAGTGTTTTTGCAGTTGGTTTAAAGGAGAATTACAAAGGCTTAATGGAATTAATATAGTTACACAAAATCTAGCTTTTTTAAAATATAAAAAAATAGTTATATTGTGGCTCAACGAGAATTAATTAATTTGATGTTTTTTTTTTCTTTGCAATTTCTGTTGAAAACAAACGATTTGGGATGTTGTGCTGTATGCACATAAATAATTTTACGATGATTACATTAAAATTGAAGCTGTACAGATGGACTCAAAATGTTTCTGTAGGTGTCTTCCTGTCTGTCCTTCGCTGGTGTCTTTGGATCTTTCTGCCAACCCTTTAGTGAGCTTTGCTGGCCTTCAGAGTCTCACTCAGTCTCTCGCTGAGGCCCAGCGTCCTCTGAACCATCTCAACCTTCAAGGTACTTTCCCTTTTCAAAGTCATTATTTATGACTTTTCATTTTTTATTTAAGTGGAGTTCTAAGATTCCTCGAAAAGGAATCTTTTAAATAACTGAATTGATGTTCCCGTAATCTGGACAGGCTGTCAGGTGTCCGGACCTCTGAGCGATGACTTTTTGGACTCTCTCACCGATCACATTCGAGACCTGCGCTTGTGCTCTCAGAGACTGAATAAACTGGACCAGCATGCATTGCAGCAGAGCTGGAGACGCAGAGGTGAAGGTGGAAAGCTTTATTCACACTACTCGAAATGCATGCTGAGCTTTTCCACAGCCTAGCATACTGGTATATATTCAAATATACACAGAATGTTTGCAGAGGTTTCTGCCTTTATTGTCTGCCTGTTATTGTCTTATGTAAAAAAGAAGCATAATAAATTGTTCTAAATTTAATTATTGGTTAAACTCATCCTTTTACATGCAGTTAATAGTCTTTATCTGTGAGCAGCATGCGCAGTGATTCTAACCAGCGTGCTGTTGATGTTGTATTGTACTTATTTGTTCAAAGTCAGATTAATGTATTGTTTTTCATTGTAAACTGTTGTCCAATTATGTGTAGTAGAGCTGATGGACAAATAGGACAGTTAGGAGGGGATTTATTTTTTGGAAGGGACTTGAATGACATTACTGTCTACACCAGAAGCTGACAGAAAACATAAACATAAAATATTTAAAAAAATTCAAGCAAAAATTATTGTTGCAAAGACATTTGTTTTAATAATTCCTCTAAATATTTAGTTTTCTGGATTAGAAAAAACAGGTCACAAATGAAAACCATCGTAGTCAAATACATGATTACTTCAAAACCAGGGCTGCTTGAGTTCAATGCATTTTTTAGAGAGCTTTGAAGACTCTTAAGGACACCTTGAAGGAACTAAACAAGGGAGGAACAATTAAAGAAAAAACGAGTGGATAGACGGTAAAATGAAAGAAAATTTTTTTTTACAGAATGTCCCTCTATATTTATTTATGTATCTATGTATGAATACAAAAATCAAGAAATTAGCTTCCTAAAAGCAACTGTGAAGGTGATAATGATCAGCTGATCATCTTGACCATGTCTACGTGCCTAAATTTGCTGCCTTGTGATTGGTTGATTTTAGACATTTGCATTATTGTTTGATTATAGTTTGAGAAGAAAACATTTCAAAGATAAGATATGTCATTGTACTTTTTACAATGTACAAACATATCTTGTTATATTCTTGTTTTTTTTTGTTTTTTTTTCAAATATTTTCACTACATAAATATGACAATTTTTGACATCTTTAAGGTGCTTGAATAGTTTAGAAAATGACCTTTAAAAGCCTTTTGTTTAATTTTTGAAAGGTTGAGATTTATTTTTAGTTGTAAACCAAATTTATGTATTTATTTCTTTTTAAAACACAGCGCCACTGTTCTAAAGAATCATGTCTTCGAATGTTAATATCTATTAAACTTCACCATTTAGAACAAGAAAAAAGTAGTAAAAAGAAGTAAAACATTATTGGCTCATTATATATTTGATGTAATTAACTTATTACCAAGGTAATCCAAACAGATGAACAGTTAATGTTTTGCCTTAAAACCATAAGATGTGAGATGTTTAAAGTTCCGTTGAGATGTAAGAAAACAGAACCCAGCATTTATGACAAATTTATGGAACTTAAGTCCCTTCTCAGACTCAATCTCTCTTGTTTTTCCTCTTACTTCAAGCTCTGGTGTTTCTCGGCCGGTAAAACGTCTCGATTCAGAAATAGTCAACTTTCGTGAAAGCTTCCTAAAACCATAACAACCAAACATTGAATCAAATCTGTTTATTTTTTTCATGTAGCAATCAAAATGCTCCTCAGAATTTCTCTTTCACAGCAGATCATTGGCTTGATCGTGAATAAAAACAAACTCCTTTATGGGGGGAGTTGGCCTGGAACAAAGAAAACAATTAAAACACATGTGACCACATTAACGATGACTCGGAGGTATTAGTTTGGGACCTACTTGCAAGCGCGAGCTTTAACGCAGATGGTGTTTGGCCCATCGTCGGTCATCAGCTCATCGATCAGAGTGTGCAAGTGCTTCAGAACAAACTTCCTGCATAAGGATTTCCCAAGAGGGATTTTGTTACATCTCTCGATCAGCTTGTCTTTGATAACGTCCTGAAAGAAATTCGATTTTTAATCGAGGCTCCGGTGGAGAGGGAGACTGATTAGTAGGGGACGAAACTCACTGCTGATGTTTGCTCTGTAATCATTTTCTTCACAGACTTCACGATAGACTTGCAGGTGCCACAAACAGAGAAAATCATCTCCTTTGGCTTGCTGCCATCCTGAACAAACAGACTGTTAATAGCTAATGTGATGGAAAATGAAGAAAAATGTTTATTATGTGAATTAAATTAGAGAAAATGTTTTCTCAGATAGTTTTTAAATGTGTTGAATTCGGGTGCTAAACCCAACAGTCTATCTCTCATCAACTTGTGGCTCCATCACCTTGAGTCTCTAAGGGCTTTAAAATCTTAAAGTGCCCCTATTGTGGTTTTGAAATGTTCCTTGTTTGGTTTTGGAAGTCTCTAACACTTTCGTTTTCTTATAATAGGCATGTAATTTTACCAGATTCTTAAGTGATTCGTTTAGTGACTCCTTCGTAGTAAGTTCCTCCTCTACAAGACACAACCAGTGCAGCTTATGGAGCTGCTGAGTTAAGTCTATCTGGCCCGGTTTTTAACATGTCTAGAGAAATTGTGTTGACAGAAATGAAAATCAATAAACACATCAATCACGGCATCAAACGGCCCGTGATTGAATAAAGCGTTGAGAGCCGAGTGAGTTGATTTCACCAGAGAAGCTCAAGGCTCGTCTTGAGAACGTTCATCATTCAGGGTCCTGGGTGAAATTATGGTTCCAGTTCCTTACTCCAACAAGAATAAATTCTTCTACAGCAATTTAATTATAATATTTTCCCTTCCTGCAGGATAATTTCTGTGAAAGTCTTGCATAACCATGCTTCCCCTAATGACTAAAAAATATGGAGGATGGCTCTCCTGCCGTTGGGCTGTTTGAACTCGTTGCAGCGACTCTGAGTCAACTCTTTCTTATTACAAACGAAAATTTCATAAACAAAGCTCTTTCAGACACTAGCAGAGTTACAGGTGTTCTTAAACTTAAAGCTATGTTTCACACCACATGGGAACTCATTTTTAATATATTTGAGGTATTTTTAATAGCGGCTCTTTAAATGTGTGAAAGACTACTTTTTACTTTAGGAGTCAAATTTCTTCTGCAAACAGATTGATTTAGACCTCTGATGGCATTTTAGTCTAACACCTGTAAATGGTGTTGAAAGAGCTCTTCTGAATTTGTCTCCACCTCTTTGAGCTCATTTCAGTTATTAGCACCCTATTCTAATTCCTCTGTTTCGTAATTTTTCTTTTAACTTCAACTCCAAATTAAACATTTACTCGTATGTGAAATATAATCACTGAACCTGCAAACGATTGCTTGAAAAGAAAACCGAACTCTTCATCTCTTTTGATTAGATAGACTGTAAGAAAAGAGATGGTGGTGTCTGAGGCGTGGTTTACTCGTATGTTAATTGTTAGAAGCTTACGGGGATTTCTTCCAGATCGTCCTCAGCAGAGTCCAGTTCACGGATGATCCAGTGAGCGCTGCAGGCTGCAAACAAAAGAGCCACCTGTTAAAGCATGCAAACTGTCGACCACATCAGTGCATTTCTCGTGGAATCCTGCACGACCGACTCAAGGAGCAACTTAAAAAGCTTTACAATTCAATTGCAGACTTCAATTTTATTAAAATAACTGGAGTTTTATTTGTATAGCAAGCTTTTCATTGGCAATTCAAAGTGTTTTCAAAAGAACACAAACAGATCAGAGAAAAAACAGAGATTAAAACAGATTCAAGGTTTAAAAAGCAGGATATTAAATGTGTTAAAATACAAAACTAATGTTCCTAACCCATGTTGGAGGTTTTACACGTGGTGCAGATAATAACATTTAAAACACGCTGACTCTGGTCAGACAGGTAAGAGTTAAACCATCTCATGTCTAACTAAGTTATTGTGCCTCTAAAAGAGTTGTGTGATTTGTTGCCTCGAAAAATAGATAAGTAATGGAAAAATAGTTACGTATTGGTAAAATGTTTGAATAAATATTTGAGAGTACCAGCAAAATTTAAGTACATTTTCTAAAAAATGTTAGTACATGTCATTGAGCATGCATATAAAACTTAGTTTGAGAGTAAATTTAATGATAAATATTATCAATTCAATTTATGTTGATAATTATTAAACTTAGATTTTTACACTTTGAATAAATAAGGCAATCAGTTTCCTAAGTTTTTTTAAAGTAAACTACTCTGTAAATTCAACTAGTTCAGTGTACCTAAAATAACGTAGGAAACAAATTTTCTTATTTATTCAAAGCAAACTTAGGAGGAAAAATTTTGTTAGTTTAATAATTATCTACAGTTAAAGTGATTTAGTAAATGTACTAATAAATATTAAGTTACATATGCATACTCAATGACATATTCTTAATTTGTTTTGTAAATGTACTCAAGTTTTGTTAAACCTCTCAAATATTTATTTAAACATTTTACCAATACTTAACTATTTTAAGCAAACTCAAAATTTGATTAAAATGAACTAAACATAATCACATTTCTCAAGTAAAGTATACGATTTGATATTTCACAGTTTACAGTGTAACATTTGTTTAGCAGTTTCTCTAAAGCAGCTTCTCAAAGGCCTAGCGGGGATTGTTCTTCTGCAAGAAGGAACTCTGCTGAGCTTTTACAGCTCAAAAATAAAAGCTTTATTTGTTACCTGCATGGATGAGCATGCTGAGAAGAAAGATGTTGTGGAGCATCCTGAGGAGTGGCTGGTGAACTGAAGAAGACCTCTGAAGCTCAGTGCTGATCAGAAGCTCTAGCGCTGTGCTTATAGTGCTCTACAACACCCACATGCCAGCTTCTCGGTAGCAGTATCAACCGCAGACACCTGTGTGATGCTGACTTGGTATCATTGAGTAATCTTCCGATGAACATCATCATCAACAGCTTTTTTTTCACACAATCTTAGGTACTTTCTTGCAGATTTCATGTTAGATATTTTCAACAATGTGTCCAATGTGTTAATACTGATCATTAGAATGAATACGGGAGTAAGTTAAAGCTGTGATGTTCTCAAAAGTTACAGTGTCATTTCATGCACTGAGAGAATGAAAAAGAATGAATGCATGGATTGTAGATTACTGTGTGAAGTCAAGAAAGCTTTTATATCGAACAACACAATAAAATCCACAACACAGAATTACCTGTTCAACTAGGCTACAACAAAGTGCATTTCTGCAAGACAAGAAAAGGAGAAAAGTTAAAGAACAAACAATAGCACTGACCAGTACACTACATGAGATGTGTAAAAAGAAAAAGGATTGTCCAAATGCAGCTCAGAATAAATACATTAATTTAAGCAGTCATAGAGGTAAAAATTCTGTAGAAAATGGGTGTACAAAGAACAGCAGCTGTGCGAACAAAGCTTATTTTTTGTCCATGTTTGTTTCTTAGTTAATATGTAGTTATCACGGAGTTAAAGATACAATTTTTCTTAGACATTTCCTTCTATCTGCGTTCAGAGGAGTTTCCAGATATTGAGCTTCAAAGATTCTCATTTCAGCTATCAAGTGATGATGAAAACTTTTTTGGGAACACTTTATAAAAACTGCACTACTAATCATTAGTTAATGAGGTGGTTCAATTAATAATTTCTAAAGCATTATTTCTATGTTACTACAATTCTTTCTCTCTCTCTCTCTCTCTCTCTCTCTCTCTCTCTGTATATATATATATATATATATATATATATATATATATATATATATATATATATATATATATATATATATATATATATATATATATGTGTGTGTGTGTGTGTGTATGTATGTATGTATGTAATGCTTTATTAGTGATTTATAGCGTGTGTGGTTATTATAAAGTGCTACCCCATTTTTTTATAAAACATCATAGCATGCTAATAACGTTACAAACACATCACATAATATAAATATGACAATTTCAAGAAGATGATTCGTCAAAGCTGCTGTTGTAACTACCAAAGATTTTTTTTTTATTTATCTAGTTATTTATTGGCATACTGTATTGCGTTAATTAACCCTTTACTAATTAGCAGCTATTAAAGCCATCCATAGGTATAGCATCAATATTCAATCAATCACTGAAAAAGGACAAAAACTGGCTACCCAGAAAAAAAGCTAATATGACTAGAACTAAGAATAAGACTAACGGAAAACCTGGAATGGATTCTGACAGGATTAGGCCTGGAAGGAATACTAACAAATTTAAACACCATCAAATGTTTCTCCTGTAGAGGTTTTGATACAAAAACAGAAATTCCTTCTGATATTAAAATGTATAAAGACTAAAATGGGGAGTCATGGTGGCGCAGTGGGTAGCACGGTCGTCTCACAGCAAGAAGGTCGCTGGTTCTAGCCTCGGCTGGGTCGGTTGGCATTTCTGTGTAGAGTTCGCATGTTCTCCCCGTGATCGCATACTCAAGTTTCCCACGCAAGTTTCCAAAGACATGCGGTATAAGTCAATTGAGAAAATACTATTGTATCAATGTGAATGGAAGGCAGGAAGGCATCCGCCATGTAAAACATTGTAGGAGTTACGCTGTGGCAACCCCAAAAGGGAAAAAGACAAGATAATGGATGGATGTATGGAAAGACTGTCTATGAGAAGCTTGTGGTCACCAGAGCACACATAAACATGTGTGTATTGAGTGATGTGAGTGTTATTGGGGCAGTCACAGGCCTCCTGGGTTTTCTCATATCTCTAAATGTGTTCAGAGAAGGAACAAAGCCATAACGAGTTTGAAATAAAGTCGGGTAAGTTGGCCTTTTGTGACACCAAAGTTTGAAAAATTTTTAGAGCCCTGTTCTAAATAACCGGTTCTGGAGGACTGCAGCCCTTCTTGTTTCTGATTCAACCACCATCAAACACACCTTACTGCACTAATAATAGTTCATTTTGACTTGTCTGAAGCAAGAGTAGTCTGCCTAGAGCAGGTCTGCACCTGAAATGTGGGCTGTGGCCCTCCAGAACTGCATTAGGAAACCACTGGTCCAAAGGGAAAACAAACAAAACAAGAACATTTTCTATTTATACAAAACAAAAATATATGCGCTATATGTGTATTCATTCCTGATTTGTTTTATATGATAAAATAAACAAAATGTAAAAATGATTTAGTGTTAGATTCCTGGCCAATACTGGGTGTTTTTTTCCTGTGAGAAAACTTTGAGTCAAACTGCAACAACGTTCTTTTGCGGAACTTGACCAGAATTGTTTGTGCCATTGTTGTTTTCACACCTCGCTGATCATTTGTGTGGTTTTAGCTGACATGCTGTGATGAGGCTGTTTTCCATGAACCTTCACCTGTTATTCTTATTGTGAAGGGGGCTTTCTCATTTTAAATGCACATATTAGATTCCTTTTATGGTCATGGCCATTGTACTGTAGCTCAAAGTTTCTGTATATTCATAAACTCTTCTTTTACATTTATTTTTTTTTCACCTTTTAAGAATTTGTCGAAAATTCATGTATGATATGCCATACATGTGTTCATGAATCTCAACGGTGTGTTTCTTTTTGCATGTTTAAACCCAAATTTTGCATTTTATTTTTATTTATTAATTTTTACTTTTTTATTTTTGTTATGTAAACCTGAAATCCCTGAAAACGTGCTATTAAAAAGTGTTAGAAACAAAGAGTAAAACCACTAACCTTGTTCAATTTAGTTTTTTTTAATCAGAGGTTTATACATTTGTATAATTTACAAATTTAGTTTTGAAGAAAATTTAAACTCTGATCATGTAATACAATTTTAGTATTATATAAAAGTAACGAATCGAAATACCATACAAATTGCATGGCTTATATTATATTTGAAAATATTTTTCTTATTTAATACATTGAATACAACTTTTATTGTCCACTGATTTTTAAGGTCTACGGATTTGGGCTTGTGCTGTTCTGTCACTGTGCAATATTTTGTTTTCTAAAAATGTTTTACATTTACATTACATTTGTGCATTTGACAGATGATTTTGTCCAAAGAAATGTACAGAAGGGGAGAATTTATTTGTGTATTTGATGTGATATACTATAAATATACTATTTATGTGGATGACAGGCCATCATCAAATACTTTGAATATCTAATCTCGCTTAAGGGTTAATATTCTGAAAATTCCACTTCAACTGATAATCAAACTGAGAAACTGAATCAACTTGTCCTCCTCTCCAAAAGGGGGCGAAGAAGAAAAACGGTATTTCGTTAGTTCAGGAGCGTCGAAGAAGAAAAGACGGCGATCAACAATGGTGAGCAAGCATTATTCGCTTATGTTGAATTTTAATGGAGATTTCTGCCTTATTTAATTAAATATTTAATTTCACTGGCTATTTTTATTTAAACTAACAGTTGTAACCGTGTTAAACAGTACAGCAAGCAAACTACTGAGTTTTATTCGTTGGTTTTCAACCCATTGACGTTAATGTCACATGCCATCGTACACATGTAAAACCGAAATAAACGCCAATTTTAGCAATTGGTTATTAAGTTCCCTGTCATTAAACACTTTAACTCCTACCTCGGCAGAGAAAAATTGACTGAATGTTGATTTTATTAGATCATTCTAATGGCAAATGTTGCTACACTGTGAACATTAGTGTGACCTAATTTTGGACTTTGTTGACTAATGATAAAGTAGAGCAAATTTAAATGCATATGTATGAAATAGTTAACTTATTTGTGATGAAAATTTTGAAGTTACAGGGTTAACTAGAGTGACTCTAAAATTACTCTTTTCATAGTGACCCGTATATGTCAGACGTAATTAAACAATAAGCATTTAATAGTTTAAAGACACTTTAATCTCATCTCCTTTCAACTACAATGTCATTATTATACGTTGACAAAATCTATTATGTTTGTTTCATTTCACAGGGTCAGAGTCAGAGCGGAGGACAAGGACCCGGTGGAGGGAAGAAGGATGACAAGGTGAGTATTAAAGAAGTTCTCCACCCTAAAGGTTCATATTGAGCCATTAATCACTTAACTTTATGCTGTTCCAAACCCCTTAAATGATTTGTTCCTCATCTGAAGAAACTTTAAGGTATTCTGGATGATCCAATGTCTCCCATTGTTGTGTTTCGCTCGAAAGAGGCTTCTTGAACTTAAAACAAACAAACAAAAAAAAACAGCTAGCTTCTCCCCCATTTCCTTGCAGACATTCACTCAGACCAAAAGGTGCCTTTTTCCCCATTTCTTACATTCCACAATTGGTCAAACAGATCAGTTCAGAAAATCTTTGAACAAAAAAAACCCCCCAAAAGAAACAAAAAACAACAGTAAGTATTAAATGATATGATTACAAATCCAATACAATATTTTTTCCATAAACAGGATTCTAAATACATATTATATTTTTATTGACTGTTGCATAAACATGATTATAAATAATATTGTCACTAATCATATAAAACTCATTTGATGTTCAATCAAATTATTATTGTGTAATATTTTAATCAATTTCAAACAATATATCGTTAATCTTCCATACATCTATTATAAACAGTGTAATCTTTCTAAATGTTTAATTATTTATGCCACAACAATTTGTTTGACTCAACGTCCATTGACACTCGTGTCACAAGAATTTTCAAGCCTTAAAAATGACCTAAAACATAATAAAGTTAACACCACGACTGGTTGTTTCTTTGTTGCAAAAGAAACAAAATAAAGATTTAAATCCACATTATCTTGTGCTTATTTTTGAGCATTACATGAGCTTGCTCATGTCTCGGGACAATAGCATGATTTTTACTAATTAAATACACGTTGTTGCTAACAAGTTGGACACCTTGTGTTTTATTTGAGGATAAGAAAAAGAAATACGAGCCTCCCATTCCCACAAGAGTTGGGAAAAAGAAGAAGAAGGTGAAAGGACCGGACGCTGCGAGCAAGCTCCCTTTGGGTAAACCAAAATAAATCTTTGTGTGTAGTTTTCTTTATTGAATATGTTTTGTAATTCTGAGTGCTTGTTTTCTCAGTTACTCCACACACTCAGTGCAGGCTGAAGCTTCTCAAGCAAGAGAGAATTAAAGACTACCTGCTGATGGAGGAGGAGTTCATCAGGAATCAGGAGCAGATGAAGCCCCTAGAGGAGAAACAGGAGGTACAAGTTTTTTTTTTATTTTATTTTTTTAATCATTTGCACATAGTGTATATACAGTTAGAATTGTGATTATCTGCAAAAAAAATCTCATAGTGAGACCTGCTTTTAACAGGAGGAGCGATCTAAAGTGGATGACTTGAGAGGGACGCCAATGTCTGTGGGAACTCTGGAGGAAATCATTGATGATAATCACGCCATCGTCTCGACTTCAGTGGGCTCGGAACATTACGTCAGCATTCTGTCGTTTGTGGATAAAGACCTTCTCGAACCTGGCTGCTCTGTGCTGTTGAATCACAAGGTTTGTGAGGAAATTAAAGCCTCAAATCATCAGTGAAATCTAAAACGTTGAGAGGTTTGATTCGGGTAATCACGGTTGATTTTTTGGCGATGTTTGCAGGTTCATGCGGTTATCGGTGTGCTGATGGATGATACAGATCCTTTGGTGACCGTAATGAAAGTAGAGAAAGCCCCACAGGAGACGTATGCTGACATTGGAGGTCTGGACAGCCAGATTCAGGAGATCAAGGTATTTATGTGTTTCAACGTTAAAGGTTACCAATGAAATCTTTTAAAACGGTGATCTCTCTATTCGTGTATCCTTACAATACATCTTTAAGTGAATTTTAACATTCATGGCTGCAAACAAGAATAGGAGTATAGGAAAATAACAAGGGAAGTTTGACCTGGTGTATTTTTGCCTTTTGTCTTTAAGGAGTCTGTTGAGCTTCCCCTCACTCACCCCGAGTACTATGAAGAGATGGGAATAAAGCCACCGAAAGGAGTCATTCTGTACGGAGCCCCAGGAACGGGTCAGTCTAAGGATACTCAAAAAAAGATGAAAAAATAATAGTGCAAAATTTCATTTCTTGTTACTTAAAGAAGCAACGTTATTGTCTCAGTTATGAAACTAAGAATAAAATTAAACATTTTTAGAATGCAAAAACTGACTGGCATTTACTTTCTTAGAAAAACGATATAAAATACAAGACAAGGCAATTTTATTTGTGTAGCACAGTTTCGTACACATTAGCAATTGAAAGTGCTTTGCAGAAGAATACAGATCATAGATAAAACAGACAATAAAAACAGATGATGGCTAAAAGCAAGGGATATGACTGTAAAGCAATGTACTTAAAGCAGTGAACTTGTTAATGTCTTTTAAAAGCGTTTCACATCAGTAGACTCTAGTATGCGTTGTGCTGATGTTGTGTATTCCCCGCTATGCAGGAAAGACCCTTCTGGCGAAGGCGGTGGCGAATCAGACGTCTGCCACCTTCCTCCGGGTGGTGGGCTCAGAGCTAATTCAGAAATACCTCGGTGATGGTCCCAAACTGGTGCGAGAGCTCTTCAGAGTAGCAGAAGAACATGCTCCATCCATCGTCTTCATTGATGAGATTGATGCGATTGGAACAAAGAGGTGTGTATTTTTTTTTTGTGCAATTGAGGGTTTAGACCTGTGATGGGAATAACAGAGCTATAACTAAACTGCGATACTAAGGCCACTACTTTTTTCAACAACACGTAATCAAACCAATTGCTGTTTTCCCCATTATAACGCCGTTGCCGCTACTATCCATGAAATGCACGTCACTTCAGCAGCCTTAATTTGAGAACACTAAAGAGGTTTCAATGCGAGCGCGTCTCTCAACCAGAAGACCTCTCTGAAGTTTGAGCGTGTGCGTTTATGTTTAGGGCATGATCGATACACGTCCTGATGATTTGTGTGTCTGTGAACGTGATGTCTTTGAAAGAATGTGATGATTGGCTGAATGTCAATCGTTTGCCAATCAAAGAGTAAGGCAGGCCTTTACACACAAACACAGGAAAAGTCATTCGCGTTCAAGACCTTGTGTGTTTTATGTGTTTTATATGATAATATATGTAGTGTTATGTTGAATTTGACTGTTTTTTTATCACGTTATAATAGCGTGGAATGGTGTAGATGTATTGTATTTGACAAATATAAGTAATGCAAAAATGACTTTCCCTAATAATTAGTTACGTTTATAAAAATGTAATTCTAGTTACTAACTAAAGTTATTAACTCAGTTACTATTTGTGAAAAGTTACTAGTAACTATAACTAATTACTTTTTTAAAGTCATGTGCCCAACACTGGTTTAGACATATTTTAACTGTTTTAATAACTTTACTTTAATATTAAGAATAAGACAATTCAGACTAAACAAATCTGGATCCCTGATGTGCCCATCAGGGCATTAATAATGAGGGCTTTTATATTAAGAAGAAACTGTTTTTTTTTATATATTTAGGAACTTTGAACATTGCTTCACTAAAGCATGAAAAGGAAAATAATATATTGTATTACAAGTAAAAGAAAAAAACATTCTTAATACAGTATTTTTTGTCTTCAAAACGCTAAATTTCCTTTTAATAATAATAATTACATCAAGTAGAATTAGGTCTGCTTGAGGTTGCATTTCCTTAACAAACTGCTGCCACAGTATGTTAAAATTATATATAAACACTTATATGATAACAGTAAGCATAAAAATTCCCAGAGACATTTCTACATCCAGCGAGAAACCGAAGTTTATACATGTCTTGCCGTAAAGCAGTGGAAAATGAGCTTTGTGATCTCTCACGTTACAGTGACTTCAGATTTTAGTTCATTTTATAACTTTGTTTTGATGTTTTATGACGCTGTTACATGCTCTCAATTTACATTTATGCATTTAGCAGACGCTTTTGTCCAAAGCGACTTACAAAAGGGGAGAGGTCATATGCAATTTGTTACACGATCAAAGTCTAACTCAGTTTGCTTATATAGTGTTCCCTGAAGAGAAGAGTTTTCTGAAACAGTTTTCTGAAAGCTGTTAGTGTTGCTGCTCTTCTGACTGGATCAGGAATTTTTCCAGCAGCCAGGGACCATGAGAGAGAAGGTTCTGCTGAGAAATCTTCTGCCTTTGTGGGACGGAACCCTGTTGTTCCTTCTCTGAGCGCAGGCTTCTTGAGGGTTTTTTTTTCTCAAATAAAAAAATTATTGGTGTTCATTTGTTGTTAAATGTTCATTCTGGTACATAAAATAAGAAATAGGGAAAACAAAGTCTGTTTTAAGCTTTTACAGGTCTGTTTTACTGTCAGGAACTAGGTTAGTATTGAAACTAGGTTAATTGTTTTGGAAAAAACACACATTAAACTTGCATTACATTGCTGTAAACAGTATGGTTGTTTTTACTTACAGTAATGCTGCAATTCACTGTTTAAATAAAATAGCATTATATAGAACCGATTATTTATATTTTAATTAATCTATCACAGTAGAAGCTTTTTTATAGTATTGGTTATGTTGCCCACCTTAAAAGCTTATAAAACATCACGAGTCACATGACTGTGATGATACAAAGGTATAATAGGGGTATATTTCTATTTTCAGAAAGAAATTTAATTTAGTTAATTTCTAATTAATCTCATAAATTGCAGCATTAAACTCTACTCTCTCCTCATTCACTTAAAACTTAGAGCGATTCTTTGGAACTGCTTGTTGGAAAATCATTTATGCTTTTTTACTGAAGAGGTTTGGGCTTATCTGTTTCACACCTTGAACTTTGTGTACTTGGAACATTGATCTTCAGGGATTTTGTTGCTCCTCTCAAGGTATGACTCAAATTCAGGAGGGGAACGTGAGATCCAGCGAACAATGCTGGAACTGCTGAACCAGTTGGATGGCTTTGACTCCCGCGGAGATGTTAAAGTCATTATGGCTACTAACAGGATAGAGACTCTTGACCCGGCTCTCATTAGACCAGGTGAGTTAGTCAGCTTACCGTGTTTATTTCTGGTGTAGGTTTCACAGTCTAATTGAATTAGGACGTGTCGACCTCAGGCAAACATTATTATCGAGAGCTACCATTGTTAATTTCCTAGTAACTGAATGTAATATAGGTCATGATGTCATAGAGTAAAAGTAAGCCTTTGTCCTGATTCTACAGGTAGAATTGACCGTAAGATTGAGTTCCCACTACCGGATGAGAAAACCAAGAGGCGCATTTTTCAGATTCACACTAGCCGGATGACGGTTGCAGATGATGTGACTTTGGATGACCTCATCCTGGCTAAAGATGACCTCTCTGGTGCTGACATCAAGGTAGAAATGCCAAGTATTTAACAAGAGGACAAAGAAATATTGTTCAAACTACTGCCTTAGTTTGTTTGTACTCTCAGGTCAGATTTATTAAGATTGCTTCGCCTAAAAGGAACATTTGGTTCTTTTTTGGCACTGATATTTTGAACATAATCCAACAGAAAACAGATCTTAAAATGGGCCAACGAAGACAATCGTACTGGTTCAGACTGAACAGTAACCTCACTAAACTTCTCTTACTGTGTCTAAGGCACAAAAACCTTTGAGATTCATTGTAGAAAATAACATTTTCTGTCTTTACCTTCAGGCCATTTGCACAGAGGCAGGATTGATGGCTCTGAGGGAACGGAGAATGAAAGTTACCAATGAAGACTTCAAGAAGTCCAAGGAGAATGTTTTGTACAAGAAGCAGGAGGGAACACCGGAGGGGCTCTATCTCTAATGTGTCCTCATCATTTTCTTTTTTTTATCAGAAATGCTTTCTCTAAATGTAACCCCTTGTCATTCATTTGTGCTCAATGGCAATAAATATCTCTCTACTGAGGTCTCTGTTTAGTGAACAAGTAATACAACAGCACGAGTTTACTTGCATAGAATCAACCAGGTATTGTGAGCATAGTTGGTGAGCATAAAGAAGCACGCTGGGCGAGCTGTCTGCAGAGGGGCCCCTGGGTCCAAGAAGGCAACCCAGGCACAAGACCCCCATTAGAAGCAAACAGGTGAAAGTGGTGGTGGGTTGTTTGGTTTGAATAATCAAATGGGTAGAGGAACTTTGATTATGTATATGCTAGAGAGTGGGAAAATAGACACGGAAAAGCTGAGACTGAATGGCCAATTACATGCGACACTTTATCCAAAGTCCACAAAAGTGCATTTGTCAAAATTCCATATAGTACACTCTCAGAACTCAATGATTGGTTAGGGATCAAAGATGTATGCACACGATTGAAATGGTTCATTGTTGAGAACTAATTTAGAAAATCATGCAGCTGCACTCAACAGTCACTCAGCTTCCAACAGGTAAGATATTATATATAAAGTGAAACTTTCAAGTATCACGTTGTTGAGATTGTTCAGGAAACATCAGAAAGACAAGGTTCATTGAGCTTTAAATTGGATTATTGCAATGCCCTTTACATCAATGCCTACCTCATTTATCCAACACTGCAGCTTGTAAGCTTTTCAAGGTAATACAACTAAAATGTGATACACCACTTATCACTTTGTCTAAAGTTTGCAGCCTGTTTTGGATTAAAAAGGCTGCCATTTCCTTCTAAAACTAGCATTTCATAAACTATTCTCACCAGCAGCTTCCTTTCAGTAAATTGACCTTGCAGAAAACATGTCATTTTTGTGCGTGTATATCAGGTGGAATTATCTTCCCAATTACACACAAAAGCTGAAACAACTGGACTCTGTTCTAACCGCACTTGAATATGCCACAATTATTTAATTCAAGTAGAACCACTACCTGTGAATAACTTCTTATTTGTGATACATTTCTTTATATCCAATTAGTAAGTCACAGCATTGTACCTAATCTTCTTCTTCTTCTTCTTCTTTCGGCTGTTCCCAGTTTAGGGGTCGCCACAGCAAATCATCTGTTTCCACCTAACTCTGGCCTCAGTATCTTCTACTGTTGCACCAATTACCTTCATGTCCTCCTTCAGTACACCCATATAACTTGTCTTTGGCCTTCCTCTTGCCCTCTTGCCTGGCAGCTCCATCTCCAACATCCTTCTACCAATATAACTACTATCCCTTCTCTGCACATGTCCAAACCATCTCAATCTGGCTTCTCTGACTTTGACTCCAAAACAACCAACCTGAGCTGTTCCTCTGATGTGCTCGTTCCTAATCTTGTCCATCCTTGTCACTCCTAAACTGAACCTCAACATCCTCATCTCTGCTACTTCAATCTCTGCCTCGTGTCTCTTCCTCACTGCTACAGTCTCTAACCCATACATCATAGCTGGTCTCACTACTCTTCTGTACACCTTTCCTTTGATTCTTGCTGACACTCTTCTGTCACACAACACCCCTGACACTTTTCTCCACCCACTCCAACCTGCCTGCACTCGCCTCTTCACCTCTTTTCCACACTCCCAGTCGCACTGGACTATTGACCCCAAATACCTAAACTCCTCCACCTTCTTGACCTCAGCCCCCTGTAACCTCACTATTCTACTTCCCTCCCTCTCGTTCAAACACATGTATTCTGTCTTACTACGACTGACTTTCATTCCTCTTCTTTCTAGAGCAGACCTCCAACTTTCCAGGTGTCCCTCCACCTGCTCTCTACTCTCACTACAGATTACAATGTCATCTGCAAACATCATTGTCCATGGAGATTCCTGTCTGACCTCATCTGTCAACCTGTCCATCACCATAGCAAACAAGAAGGGACTCAAAGCCGATCCTTGATGTAGCCTCACCTCCACCTTGAACTCCTCACTGTTGTCATACTCCTCTCATACATATCCTGAACTACTCTGACGTACTTCTCTGCCAATCCTGACATCCTCATACAGGACCATAGCTCCTCTCTCGGCACCCTGTTATACGCTTTCTCTAAGTCCACAAAGACGCAGTGCAGCTCCTTCTGACCATCTCTGTACTTCTCCATTAGCATTCTCAGAGCAAAAATTGCATCAGTAGTGCTCTTCCTGGGCATGAAGCCATACTGCTGCTCGCAAATATCCACTTCCCTTCTTAGCCTAGCTTCCACTACTCTTTCCCAGAGTTTCATTGTGTGGCTCATCAACTTTATACCTCTGTAGTTGTTACAACTCTGCACATCACCCTTGTTCTTAAAGATTGGCACTAGGACACTTCTCCTCTATTCCTCAGGCATCTTCTCACTCTCTAGAATCCTGTTGAATAACCTAGATAGGAACTCCACTGCTGTCTCTCCTAGACACTTCCACACCTCCACAGGGATGTCATCTGGACCAACAGCCTTTCCACTCTTCATTCTCCTCAGAGCCTTCCTCACCTCATCCTTTCTAATCTTTTCAACTTCCTGCTCTACAATGTTCACCTCTTCCCCCCTTCTTTCCCTCTCATTCTCCTCATTCATCAACTCTTCAAAATACTCCTTCCATCTTCTCTGCACACTCTCCTCACTTGTAAGAACCCTTCCATCTCTATCTTTAATCACCCTTATCTGTTGCACATCCTTCCCATCTCTGTCTCGCTAATCTGTACAATTCCTTCTCACCTTCCCTCGTGTCTAACCTGGCATACAACTCATCATATGCCTTCTGTTTGGCCTTTGCCACCTCCCCTTTCACCCTGCGCTGTGATTCCTTGTAGTCCTGTCTACTTTCTTCAGTCCTTTCGATGTCCCACTTCTTTTTAGCTAGCCTCTTCCTCTGGATGATGTCCTGTACTTCCTCATTCCACCACCATGTTTCCTTATCTTCTTTCCTTCTTCCTGCTGACACACCTAGCACCTTCCTACCTGTCTCCCTGATAACTTCTGCTGTAGTTTCCCAGTCCTCTGGAAGCTCTTCCTGACCACCCAAAGCCTGTCTCAGCTTCTGTCTGAATTCCTCACAACCGTCTTCCTTTTTCAACTTCCACCACTTGGTCTTCTTTTCCATCTTTCCTCCCCTCTTCTTCCTGACCACCAGAAACATCCTACACATCACCATCCGATGCTGTCTGGCTACACTCTCTCCTACCACTACTTTGCAGTCAGTGATCTCTCTCAGATTGGCTCGTCTACTTAGGATGTAGTCCACCTGCGTACTCCTACCACCACTCTTGTAGGTAACTCTATGTTCCTCCCTCTTCTGGAAATAAGTGTTAACTACAGCCATTTCCATCCTCTTGGCAAAGTTCACCACCATCTGTCCTTCTGGGTTCCTTTCCTTAACACCAAACCTGCCCATCACTTCCTCATCACCTTTGTTGCCCTCTCCCACATGACCGTTGAAGTCTGCTCCCACCACTACTCTCTCCCCTCTGGGAATACTCTCCATCACCTCATCTAACTCACTCCAGAATCTCTCCTTTTCTTCCAGCTTACAGCCTACTTGTGGAGCATAACCACTCACAACATTCAGCGTCACCCCTTCAATCTCTAACTTCAAACTGATCACCCTGTCAGACACTCTTTTCACCTCTAAAACATTCCTCACAAACTCCTCCTTCAGGATCACTCCTACCCCATTTCTCTTCCTATCCTCACCATAGTAAAACAGTTTGTATCCCCGTCCAATACTACGCGCATTGCTACCCTTCCACCTGGTCTCCTGCACACACAGAATATCTACCTTCCTTCTCTCCATCATGTCCTCCAGCTCTCTATCTTTCCACCTAATGCACCCCCTAAAGTAATAATTTATGTAAAAAAAAAAAAAAAAAACCCATGTGTTGCGTGCTGGCATTGTAGGGAAGGGAGATACGTTTACGGACGGTAGGTACTACGCAAAACTAATATAAAGTGCAGTAAGTAAAGATACTTCCGTGTTTCTTAGGAAATGCGGTAGGCTAGGTGTACCGAATGGGAAACCACGCACCTGTAAACGCTAACTAGCGTAGCTGTCTCACTTTAGACTGCGAAGATATTAAAATAGTTTTCGCTCTTTCGCCAATTTTTACCTTTCATTTCAGGCATAACCCTCAAAAAAAATTTAGTTTATGGTTTCAGACTTTTCATCTATATATTTTTTTTTATTATTTCTACGTTTTGTCATGTTCCCATTCAAGGTATTAGCTTAGCGCTCTTAAAACTTTGATTTGGATTTTTTTTCTTTATTCAAAAACACTAAACTTTCTATATAATTACATTGTGATACATACAGATCCTTTTTTTAAATAACAAAAAAAAGAATAAGCTAATAAAAATAGTGCATTGATTGCTTTAGCATTAGTTTGTCTAACAGACCTATCAGAGTTGATGGACTCTGCATGCAATTGAAATTTAACATGCTGTGTATTCTTGAAATCAACAATTAATAGTTGTAAAACAAAAGCTGTAAATTCTTTACAACAATATATATATATACCATATTTACATTTGAACATTTTGTAAAATCGGTTACACTTCTAAACTAACATATGTAGAAAATCACACTTTGCTTTGTTTTGAACTTTTATAGTTGAACATTCAAAACACTCAGGTCTTCAATATCACCAATTTTGGTCTCCACCTTGTAAATCAAACATACCGTATTGTAGCAGAACTATCACATAATTTAAAAAATGAAATAAAACACAAACAGGTGAGAAGAACGGGATACACGTATAGAAGGTGATGAGATAAGTCAAAGAAAATAAAGCCAGTTATCCGGTTATATTAGCACTGCAAAATCTCGTAATGTTCACTTTGGTCTACATGGACTTTTTAAACATGAGAATGGAGGGTTGGAGACCACGTGAAAAAAAACATGCACTCAAAATCGGTGTCACAAAAGACTAACAAGACACACAACTGAAAGACCACATTGAAAGAATGGGGAAACAATATTCCCTTCTGTAAAGGGCATGAAATCTCATCCAACAAACAGAAAACAGACTTTTCTTTTCCATCGCAGTGTTCTGGTTTGCAGTGCACTTCAAAGACGGGACGCCAAAACGTAAGTGGAAAAGCATTCATTTCTATGGCTCACAAATGATTATCCAGATAAATATTCTGTTAAAAACTGTCTTAAATGTCCACGTCTCCGTGTTCTTCTCTTGACCACCGGGTGAAGAACGACAGTTTTAACTGGAAAAGCAGTTGTGACAGTCTTGCTTGTGATCAATATATAATGCTCGTTTTCAAATGTGCGTAGTGAGTGACGTCTTAGTAATCTCAGTCTAGAATCAAACAGAAGTATACATCTGAATCAGTTCCTTTACAAACAGAACCAATTGTTTTAAAAAGAGTGCTTACATTGTTGATTTTAAATATCTCTCTTTCCTATTCCTTCCTCTTATTATTTTACAAATCACTACAAGCATCTCAACAGCAAATTAAAAACAAAAACACAAACAAAAGCCAAAGAATCGAACAAACTTTGTAAAGACAAATACAATCATGATTGCATTCCTTTATTTTTGGAGCAAACCCAAATTATTTTCTGAATAAGGGACGAAAACGAAAAGGAAACTTCAGGTTTGTTGTTTTGTTTGGACTAAAGGTGTGTTTCGCATTTCTGTATGTGTGGTAGCAAACGCAAGACTGCTGTGTAGTAGTGTCAAGTGACGACGACTGTTCTTCACTCATCGTCATCCTCCTCTTCCTCCTCCCCATCTGAAAGAGTCGGACAGGCCGCGAGCTGTCGATAACCGTCTAACCACTTCTCAACCATTTGAGTGACAAGCGGGTGATTCCGCCTTCGCGAGCTCTTCTGCATGGCAACCAAAACTCCACCCTCGGTTACGCAGCAGTCCATCCACTGCCTCAGCATCCGCTCCTGCTGCTCCTCCGTTCCCATCTGGGGGACACATCAACCAATCAGTGAGCATGTAAATTAAACAATCACAGTGTAGGTATGTATTCTATTGTTAGCATTCAGTGACTAAATATTTCGTGTTTTGAGACACAGACAGAAAATAAATCAACTTTAAAACTACATGAACAAAGTGTCACTTGTCAAAAGGCAATGTACGTAACTGCTGGGGGCCCCTGGCCAGAAGGTGGTCCCTGAGGGCAGTTATTAGTTTGCAATGACACTGGCTTTATGAGAAACACAATGGTGGCTAGTGCCAGAGTCTCATTTAATTCGTGATTATGATGTAAACAAACATTTGAGCTTGACAGAAATATTACTATGAAATAAAGCCATCATTCTGGTAGCAAAAAAATAAATAAGAATATGAGAAAAGAAAATTTTCAACAATGAATTTCACAGTTTCACCCGCTCTGCTCACCTGAATTGGTAGCTTTAATGCTACAAATAACAATATCTATGTCAATTTAGTTTAGTTTTCAACAGTTCAGTCTAGCTTAACTGCCAAATTAAGTTTACTAAAAAGGATACTCCATCCCAAAAATGAAACTGTAGTCCCATGGTTCCAGACCCATTATGGTTCCATTCCTTCTCTGAACACATTTGGAGTTATTTTGGAAATTATCCAGTAACAAGATAGAGACATCCTATACTTGTGCGTCAAGCCTACAAACTGTCCTCTGCAGAGGAACCGCATGCACACAATTGTCAATAAAATCATCAATACTTGTGCGCTGTCCATGCACTGATCAATATCAGCATGGTAAAAATGCTAACTACTAGCTTACCAAAACACAACAGAGACGCTAACAAAGGACATGTTTTATTTATAAATACAACTCCATAAATGATTTCGTTGCAGCTAACCAAAACACAACTCAGATAACAAAGAAAGGTTATTTATTTCATCGTCAAAGTTTGACTCAATTATCCGGTGATTAATTTGGAGCAAAAGCCAATAAAGAGAGGGAAAGAGCTTGCTCTGTTCCACCTCAACCAATCATAGCGCTTACTCTCTGCGAAGCTTTGACGCGATGTTAGAAAGACAGGCTTCATTATGTGAACGTGCAGCCTACGCAAAGGGTTATTCGTAGGCTTGACGCACAAGTATGTTTTGTATTGGCCTTTAGCGTATATATACTTCGGTGTCTGGCATGCCGAAACGTTTTCTCCGAAACTGAGAAATTATCTCTTCGAGTTAGCATAATGAGTCATGTGGGATAAAAATCTTGCTCTGAGATTATAACCACCATACTTTTTCCCCCCTTTGTGCTAAAAAAAGTTCTTTCTGAATTGCCATGTAATTCTGGTTACATGACATAGTCTTCTGGAAGATCAATCAGAAGCAGCATTTCATGAGGAAAGTGAAGTGAAGTGACCAGTTGGCAAGATATGGAGTGACCCATGTCCACAATTTGTGCTCTGCATGTAACCCATCCCAGTGTACACACACAGCAGTGAACAAACACACCATGAACACACACCCGGAACATGCTCGAGGGCTCCAATCATAATCATATTGTACAATCAAAATTATATTGATAATAAAATATTACCTCAAACTGTTCATGTTTAGTAAAAATGTACGATTTGTACAACTATGCCTCCAGAGTAAAACACATGCTTTTATTTCTCGCATAATTTTTTTGACCATATTGTGATAATTATAGATATTGATCGATAAAAAAAAAAGAAAATCATCATGATATATATGTTTGGCCTCATCACCCAGCTCTAAGTATATGTAGAGTGTACAGTAGCAATTTTTCCTATTTTACACTTAAAATGGTGAAAACACAAGCCTCTACACAGTATAAAGACATTATTCAATCAACAAAGCTTCCACAACAAAAACAGTCATCTCAATCTATTTGCATGTTTTCTTTCCACACAGACAAAACAAGCTTGTAAATATTAATGATCTGAGTGTTTTGCCTCTGCGCTCACCTCTTGTGCAGACAGAAAGTGAATGTGCAACAGCTTTCGCTCGCTGTCCACCAACGGCAGGAAAGTGACCGTAACATCATCGTCTGTGTTTAGATTGGCACCAGCCCCTCGATTATCATAGCCATCGTTCTCCATGGCAACCAAGGCTGAAAAGTGGCCACGCGTGTAACCAAGGGCAATAGGGCTCTTCCAGCAGAAACTCTGCTCCCATAACAAAGGCAGATAAACACCTAGAAGATAAAAGCCAATACAAACTCATTACAGAAACAGCTCTGTGATTGGTGGATGCTGTGTGTTAACGAGTGATTGTGAAGCCAGGAGCCATGTTTACACCGATCTATAGATTGTTTCTGGTGGCAGTTTTGTCATTACAGTCTGTCAATGGAAAAAAACAATACATCACACATTGCTTGGTCCAGAGTATAACACTAATGTGCTTACACTAATTAACACTGTACACAATTCTAATAGGTATTTCTAATAAAAACAGCCCTTTTAGACTTTTATATGTAATCTTAGCACCTGTAGATTTTGAGAAGTATTAGCGACATAAACCGAGACGTGATCTTCCTGACACAGAGTTGATGTATGACACAAAGCAGTCTAAATAAAACTTGCTTTTACCTATGCTTGCATCACAGTATATTGAAAAAATATCCAGAACACAAACTATGAAACGGAACCTTTGTTGCATTTTTACGTACATTATCAATGCAAACACGCACACACATAAAAGAGTCAGTAGGACAGGTCATGCTTAAACAAACACAACTCTAAAATAAGTTATCAGTTTCCTTTAATAACCCATCATTACTTTACTAATCTAACATGTGGATGAAACTAATTATAGCTTAAAACTTAAAAATAATAATATTGTGTTATAGACAAAAAGCTTCATTCAAATAACATGATGTTTATGCAAATTAATAGATTATGTAATCTAGTGACTTTTAGAGCAGCCAATAGGGAAATAGTGAGGAGAAAAACGGCATTACTTTTGTATCTATAGCAGTAATTACCAAGCATTACATCTTTGTTGAAATTATTATTTTCTCTAATTTATTTAGTTCATGAACATGTATTGTAAAAATGTTTTTCATTGTTGTAAATGGTTTAAAAAATGATGTTTCTCTGAGGGGTTTAGTTTTCAATTTTTTGATCACTATTGGACCTGAACATAGCCATTTTTTTTAGCTCAAACCTTACACAGTGATTATTTTAAAATGTGTTGTGTATAATTCCCCAAAATACACACAAAAAAGGCAAAATGCGAGAACAGTTAATTCTTATAGAGGCACGGGATGCTCCAGAGAGAACTTGTACTGATTGTTCTTGTAACAGATACATATTTTGTTGGCAGCGTGTTATAATATGTGTAAGACACAACGCAAGCTTGCTTTTATTTTTGATCATGTAAATGTTTCAGATGAAAATACTCAGTCTGAAAAAAACCTTTAGTGTGCTCAATGCATAGAGGCTCTAGTCAAACGACTACTCAAGCTCTTTTTGTAAAAACTTGTTGTGTATCCCCTTTCATCTCAGAGTCCAAAATATATCTATGCCAGGTTAATCAAGGGTTGCAATATCCCAAAGGTGTGTGAATGGTGTGGGAATGTGGCACTGCAATAATCTGGTGCTTTTATGTTTAGTCAGATAGGAAAGATAAAACTCTGATATGTACACTATGTGGATTCAACTTTAACAGCAATGCACATCCTATTCAGTCTTCCAAATATACATGCACCAATAAATCAACATGTTAGCAAAGGCTATTTAAAGGAAGCTCACCTTGAAAGCGCGTGTATCCCAGTGTCTCTCCTCTGAAGCTCTTGTAGTATTTCACACCGTATACAATGATTGGCCTCCGAAGGATGTGCGCTAACACAAACACGTGTGTCTGCTCTAAACTTGCACCCGGCTGTAAACCAGAAAAGACATAGAGGAACAGTTCAGGAAACATTGGCTGAAGCACACCCAACTAACCAATCAGATGAACCAATAATGCATTTCATCTCAATGAAGAACGTGTGTACTGACTGATCTGGAAGTGAACTGTAGCAGAACTGTGATGATAAAGAATGAAACGAAATTGTATTTTTGGATGTCCCAGACCATAAGTGGTTTTTGGTTTACCAAAAGAGAATGTATTAGTCAGAAACAGGCAGACTGTCTGTGTGCAAACAAACAAAACCCAGCAGTGGGAGGAACATTAGACACACACCTCATTTTGTGGAGCACATCTATTTGAGGTGATTCAAAAATAAATGTTGCATTTTGAAGGTTATTAAGGGTGAAATATTTATTATATATGCCTTAAAATGAGGAATATAAGGCACCTTTAAAAGATATTATCGCCAATGTTTGGCAACCTGTCCAACATTTGGAAGCTTATCCCTCAAATACCATGTTTAGAGGATGAGTGCAAAATGTGGATTACCTACCATGACAAACTTTTAAATCTCTCAAATAAGATCAGAATACTAATGTACAAAAGGTTGGTTTTTGGTCCAAATGAAAACTAGCAGTGATCTAGTGAGTGCAAACCTCTGTCCAGCCCTCATTCTCTAGGTGGGATGTTTGTATATCAGTATGAGTCAGCTATAGTGGGTCAGCTCAGTAGGCGGTGAAAGCCTCATGGTTTCCCTCTGTTGATGCACTCTTTGCTTACCTGACTAGCTAACGACAGTATAAAGGCCCAGTCTTCTTGCCATTGCTCCTCCCGCAGAGAAAAATGCAAACCAAAGCTCTGTGAATACCAGGATTCCCACTCTTTCCAGCGTGTATAGAACCTGTGATGCACAAACCTTTCATCACTGAAAGCTTCCAAGATGGAAGCTTACAATCAGATTTACCGATAATGGATTCATGAATCAAAAAGTGCTTGCTTTCAATACAGCTTATAATTCGGATCCTTTTTTACATTTACTAATTGTACACAAATGATTTAATCACACGAAAGACCTCTTTTATTAACTTTACGATAATCCACTCTGGTGTAATGATTTACTATGGTGCCAATAAGTGCCCTTTTTCCTTCATCATTACTGCTGTTGTGTAGTGGAGTTCAAATAGGTATCTGACTAGTCATGGATCCAAAAAGGTAAAATATTTTTTATATAAGAGATTTCACTTAGCAAACAGTGAAGATGGGAAGGTAAACATGAAATCAGGAGTAAATCAACTTTAAAAGCTGACATCTCACACCTACTTCAGCTTTTATGAACAGCCCAGCAAGTAAACAAGACAGAGAAAAAGAAGAGACTTTGTGTAAACTCGTTCCACAGACACTCACAGACAGAAAATCATTTGGTAAATCACCATTAAAATAGATGCCAACACCTGCCGTCAACAGCCTTGATTCTGAAGGTAACAAACTTGTTTTAAATGAGGTTTCTCATGGTTTTTGTCCATTTCTTTCGAATATTTTAGAAATTATGCTCACACACGGAAGTAAATTCAACAAGTTGAGGACCTTTAAGAATTTGTACAATGATCTGTTTTAAGCTTACCAGTGCGAGCAGTCGTGTAAACTATCGTTGAGGCTTTTCCTCATCACTGAGTCCTTGTCGTATATCCCCCAGGTGGCCTGCAGCACGGAATCCAAGAGGCAGTCCCCAGCGGTTCGATTCCACAGAGCATACAACCTGCTGTCCAAACGTGTACCCAGCTCCAGAGACCAGTTAATGATGGGAGACTCCTCTTCCAGCTCTGAAGCCAAAGTAAATCAGTTTCACAACCCCCATCTTTGTACACACCGTGATAAATGTTGTTACAGCAAACTGCACGCTGCTCTTTAGGGAGGCAACCAAAATAGACCAGCTATGGCATTTTCTAGATCAGTTTCTTGTGTGTCATGAACCAAAAACTTGAAGTGGAAAAGGAGGTTTGTTGATATTGGACACAGTACTAAATTAAATATCACAATCTTTAACATAAACTCGATTTAACATGCAATTTTACTTATTAAGGGGAAGTTAAATGTGAACAAAAATATCCACACATTTTGCAGTATGATCCAAATAGAATTCAATACAGTTTGATCCTTGAGAATGGTCTTCCCAAAAAGGAGCTTCTCTAAAAACTAAAAATAGCAACTAAAACTCTTTGTTTATTAGCATTTTGAATCTTATTTTTTAATCACTTAACTAATAAGAATACATATCTATCCATCTCTTAATAATAGCTATCCTCATAGCACTTATTTTTTTAGATGATCACCATGTGAACTATTGAGGTGAACGTTTCCTTTATTGACATTAGCCTTCTGTCTTTCTCTACTGCTTGTTGCTTTATATAAAACAGGGTTTCTGCAGGTTTCATGAGGTCACATTTAAGACTTTGTAAGGCCCAAAATCAAATCAAATAAACTACATCAATTAATCAAAAACACATACAGAACTTTTTTTCAAAATAAACAGCATGCTTCAAATGCATTGTTTGAACCCCTAACCATCACTTTTCATCTTTACCATGGTTTTCTAAAACTATGGCAACCCTAACCACAACTTTTATGTTTTTGAGCATTTATGCACATTTTCTCATACTAGGGTAACCCTAACTAACATTTTACACTTTAGCATTTAAGACGATTTTCTAAATATATGGGAACCTCAAAGCAACAAAAAAACAAATCACAAATGAGCTTTACATGGACACCAGAAAAATAAGAGCTGTGAAACATTATTTAAGACCTAGAACAGTAAATGTAAGATTTTTTTAGGCTTTAAAATTGTAAAGTTTTTAAGACCCAACAGGAATCCTGATCAAAGCATCTGCTAAGTACTGCATGTACATTTATGCATACATGTTTACACCATAGACATCACTGCTCTTTCTAGATTTAAAAAATGTAATTGATCACGCTGTTTTATATTTTCTGCAGATCACCTGAAAACACAACTATGTTTTGTGATTCAAAGTAATAAAAAAGAGAGAGAATTTACCTTTCTGTACATCTCTATCCAGGACCTCATCAAAGAGCTTTTCTTGGACGTTTGGTGGAAGGTCTTCAATATCTGGATAAAAACACATTAAGGAATTATTCCAGTCATACAAACTTACCTCATTTCACTTTTAAAGCCTAAATTAACATGCATTTAAAATCTTGTTTCTCCTAAATCTAATGAAAGCACAGTTTCTCAATGACAAGTCTTGGTGTTGAACATATTGTGGTTTAAAACTGGCCACAAGGGGTTAAACCATTAATCAGCCTCCCCTCATCAGTGATGAACGTTCATTACCTGCTGGTAAAGTGAAGGTGAAGAGGTCGGTGAAGAAGTAACAGGGGAACTCTCCTTTACGTCTGTGTAGTGCTGCCGCCACCTCTCTGCGGATCTGTTCGGTCAACTCAGGACACGCCAGAGCTGGTATACACTTAGCAGTTTGCTGAGAAACCTGAAAATTATTTCCACAAAAGCAGACTTCTCAGTTTTTTCAGTCAATATATTTTTTCCCCAGAAAAATGAAACACACCTTAGAGTGTTTTCTATCAAATTAAGCACTTGTCATTTGAAATAGTTTTCAGCCACACTAACAATATTGAAAAGAAATTTGAGACAGAAATACAAGCCCAGACAGAATTCTAAGAGCTTTTCTGGTTGGACCTTTCAAATGCCAACCTAATCTTTTAATTTCTTCCTTTAGACAACCGCAAGTAAGGGATCAAACAGAATCTCGATTTCTGAAGTAGCTCCATGATTAAGAAGGGGAATTCCCTTCTCCCTCTCCTCAAATTGCCTTTACTTCAGGACTCAATTAAACTAAACAGAGGACAATAAACGTCTAAACAAAGTCAAGGAGCACACTTTTAAATCCAGACACATTTTAAGGATAGTGAATGTGGGTTCGAGTATCATGGTGCATGCAAACAAAGCTGACCTCTGTGAGCAGCACCGCAAGCATGTCTTGTCTTTGGAAGCGAATGGCCAGATGCACCAATGTGAATCCAGCATCAAACGCAGACGGGCGATTGAGAATCCGAACCTCGTCTGCGGTCAGTTGACGTGCAATGTCACCACCTGATGATTTGAATGCCTCCACGGCGGCCAGATCTCCCTCAATTACACCTGATGAAAGTGGGTGTTACAGATGAGTGCATTGATTTCCTCTATCATAAATCTTGATGCTGGGATCTTGTCAGATCTTGAGGGGCTACTAACAGCAGAAAATGACTTCATTGTGTGCTCAGAAAGAAAATCAAATCTGTATTTGAATCAAGTGTTCCAAGTGAACCAAGTGTTCTTTTAAGAATTATTTAAGAAATGGCATCTTCCCTGTTATTTTGATAGCAAAAGAAGAGAATTTGGATGCAAACTATGGATGCCCACTCCAACTAAATTAAACACTTGAATCCTTTTCTCCTTTAACTCTTCTAGATGTATTTAGAGCTAAAACTAATGACTAAAAATGATGGACAATGCAATGCCGTCTCCCAGCCATGACAGAGACTGTACATGTGCAGAAGTGATTTTCAGAAGAAAATGATGACATTTTTCGTGATGAATCTCATTTTTCAAAGCGTAAAGCATTTGAGGATGTTTTAAAAAGTATAATTCTAAAAGTATGTGTTTATTATCTTTAGGTCATTAAAAAAAACATATTTTTAGAATGTTTACATTTTCAAAGATAATGTAAACATTACTTGGTTGAGTGAAGTACAGTCAGAGATTGCTGGATTTTTAAAGCAGATGCTTCTATATAGTAGATATATAATAGAATATAGTTCACTCCATTGTGCTGTAATCTTTAAAAACTGATGAAGTAGTGACACAGCTGATGCATAGTCAATAAATCAACAATAAATCAAAATCAATAAATAAAATAAAACATACTTAGGAACGTATGCTTTTTGCACTACTGAAGGTGACTTTATGAAACCCAGAGCTGCTCTTTCCAATCACGATGAAAATCTCTACCTTTAAAATGGCTGTTAAAAATATTAAGTAAGTGATTTACTGATTTAAATATGACATGTAAAAAACATTTGTTTAAATGATCAGATATTGAAGAGTGTAAGTTACATTATGTGGGCAAATTTGTTAAATTGCCTCAGAATTTTCTGTGCAAATTTTTTCCAAATGTTTACATTAACACTGTTTATGCACACATTAAAGACCACCTGTCAAATTAGATTTAGCAAAATGTGTGCCTTTTACATAAATACATCAAGAATAAAAATGGGAAAATATTTCCACTCAAAGCTGGACCTTACTCACAGAAGTTCTGCCTATATAAACATGCTGTTTGCTGTGCAAGGGTTACTAGTGTCCTGATTGAAAGTATTGTCCTGATTGAACTCAGGGCCTGCAGCCTTTTTCTCTTTGAGTTTTTAGCTTGCCTGAAGTGGTACTGACCTTTTGTGGCTTTTGTTTTGCTAAATGACCTTAGGTTTAAGATTACATCGGTCCCTCTTGGATTTGAATGCTCTTAGCAGCACTTCGCTTGGCATTTTGAGGATTTTCAAAGATTAAACCATGCAAGTGGTTGATATCTTTTTTACATTTTCAGTGTGATTTGCTGTTAGAGTAATGTAAAAAATAAGCCTAGTAAAGAATAGAAGATATACATTAAATGATAAATTAAAATTAAATAAAAACTTTAAAAGGTTATGTCTTGCATTCGACTAAATAAAATCTAACTAAATCTAAACCAAAGTTTCAAAGTAGATTAAGTTCAACATGAATATGAATCGTAATTTCTCACCAGCACATGCGTTGAGGAAGAGCCAGTCACTTCTCCGCATCCGATTCCGAATCTGCTTGAGCTTTTTAAAGTCTGCCTCCTGCTCATTATCACTGCCCACTGCACCCAGCGCCGATGCCAACTCGATCTTAACCTCCGCCTGTCCTTTACATATCGGCGGGGACAGTTTCCTCTGCCTTCCTCGTGTTCCCCCGCCTCCCCCCGCTGTCCTTACATTATCCCGCTCCTGCTCGTTAACTATCGACGGAGCCATGACACTGTCCACCTCCAAATCCTGCTGGGCCATCTCTAGGGTGCTGCAGGATTTAGGGTGGTCACACACCACACATCTGAGACTCTTTGGCCAGTTCTCATAGGTGCAAGCTGAGCAGGGCCAACGCTGTGCATGCATGTTGAGCCTGTTTCGATCGTTGTACTCCTCGCATGGGTCCGAGGTAACCAGAGAGGATCTTGAGCCTGAATCTGATGTCTGAGGGGTGTCTGAAGGGCTGAGAGGAGCCTGACGAGAGCTCTGCTGTCTGTGACAGAGGCATTGAGTGCAACGGATGGCGCGGGGCCAGTTTAAATAGGTACACATATGACAGGACCATTTACTGCTGGTTTCAGGAAGCTCATCTGCAATCCGCACCCGAGGCCGGGCACTTGAATCGGGGCAGATGAGGAGAGTGGAGCCCCCTTGCGTGGTGCAGAGCGATGGGTCCAGGCTGGGGCTGCTCTTGTAGGGCTCCTCTGTGATGATGGGTGCATTGTGTCTTTGAGCCCGACACATGGTGCATTTGATGGCGGACGGAAAGTTCTCGTAGGTGCAGTAATCGCAACTCCACTTCACACCAGAATCTGTCATCCTCGCTTGTGCCGAACACAGCAGCTGATCGCCCCCCTCCCTCCCTCCCGCTCACTCACTGGCCGGTCCTCCGTTCTTCACCTGCTTTCCCTTGAAGGCTGACAGAGCACCTCCAGATTTTTCCTGAAAATTATCAAATTGAGACAGAGATTAGAATATGATGTTTCCAGTTTGTAAAATGCATCCATCTTCTTGCAATAAACCTCAATGGTTTTTGTACTATTGGAGGAAAGGCTTTCCTGCTGCACAATAGGAGTATGGTTAAATTACCACAAAAGCTATGTGTTCAATCTGCAGAAAAAGCAAGCAATTATCAAATGAGCTCCTTTATTGCAGTTTAAGTCTCCGTGGATAAAAGTCTGCCAAATGCATGTAAATGGAAACCAGATTGCCTGGAGTAAAGCCACAGCAGTCCGGTTACGCTAATATTTCTGATTCTTTTAGAACAATACAGCCTATATACAAATAGTGTTGATTTGTGTTCCATTTAATAATATTCCAAATAACTTATCTGCTTGGAGTTTATTATTATTATTAATTTTACAAATGACCTGTCCATCTCTGCAACATATTTACTTTTCATTTGTGATCTTTTAACCATTCAGGTTCAGGCATTCAGATTCTCACAATGTGTTCAGATAGTTAATACTTTAGATAGCAATTCAACTTTCTTATGAAAAGATTAATCCGAAAGTATACAAGTGCATTATTAAATGATGCACTACAGTTTTGCAGAGTCCCTTTTTCTAATAATAATTATAATACATTTTATTTACTGGTGCATTTCAAGCCACTCAACCACTTACATAAAATATAAATAATATTGTAAAATATAGGAAAAAAACTTAAAACAACTGTAGTATATATCATACGGTCCACTGGAACACTCCACTAGAGGTTGTATGCCTGTATAAATTATTACATTTTAAAAAGGGATAGACTTAATATTAAAAGCTATGTATTCAACACAGTGCTTTGGGACACTACTTTTTCCTTTTCATAAAGCATACTCTTTATTTGTCTTTCACATACAAATTTCTGAATAAAATTTATAGTAATATCTATTTCAATGATAAACTCATACACAATAGAGTTTAAGATGGAAGCGATGTTCAGCATTCCAGATTATTCTTGACTCTCCAAACAGGTTGAGAATGACAGTGATGATTCCAGCTCACTGGGACAAACGGTGACCTCTTTTGGCCTACATTTACTCTCATTTGGTTACTGGATTAGATATTTGGTTATTAACATTTGTTTAAAAAAAAAAGAAGAAGAGATGGCCTAGATTTCACTAGCAAAGTCATTTTGCAGTGGTAGCATGGTTACAGTGATGTGATGAAGCAACCAATGCTGTGGCAAATACCAGATCATTTACTGTGGATTTCAAAGAATGCACTGGCTAAATAGTTCTTCATTTGGTCATCGTGGTCTATAGTATATACATAATGGGAGTCTGCTGTTTGTTATCCTAAAACTCAACATGGTTAAAAGGCAATATAACTTTATGAGCAGGATCACACATTCTATTTATTTACATACATAACAAACTCTCGCTGTCGCATTGTCTCTATGTGTGCATGTTTTTTTTCTCCGGCTGCTCTAGTTATTTTCCACACACAACATACAAACATGAAAATAAGCCTAATTAAGTTAATTAGGCTTTAACATATTAATAATGCATAACATTCTTCAGAATCTTACATTGGCACCATTGGTAGAACTAAACAAGGATTTTCCTTATTTTCCAAAGGAACTCTAAGGCTCTTAAACTATATGCTGAAATTCTGCTCTCACACATGAAACAATTCAATATGAGCTTCAATATAATTTTCAACCACCTCAGGGTTCTTGTTTGTGAAACTGCTTTGACACACTCTCAAAAAAGGCGACTATATAAAGATTTTGCTTTATTATCATTATGGTTTATTTAGTCGCCAATCTACCTGCCTTCCATGTTTTGGACCGTGAAAGGAAACTGGAATGGAATTGTGTTGCTGTAGGATTTTATTTTTATGAGGCACGACTAGGGCACAGTGCCCCCTTTTAAAATAGTATAAAATCTCTGTATATTTTATTTCACACTATTGAATTGTTGATGGTGAACTTTAAATACTGGGTTCAGAATCAAGCAGGGCTGCATCATGATGCAAAGATAACTGGATTTTTATTACCTCTAAACATGATTGTAGATATAAAGAATTTTTATGTATTAATAATTTTATGTTCCATCACACACATTGAGCAATAAGCACCAAAAAAAAAAATACAATGGCTTGAAAAAAAGTAATGATTTTGACTTGGTAAGTACATTTTTTTGTATGAAAAGTCAAGACAAAATTGAGACTTTCACATCTCTAAATTTTAACTTTATCTCAAAATGATGACTTTTTAAGTAAAATCTCAACTTGTTCATCTCAAAATTACACCTTTCCAAGACAAAATAATGACTTTTAAAGCCATTTTTGTCACTGGCAGAAATGGACTTCCATACCGTCCTTATTAATTCACATCTGGTCAAGACTCTTCTGAGTACTCTGGAGCTGTGAAAGACACCTGCTGAGGGAGGTTCTGTGACCCTTTAAGGCAGCTAGGTTTAATGTTTTGAAAGGTCAAAGCACCTGTCAAACATTTGGAATTATACCATGTGGTCACACAAATGTTGTTATTCTTTGAAAATTATTTAGAATAGCAACTGAAGCAGACAAATATAACATTTTCAGTTAGAAATAAGTTTTTTTGCTGCCAATTCACTCAAGGTGTCTACAACTACAGATAGTCTGATTCAATTTTAGACCATTTTTCTTGGACCATCTCCTATTTGATGTTGAATCTTCATGTCCTATGCCCACACTTCTCATAACAGTTCAAAAGGGTTCCGATCCAAAGATTAGCCTTTGGAAGGCTCTTTTTTTTAATTGCTGGTGAACACCGCTTCATATATTTTAGAGGTGTGTTGGGTCATTATCTTCCCATAAGGCAAGATTCCAAACTAGAAACGTAGTTTTTGTGGTCCACTAAAATATTCTCCTTCTTAAAGCTGTACGCATCTCACTGGGTTTTGACACCAACCACACATTTTATGACAAGGTTAGGTTGAGTGTAGTTTACTACTAAACGGGGTCGAAGTATTACAATGGGCCAAGTTCAGATGAATAGATGCATCCAGTACACACTCTGCACTGTAAACTCTCTCGGCTCGCTTCGGAATTCCACACCGAGGTGTCGAATTTACCCGAACTACAACAACACCATAAAAGAGATTGTTTATGTGTGTCCACTCAAAATAAACAGCTACACAAACTTAAAACGATCCATAGGGATTTTCACTACCGTAAATAACAAATAAACTAAAATAAAACATCAAAACGAATCAAATATAAACATAATGTATTAATTCGCCTTCTTGCATACGTTATTCCAACAGGGATTTTTCCTCGCAATAATGGCAAGGCCCTTACCTGTCCCAACCCTCCACTCTTCGGCTTGCCAAAACAACCGTTCCCGAGTTCGTCCTTCGGCGAAACGAACGCCTGTCCTACCGAAACCCAATCCGATCGGGTTCAAATCCAGCTCAGCACCGACAATCTACCGCGACAGGAGACTCAATCCTAGCCCAACTCCCATGTTATTCCACTCGCCTCCTCGGAAACCCCGAACACCACCGCGATTTTTGGATCAAATCGGCGTTTAGACGCGTTTAAACACCGGAATTCCCATTTCTGTTGCCGTTCTAGCTGACTCTAATGGCGGCGACACAGGAGCTGGGGTAAACCAAAATAAACCTACTCCGGAGATACTGGTAGGAGGGAGAGCACCTGGATCAACGGGTTCCTGTGATTGGCTGCCTCTGAGTAAACACCACGGCAACCAATGAGAGCTCGTTTCTTTCGTTAAAGGGCTTCGCGGCGCACTTCCTCCAAATGCATTAACGTTCTGGAAACCGATATATGTTTGGTAGCCATCTTGGCTCTGAGACTGAACGAGGCTGAACGCGCGGTTCCGCTCTTGGGTTGAACCAAAATGAGGTCTGTTTCATGTTCCTGGCTTTAACTGGGGGTGATGTCATCGTTTCAGAAAGATCTACCGCAGCATCATCTGCAGTGACAGAGAGGCAGATTTTCAATGGAAACAAGTCTATGATAGTTGACTGTACATTGTTCTGAGGATTTTCTCGGGCTAACCTACTGTAATATACTAACAGAAGGACACAATTTTTGCTGAATATTTACTGTACCATATTTATTAACCTGGTAGAATAAAACTATCGGTTCTGAATTCCAAGCTTATTTTCAAATTTCTGTTGAAGCACTTTTTATTCAGAATATATTACTATGTGTATACTATGTTGGATTGTTAGTTTAAGTTTTATTAGATTTTTTTAGCTTTACTTGTAAGATATTTAATTATGACTGTGTTCAGTATTAGCTGCTGGTTGATCGATGCTGATGTGTTTTGAGGTGTCATGTATGCGGAATAAATCAGAATCTATCGCGTAGTAGATGGTGGTGCAAAGCACAACTTCACCTTTGTCGCCACCCAGTGGTTTTAATACACAACTGCGCCAAAAAAATCATCAGTCAAACTCAAGAACAAAAACAATAGAATTATTCTTTTAGTAACAAACAAAAAGGAAATAACCCTTGAGAATTGATGCAATAACACACTCAGAGATCATCAGGGATAAGCAATATATTCTAGCTAACATAAATGCAAATTAATTAACATGAAAATCTTTATGTATAATAATCTTTAAAACAACATTACTTCTCTCTTGTCAATTTCAAGTCACAAAAAGTGCAAGAAGCTTAAAAATTAGTTAGAGTACTAACAATTTAAAATAGAACCTTTAACGTTAGAGAAAATATAACTGGTACGTGCTTTTATCAACAAGTTTACAAGTAATTTTTACAATCATTTTTATTACCAATAACATCTATAAATATCATCTGAAAATATTTCATTTACAACAACAAAACTATTTACTACTTAAATTGTTTTTAACTGAATTAGGGTCATTAATTAGAGTAGATCTTTAGATGTTTATGCTTCGTCAGCTAATAAACTCCTCTATCAAAAATGTCCACATAATCAATACTGATATATATTTTTAATGGCTCCACAAGACCAGCACCACATTTTTGTAATTATATTCAGTTTTCAGTTTGTTCAGCTAACATTAACAAACTTGAAATGAACCACTTACATTCACACTCACATACCAGAGAGACTGGTTATTGTACATTTTTATTTATTTTATTCTCCTCATTTTGAATTCAATTGAAAAAATATTTACCAAAGGCATGAGTAGACACAAACGTGCACATCTCCTGTGACTTTATTAGAGTAAATCAAACACCCCACCCTCTCTTCTTTCTCACTTCTGGTTCATCTCTCATTTGTAGCCACACCCACAAAGGCCCCACATGAGGAGTGCCACCCCTCTCTGGCCAATCAGGAGGCGGAACATTCACTCCATCACTCCTCAGTTTCCACGGTAACTGGGCTGCACTCCTGAAAGGCGCTACATCATCAGCATCCGTCCGGTGAGGGCTGCTGGAGGCAGGCAATCCTGCAGTGGATCAGATAGCAGGCACCTCCCTCACAAACACACACCCCGCACTGCATGGAGCAATGGAGTAGTGTTATGGTGAGTATCCGGCTTCCTTCTTCAGCTCCTGTGCATGAGAGGGTTTTTTTTATTTGTGCTTTCTTAAACTCAAGATTCAGGTAGGTTTGGAGGCGAGCGGGTGCTTTGCTTGATTTGAATTTGATTGATCGATATAAAGGACAGCATTGTTGAAGTGGCCTGCATTAGAAAGACCTGACGCTTGCACAAACAGCATCCACCAGGGGGGTTGAACATACCTCGGAGGCTTTTAAAGGATAACTGCTGTTAGCTTTCACTGTTTCTGTCTGCAAGGTTGAATGTTTTTCTACTAACAGAAGGTGGTTTAGCTGAGTAGCTCTGAGTGTTTATGTTGAGCATGTTTCTGGATGCACTGATTGCTCCTCCGGTTCATGCCTGTCTTATAGGTGCTTCTGATAGAGGGGGATGCTGGGCTTTAAGGTGTTTGTTGAGTGCTTGGTCACGGTTTGTCACCTTTAGATGCTTCCTCATCACCTTGGGCCCAAACATATTCAGAGAGTGTTTATGGATGACAGATGCTTTCAAATATTAGAACTAATGAGCTTCTATGTCAAGAAGGTCACATGTGCATTTGCTTCCTCAAGGTGTGGTGATGCAGTAAAGGATTAGCATCAGAAAGCATTGTTATTAGCCAAGCCACAGTCAAACTGAAAATCTTTTATTTCCCTAGGTTTGTTCCAAACCGGCTTTTATGATTTTTTAGTTTTAGTTTTTTTGTACTTGCCTGAAGTTGAAATTAAAAACTAAACAAGACATTTTTACATTATATTAGTTAATCATTATCAAGCATAGGATGTTAGATGTGCATTATTACAGTTACATAATAAATGAGTTTTCAGGTAATAAAACAAAAATGTTCAGTTTGAAAAGAATTTTCTCCAAATCTGAGAACAAGTAATCAAACGCTTTGCAGTAAGGGTACACAAATTTCCATGAACTGATCCATTAATTCATGCATGAATTGAGTATTAGTTAATGCTTTAACAGATCAAGAGTCTTTGCCTGGAGATTTGCATGTTTTATAATTCTGATCTGATTTATTGGACACCCATATTTAGCATTTCTGACATGTGCCTACATACTGATGCTAACGTAACTTATAGTCAGTCCTTTTAAGTGATATCCTTAGTTTTAAAACATTTTAACAAATATTCTGCTTGTCAATGTTAACGATATCAATCGTCATCTCACAACAGTTTTTAAATTATGGGGGGGGGGGGCTTTTTATGCCTTTATTAGATAGGACAGCTCAAAGAGGAGACAGGAAGAATATTTAGGAGCGATCAGAAGAGAAGGATTGAGAAAGGTCTAGGGCTGGATTCGAATAGCTGTCACCAGATGCAAATTTGCACCATGTATCAGTGCACCGACCGCTCTGTTATCAGTGCTGACATTTTTTTAGGATTTCTTTTGTGATCCATCCTTCCTTCTCCCAGGAGATCCCTGCAGTTTTATTATGGTGATGAGGCCTTGAGCTTAAGCAGAGTCAGACACTTCTCAGTGTGAAATCAGGGGCTGGGGTGAACAGACCCCTCTCTTCCACAGCACTGATCCCTCTATTATTGATTTTTATTTGAGGCTGTGTATTTTCATTGGACTGCAATCCTTGAGGACAAATCTGCTTTCAAGTAATGATGGAGACTTGACTATATGAGAGAGATCTGAAGTGAAAGTGACCAGTTGGCCAGATATGGAGTGACCCATACCCTGTATTTGCATTTAACTCATCCCCACACTCACGCAGACACACACACACACACGCGCACACGCACACACACACGCGCACGCACACACACATGCACACACGCACGCACACGCAAACGTGCACACAAACGTGCACACAAACGTGCACGCACACACAACAGTAGGCAGCCATTGCTGTTGTTGCACCTGTTGAGGTTGTTGAAAATAGAAGTGCAATTGCTCATCACTCACACCACCTTCAATTTTGGGCAACCTTCAGATTATTAGTCCATCTCTTATCCAGCAGATCACAGGCACTGCTTAAACGTTTGTAAATTAAACAAATGAAATACAGTGAAAATATAGCATTTTTTTAATCAGCTACAGTAATAAAACTGTTATGTTGAGGCGTATGTTATTGCTTTTTATCCTTTGCAAAGCTGATTTGGTTTAATTTGAAAACTGGTATAAATAGTTGACTTTTTTAGCTATTTGGTTGCAGCAAAGAATCATGTTTTGGTTGGGGATTTGGGCACAATCTGTTGTCTGCAAGCATCATTAGAGCAGCTACCATCCCATTTCACCACCCGTTCAAAGCAGTCTTGAGATTCTGTTACAATTAACAATTTGTTTATCATTTCAGTGTAGAAAAGCTGTTGAAAACAACAGTTTAGCAATGTTTTATTTAATATGAATAGGCAAAAATCAGATTTTTATGTAATTGTGGTTATTTTGATGATTTCAAATATAGAGCTCATAGAAATTTGAACCCTCTCTCCACTTTTGTTTTAGGAGGGACATCATCTGTGTCTTTCAAATGCACACATACATCTTCAATATACCCACACTACACTCAAAGATGTGATCGCTGGTCACTCAAACGATGAAACTGATAGTTAATTGCCCGAGCAGATTTCAAGCGGGACACATTACACATTGTGCATTTAAGAGAAAATGCCTCTTAAAAATATGCTTTAACACAAAGCACAATAAAAATGTACAAAAACTTGTGTTAAAATTTCAAGTGGGTCAAGTCAGTTAAAACTAAAGATTTAGAATTCACCGTTAAATAAACTCATGGTGAGATAAATGTCTTAAAAGTGTTCAAGGATGCAAACTTTTCAGACATTTCTTGCATGTTTTAGTGTAAGAATCAAATCATGCCTCAAGTTGAATTCAGAGTTGTTCATGCATGCTTTATATAGCATTCTCCGAGATAGGCTAGAAAACTGTGTTGGTCTCTCTGGGACATTGCTAGAATTGTTCAGGCCATGTTTAGAAGGGAGAGCCTTCTATGTGAGATACCAGTTTAATGTGGAGTCCATCAAAGCTCAATTCTTGCACCCATTTTGTTCTTCCTGTACATGCTACCACTGGGTCAAATATCAATCAATCAATCAATCAGTTTTTATATAGCGCTTCTTTAGCAATTGCTTTCAAAGCAGCTTCACAAAGTCCCCATGAGGATCAGGTAGAGCAGACAGGAGTTCTCTCTGAGAGGGGACTCCCGCTGACTGAGGCAGGTGCTAATCACCTCCCCAGCACAAAGAACATACAAACCAAAAATCCATCGATGAACGATCTGCCGGACAGGACCTGAAAAACAAAAAAACAAACAAAACAAACAAAGACAAAACAGGAACTAAGAAATGGAGAAAACAGTTAGTAAACTGTAACATAGACAACAAACAAGTAATCAGCATCAGCTGCAGGAGGAGAGATAAATAATGAGGATAGGTTAGAGAGGAACATTGAACCACATTGTTTTTTCAAACAGTTTGTATTTATATGGTGCTCAGGCACCATATCTGTTTAGACAAATACCAAGACATAATTATTAGAATGCCAGTTTAAACAGATATGTTTTTAATTTAGTTTTGAAATCTGTGAGCGTAGTTGAGCTGCGGACAACATCCGGTAGTTTATTCCAGAGCTTCGGGGCTCTATATGAGAATGCTCTTCCACCTCTTGTGGATTTACTAACCTTTGGTACAATCAATAGTCCTGCTTCTTTTGATCGGAGAGAGCGAGCTGGAATATATCGTGATAGGAGACTGCTCAGGTAGAACGGAGCCAAGCCATTCAGAGCCTTAAAGGCAAGGAGCAGAATCTTGTAGTCAATGCGATATTGTACAGGAAGCTAATGAAGAGAGCACAAAACCGGTGTAATGTGATCAAAATAACGAGAAGAGATCAGATTGTCTATTATAGTTATGCAGATGACACTTTATTTTAATGTGTCGTTACTGGCTGAGCACTACTGTCCGAACAACGATATGTCTGTAACTTTTCTTGTAACTGAGTATTGATGTCTTATCTCTTGTTGTTTTTATTGGCTGTTTTATCTTTCCTGTAAAGCACTTTTAATTGCCAATGTGTATGAAAATTTACTATACAAATAAAATTGCTGATCTATTTTATTTATATTTTATTTTAGTCAAAAAATAAAAATAAAACTAAGTAAAATAAATTAAAAATAAATAAAATAAAATAAAATTGTTATAATATGGCACGTAGCGTCACGGTGGCGCAGTGGGTAGCACGGTCGTCTCACAGCAAGAAGGTTGCTGGTTCGAGCCTCGGCTGGGTCGGTTGGCATTTCTGTGTGGAGTTCTCATGTTCTCCCCGTGATCGCGTGGGTTTTCTCCGGGTGCTCCAGTTTCCCCACAAGTCCAAAGACATGCAATATAAGTGAATTGAGTAAGAACAATTGCCCATAGTGTTAACGTGTGAATGTGTGTGTGAATGTTACACAGTGATGGGTTGCGGCTGGAAGGGCATCCGCTGCGTAAAACAAAATGCCAGAGAGTTGGCGGTTCATTCCGCTGTGGCAACCCCGAAAAGGAATAAAGCCGACATGAAGATGAATGAATGAATAATATGGCACATTTAAACAGTTACAGTTATGTAAAAAAGTGCTTTTGAAATAAACTTGCCGTTGGCTGACTCCTGCCTTGACCTTTGGTAGGAGCCTCATGCTGTCATGGAAGCAGTAGCAATGAACCTGCTGTTTAAACGACCTCAACCTTTGGTTCCCTTCAGTGTCTTGCTTATTAAGGTAAAGGGTTAAAACTATTGATTGAAAACAGTCAACATTGTGTTATAGAGATGATGGACAGTTAAACAGACCTTTTAAAAACATTAATGGAGAGACAGCGCTTGTTTTTTGGTGGCAAATATAATAGTATGTTGTACTAAAGTACAAAACAACTGTACTTTACACATTCTCTTATCGTATACAAGTTACTTTAATACAGTTAAAGAGAGAATTGCTTTCTTTTAGTTGTTGTTGTTTTTCATTAATGACCCTGTAATCTAATTGCGTGTCTGTAAAGTCTAGCGTTTATACTATAGGTGGAGCTTTTAACTGCTATATAGAAATATCCTCACAGCCTCTATATGACCCTTAGATACAAAAGCAAGCTTAAATATCTGCTGACTCATGGATGTTGCCCTCAGTGTTTTTCTGAAAGCGGATCAGAGAAGAAAATGAGACCTGTCTTGAAAACAGAGGGAAGGTGTGGCAGACATAATTATTCCGTTTAAAGTGCTCTATGCAGTTTTTCAAGAATGCTGTCGGCCTTAGTCCTGTTTGTTCCAGAATATTTTTGTAACCGATCAGCAGGAGGTATCAAAATATGATTGAGGTGTTTTAAGAATTGACTCTTATGAAGTGAATATTGCATCTTTGAGGAAACAGCTTTCAAGAATTCTAGAAGCGAGTGTTACATATTTGAATGTTTTATTCAAAATACTTAAACATCATGATAAAATGTTTAGACTGAAATGTATACTCCAATGAATTGTAGTTGTTTTCCCCAGAGTGGAAATTTTTGTTTACTGTAAAACAACCCCCATAATATTTACATATGTAATTTTATATGTAAAAAATACTAAAACTACTTTGCAGAAGCAATCAAAACAAGGGCCAGGTGCTATTGGTCCCATATATGAGTGGATTGGCTCATATATACTGCACTTGTAATGAAGCACTTTTTAAGAAGCAAGTGATGCATATTTTATAACTTTTTAGTCAAATTATAGGACATTTCATTTTTTAAATCATAACAGACTGTGGTAATTTTCCTCTGCATGGAAGATGTTAATCTTTTTGTTAGTACAATTAAAAAATCCTCGACTATTCAGAATTTTATATGTAAAGAAAAATGTAATTGCGATTATAATTTTTTTTATTTATTAAAGAGTGCCAAACAAAAAGAAACTGCTGTGCCCTTCCTCTAACTAAGATGCTGGATGTAGCAGTTTGAGGCCATTGCTTCGTGAATTATTGAAGTTCATTTGATACTTCCTCACAGATGTGGTTGTCTCTGATTTGACCCGACATCATCAGCTTAAAGCATCATTGGTTGTGGAGTTTGTCTCTTTTTGGAGAATAGGTCTAACTTTGATTACTCACAATTGCTAGCAATGTGATATTGCTCAATAGCAACACTGAAATATTCATTCGTATTCAAATAAAAGTCCACAAATCAGAACATTCTACAGCATTAGGAAATAATTGTTTGGGGTTATTGAATGCTGTAGCTCATGCAATATTTGTAGTAAATACCAAGATTTTATATCAAAAGCATAAATTCAAATATTTCTGTGATTGTAACAAAAGCCTGAAAGCCAATTTCAGCATTACCAATGCATGGTGTGCCCCCTTATTCAGAATTAGAAATAGATAAAGAATGCCTGCTGAAAAGTGATCTGTATCCTCTGCTTGATCAAGGTCAGAGAAAAGAGGCTGGTTTTCATGTAAACAAGAGCAGAAGAGATTTCTGTAGAAATGTTCTGCCAGGAGCGATGTTGAAGATGTTTGAAGGGTAGTGAACCGTGAGCTGGCAGTGTTTATTTCTTCTGCAGTCTTCTTGTATAGTACTGCTTTGCATTTGGGACTGTTTGAAAACTGGCTAAGCATTAGATGTTTAGAAGGTCTAAGACTTGATGGGCACCCATTTAGTACCCAATCAGGGATTAGCAAAGTGATGCTCAAAGTTTTATGCTGCAGCATCACAATTTCTTTATAAAGAGCATATTAGAAATGTATATTTAAAAATAAGTTAAAAACAGTTATCACATATTTACGCTATAAGAGGTAATAATAAGTAATTGCACCATAAGTCTGAATATTGAACAAGTTTATGAAGTAAAGAATTAAAACAAGTTTGGTAAAAAAAAAAAAAAAACTATAAAGTAATAAGTTAAACAACCATGTACATTTTATATTGACTTATTTAAAATGTATTATTTTTTAATTTAAACAGAGAAGCAGCAAAGCTTTAGAGGTTAATAAGCCTGCTGATATACACATTTGAAATTGAGCACCAAATTGATTGAATGCATGAATTAATGAATGAATGGATGAATGAATGAATGAAAGCACGAATGAACAAATGAACAGATAAATGGATGAATGAATGAATGAATCAATCAATCATTCATCTTCATGTCGGCTTTCTTCCCTTTCGGGGTCGCCACAGCGGAATGAACCGCCAACTCTCTGGCATATGTTTTACGCAGCGGATGCCCTTCCCTGCCGCAACCCATCGCTGGGAAACATTCACACACACATTCACACTTTAACACTATGGGCAATTGTTCTTACTCAATTCACTTATATTGCATGTCTTTGGACTTGTGGGGAAACCGGAGCACCCGGAGAAAACCCACGCGATCACGGGGAGAACATGCGAACTCCACATAGAAATGCCACCTGCCCCAGCCGAGCCTAGAACCAGCGACCTTCTTGCTGTGAGACGACCGTGCTACCCACTGCGCCACCGTGACGCCATCAATCAATCAATCAAAATTATATGAGCCCCTTTTTTATTTTTGAGCACCTGCCCCTTAATTGGTCTCTGCTCACCTGTCACACAATTGTTCAGTTTCATTGTTTTGCAGCTTGACAATGGATTCCTGCTCTATTAGCCAATCCGTTAGCTATTGGAGTTCAGCTGCAAAAAAAAAGGCACAAATCTGTCATGAATCTGGCTTTCTCATTAGCACTTTTTTAAAACAATGATTTAAACAGATTTGTAGTTCATAAATAATTTTTGTGATTTAACCTGTGCGCAAAATGTTGTCTGGGTGTGTGAGAGAAGAGAAATGTCAGTACAATATCTACTTGGATACAATTAATAATTCAGTGGATTTGGGACAGAGCCCCAGAGATCAGAATGCTACCTGCTGAGAAATCATTTGAATATTTGTACAAGCAGACTGGATGGTCCAGAATAGATACATTTGCAGAGAACCATCTCACTTCCTGCTTTCATGTAAAGTGATACAGCAGACTTTGATTGATCGCGCTATAATCACCAAACATAACCTATTCTTGGCAAGAGACCGTTATAGCACTTCATCTAATACACGAGGTTCTTGGATCTATTTACAAATAGACAATATTGTTAATTGATTAAATATTTAAGGAGCTCGCTAGATCTTGACAGTTCTAAATCGAACTCTAAATTAAGTGTTAAGAGGGAGTATTGCAGGATATAAAATAAAATAGTGGCTGAATCATGTTCAGTTATTGCCATGTAAAGGACTGGAACACAGCTTTTTCCTCTCATAGGTTTTTATTGTCTCTGTTTAAGTACTGAAAGTGAAAGTAGAGTAGAGTTTATTGTTTCTGTTTAAGTAGAGTAGTGAAATTTCTTCAAATTGCCTCATAAAATGTCTTGCTGCCATTTGATTAAATGACAACATCCAACTTAATTTGACAATAGGCTTTAATTGGAGTCAAAGCCAAAAGTCCTGCCTGACAAATGACTCAATTTAAATGGATGCAGGGTTTTAAAGGGTTAAATTGCTGCCTCTCAGTGAGGAGATTTCTGGTTTGAGTCCCTCCCTGGGATATGATTTGAGTTTAGTTTGCATGTCTAGCCTGCGTTTGCATGGGTCTGTTCCTGGTCTAAACATAGATGCATGCGAGATTGATTAGTAACTAAGTTGCTTGAGTGAGTACTGTTTACATTTTCCAAAGTTCATGCTCTTCTACATTTACCTTGATGAGAGCTTCAATACATATTAGCAGGATAAGGAACTGATTAAAAAATACATTTGTTTCAATTGAAAAGATTTGAAATCTCATAACAAGCATTGTTTTAGACAGAAACAGAACCAGTAACTTTGTTCTTGTTTCTGAGTCTCTGGATGCTTCTATTGTGAGTCTGACTTGTGGAAAGGTCCCACTAAATCAAACGATGCAATTTCTACTGAATCATGTCTTGACAGGAAATCACTTCAAAATGCAGTTAGAGGGTTTAATGTTGGTGTTATGTGATCACCAGAGTGTCTCTCCAAGTGACTGAACTCCCCCAGACCTCCATCCTTCACCACCAGAACTGCTTTATCGACTCTAGCTTATTCAAACCAGCAAGCAATAAACAAAGAGATGCCATCACAAGTAGATTCATGAGGCTTGACCATGAACTGAGTTGTGAACATTCACCCTTCAATGTTTGCTGACGTTGACTCTGTTAGGGCTGGAATGCTTTATCTGAAGCTGTGATTTTAAAATTCAATCATAGACCCTGTCATATGCGCGCAGTTATTTATAACTACAGGGTTGAGGCGTCGACTGCCATCTATTGGATTGAATTGCTCTTTACAGGGTTTTTGGTGTGTTTCAGCTTTTTTTTAACTCGTTCATGTGTAGATGAGATTTTTTAAAACGATTAAGAAAAAAAATAAATGGGTTGGCGTGTCGAGTGCCTTTGCTATATCAATTGATACACTGTTCTGCTGTACCAAACTGATTAAAATTTTAAATTAATGTTGAATGTAAATTAATGTGTTTATTCTCACCTCCTGGATTTTCTGTTCGTACCCTGATACTCACTTACTATACTCATGGTGCTACGCATCATTCCAAACTGAAGTCAGGGCTCAATAATGCTTTCCAGGTTTAGTGTGAATCAATAGTTTTAGATGGAGTTGAGCTGTGTATGGCTTAAGATAGGTTAGCAAGAGAAGCAGAGAAGAGGGCATACAACTCAACTCAGCTGAGGACCCTAACATCTAATGATTTTGCACAGTCAGCAAAACCCAAGGCTGGTTTATTGACTGGGTGGTTAAATTAAGTAAAGCTTTGACAGCAGCATATAAAGGCTGTTCTGTCTTGTATTAAGGATGCAATTAAACAGCAAATACAAGAGGCAGACGTGGTTACAGCTCTTTTTTTAGATTTCCTTCCTTTGTGATGGTGTGTTGAGCTCTTCTTGAGGCACTGTTTTGGCTTGTGTACATTTGCTCCACAAGGGCTTTTAGAAGTTCTCCTTGACTTTGTGCTCAGGGGTGAAATGGAACAGTGTAATATTCATCTTTTAATAGGTTTGCATGCTTTAATTTATACGTGTATGTTTAACAGTTTTTGTAAAACCACTGAACTCGATCTTATGTCAACACACATCACATGCTGCAATCAGTTCTGCAAAATAGTTTATTACTTAAAATGAAATATTTGTTATAAAGTCTATGCAAGTGTGTTTTTCATTTAAAATTCACCCAAATCTCTCTATAATTAAAGGTGCAGTCTGTAGAATTTTGGGCTAACGTTGGACTGCAACAAAAAAAATAAATATGGCAGGGCACCGTATATATTACTGAACATAATAGCTTAAATCCTCACACATAATGAACATTTTCTGATTACTTTTGGTTCAATTCAATTCAGACTGCACCTTTAACAAGGTTGAAATATGACGGTACACAAATGATTACCAGGTTTGTCATGTTTTGCATGTAGTTTGTGTGTGTATCCAATATGGTAATCAGCTGGGAACGCTTGTTAATGCAGATGTGTGTCTGTGTAAGTCATTCTGTCATTAACGCCTTTGCAGACAGATCTATAACGAGTCCACCTGCCCTTTCGTGTTGAATGTTGACTAATGAATCAGTCTGGACAGCTTCATCTCTGCCTTAACAAATAGTACATGCAGATGGGTTGTAAATGCCAGGAAGTCACATCAGCTGAATAATTCATTGTATCTCTGTTTGTGGATAAGCCTCACCCGATGCTGAAGCATCATCTTAGTCAGACACAGACACTGGATTGATTTCCAATCGTTGACTTTGCTTTTGTAGAGCTCTGGATTTTTAGTGCTGGTGGGATGGTATCACAATGACTCATGGTTTATACAGAGTCATCTTCCATGTTGTTAGAGATTGCTTGGTGGATGCTGGAATGACCTCAGCTGGTGGTGTGGGGGAGTGGCCTTATGATGCCTTCATTATAAGAGTGACTGTGCACTCTATAATGCATAAGTTTAATAGCAGCAGTCAGTTTGCTTTGAGGCAGTAGCTTAACTAAAATCATTAACTAGTGACAACTAGAAATATATGAGACATTGATTATTGTTGATGTACAGAATTTTGGATCGAACCATCACACAGATTTGTCTTCTTCAACATATAGGAAGATATATAAATAGAAAAATACTCATGACCTAGTACTTCTCGTACTAAAGGACTTTATTATTTAGGAGGACTTCATTTTATTTTTGATTATCGTCTCCAGTTTAGACCGGAAAATATGTAATCGAATGTGATTTGTGTACTTTTTATACTTAAATTTATTTAGCATAGTAGCTTGAGTTAAATGTTGTATTAGATTTCTAATGACATCAACTTTTTTTGGGATATGACCCAAACATTTCAGAAGTTATGCATTTGTTTGATATTTTCTTCTTTATCTACAGTGGATTGTGAGAAAATGTTCAAATTAAATAATTACATTTGATTTTAAATATTCTAAAAGTATTTAGTATTGTACTGTTGATGTTTTGTACTATTGTACTGTCCTGCTCCTTAATGTGGTGGTAAGTGAGCAGGACACGTGAGTGCAGCTGCGCATCAGGCAACTAGAGATCCAGATTGTTTTCTCTCTGCCTCCTGTCACCCACTTGACTTCCTGTATCGTTTACATCAAAAAGTTAAAAAATCTGAAGTTAATCTTAAAAAAAGTTTTTAAGTAAAATGCAGGCCAAGGTCAAAAGTAGGCTGGTGCTACAACATGAAAACAAGGCGTGGCTAAGAAACTCCTTAAGCGAGGTGATACAAGAACAAAATCTAAAAACTAACATGCATCACAGCAGAGTCTCTATGCCTCTAAGCAAAGTCTTTAAGTGAGCCCTAAAATTCATCTACACATGCTGGTGATGATTGCTGAGTTGGCTGCCTGGCAGGAATTTACTACTGAGGATTGTGGGATATGTGGTTTGTTTGGATTGCATTTGGTGATTTGCTGAGCATCACACTCGTAGTAATGTGTTGTATTTCCTCATAGTTTATCCATATTCTTGTAGACATAAATCAGGTTATTTACAGTAAGATAATGACCTCACTGCACTGTATTTTTCTGATGGTGACAGACCTAAGCATTTCACGAATGAGAATCTTGCATTTCAAATGTGAGTTTGTTTCAACAAAAACACGAGTTGGTTCTTTAACAAGAAACTCTTACATTATTATTATTATTATTATTATTATTATTATTATTATATTGTCTGTTTTTCCAACTTCTGTCATTATGGTATTGAAAGAAAAATAATTAAAAAGATAGACAACAGCTCTCCATAACGGTTTTAAGTTACATATGTAACATTTTCTTTAGAGATGTTGTTGAGGCATTTTACAAATATAATCCTCAGTGCACGTGATGCAATAGATCTGATCCAGGATTATACAGTAAACGTTACTAGAAAGCATTTGATGGATTTCTCTGAAATCAAACTATAGCTTTGAACTCTGTGGATTAAATTCTGTTCCTTTGCCTATTTTTAATTCCATCTTTGATTCTGATTTTTGAGTCTTTATGTCTGAGTCTTGATCCAGGTCTTCTCAAAACAGAAACTTAAGTTTAATTTTTAAAATTTGTATCCGGGTAGTTAAATGTATATTAAATATAATACATTTTATTGAATATATTCATATAGACTGTTTTCAGGAAGACTGTTCCTGTTTTCAGGAAGAGGATTCACATTAAGCGATATCCATTTATTTATTTCTGAAACAAAACAGGGCTGAAATTACAGGGTTGAAATGAGCCATGTAAATTCAAGATTACTCTGTCATATAACAGAAAAGAGTCTGTTTTCTAAAAAAGTAATGTTTAATTTACATTGCTATAATATATGAAAATTAAAGGAATGTTCAAAATGAAAAGGTTTCTCCAGCAGTTTTCCATTCAGAGAGCTTTTCCTCCTCCCAGCAAAATTGTTCCTTGAGATCAAAGCAGCTGCTTTAGCAATGCTTTTCCATGTTTGTTATGGGAAAATGAGAAACTAGTGACCCAGCCTTTCTATGCTTTAATATGCATACATCTTCTACACTTTTACAACTTGTTTTTCTACAAATGCAATTTTCTCTTTTTCCAGCTGAATCAAAAAACCCTCTTCTCAGGATCCTGTTCCATTTCATTATGAGCATCGCCGTATCCCCAACAGGAAGCGAGCCTTCGTCTCCTATGATCACCTCGGTGACTCCCACCCAGGACCTCGAACCTCTTTATAACCCGGATTACCAAGATATTTCTGAGCCAAGTGCTAGTGAGAATGGATCCCAAAAACAAGACCTCCAGCACAGGTACCAGAAGCCTCCTCCTCTCCACACGGGAGCCGACTGGAAGGTGGTTTTGCACTTGCCAGAAATCGAAACCTGGCTGAGGAGCACCATGGAGAGGGTTCGAGATCTCACACATTCAGTGCAGCAGGACAGCAGTAACAGACATGTGGACGTGCATCTGGTGCAGCTAAAGGTGAGCGTAACTTTAATCATTAGTTGTGCAGTGATTGGCACACCATGTGAGAGGTAGTGTGTTTTCTGTGTTTTCAATCAGATGCTCTTACTCTCTTTGCTCAAGGAAAGAGAAAAGAACATCCTTTAAAACATGAAGCACTGAAAACCAATGCCACTAAAAGGACATAGTGACTGGAAACAAAACAGAGTTGGAGAAAAAAATATTAATCAAATGTTTTTGCAATTGCTCTCAAAGTTTGTGTTCTCTTGTGAAATGGGTCCATCTCCTTAAACAGATGTAGCTATGTTTGATTGTGATTATCATAAATAAAATAAAAGAAAATCTCACTCAGAATACTAAGAACAGTCTTAGTACTAACTACTGGTAAGAATAGTTCAAGAGAAGGATTTGCAACAAGCGAAAGACCCTTCAAAAGGACATTACACAACAAAAGGTTTCTTTAGGACTCCTTCAGTGCAAACAGGAAGTGTTTGTCTGAACTTCCTGATTTTTAATAGTCTTTCTGAGGTAATGCAGTCAATGCCAGAAAACATATACGTTTTGCAAGCACATTATGTACGTTAAAAATAAGCATATAATTCAGAAAATTAAATATTAACCTTTTTTTAACCTCATAATGAACTCTTTTTTTTTTCTTTGTACAAGGAATAAGTTTTGCTTGTCTGAGATGATTATTACAATAATTAAAATAAATTTTATTTGATACCTTACAAGAATTACAGTTTTAAGAGGTCGTAGATACTGTATAATACTGTATAAGTGAATGTAATTGTGTATGTTTGAGGCGACTGGTAAAAAACGTTAACCACAAAACCACAAAAAAAACATTTCCAGATGATGGTTTGTTTTGTATGCACTATTTGGGCCATTTTTAGACCAGAATATATTCTCATTAATGAGGGATGTCCCATAATGAAAATAATTCCACTCCTGTAGAATAGGATTGCATGTGACGATGCAAAACTGGACATCGGGGGATACGGTGGGATTTCAGATTTTACTCCCATTAAAAGTTGAGTTTGAGTCAACTTTGACCTGCGTTTAAAGAAAGATTTCATTGTTAAGGCTGTTGCTGTTTGGTTTATATATATATATATATATATATATATATATATATATATATATATATATATATATATATATATATATATATATATCTTTTTTTTTTTTTTTTTTATAATTTAATTAAATTTTTTTCTTTTTTTTTTTGCATGCTGCTTTTTTGTTGCGATCTTAGCTACCCCAGGATTCAAGTTGAGTTAAAATCTAACTGAACAACATTAAATTGATTTGATATTTATGTTCAAAGCTATTTTAAATCATGGCTGACCTTTGCATGATTTTGTGCATTATCAAGTGTTTTGAAGCAACAATGAAGTTACAGTGAGAGCTTCATTGTTTCTCACAGCCGAGCTGACTAATCTTCCTGCCCTGCTTTCATACAAGCTGAGAAACAATTACACAACAGCTTGAAAGAACGAAGTTTCAGTAGTACTGTTTTTCCACCATGTTCTCATTTCATCTTCCTGGTTTTATCAGTGCACATGTTTAAGTCTTTAATTTGCTTTAATGACACTATCAGCATTTTTCATGAGATATTCAGATGCTTCTTTTCTGCATTAAACTTTGAGCAACATTTTCGTATTTACAGTAGAAATGTTCAGTCACATTTAAAGGAGTTAATTTTCAGCAACATAATGTTCAACTTCAGCAAAAATTATTTAATATTTTTTATATGCCAAGGCATTTTGAACTCCAGAAGGGTCCAGACACAGACATCATCAAGTGTTGAAATAAAAAAAAAATTTGTCTGGCACTTTAATGTGTTTGTTTGAATGGATATATAACATCTTCATGTTAAAACCATTAAAGCACATAATAAACTGGAAAACTAACCTGAATCTGTCAAATTACATGTTTTTAAACACAAATCAGACAACTTCTGATTGTTAGTCACAGCAACCCTGAAAATTCTACTTTTAAAATCATTATAATAAAGTATCTGATGTGTGTTTTTAGCTGAAATCCATAAGATTGATATCCCATTATGTAAAAGGCCATACTAGGCACCTTTTAAACCAAACCATGTCATGAGAGAGCCTCTAAAAAGCACGGTTTAAAATCTCATCAGATTATCTAGAAAAACTGGCTGCTGGTACACCTACAATTACTCCAAAGGAGTAATTTTTGTTTTTACATAAAAGCATTCTTCATCTTTGTCAGTTTTTTTTATCTTTCAATAGCTTTCTTGCATCTTTGTCTGACTATTTTAACCTGCTATGCCAGGGTTTCCGCAGAGTCTTAAAAGGTCTCAAATGTAAAAGCCCAAATGTTAGGCTTTAAAAAGTCTTAAATTCACTAATTCATAATTTTTCAAAGGTCTAATTCTTCTAATGTCCATGTAAAGCTCATTTGATATGTGTTTTTTTTGGTGCTCGGGGTTGCCAGAAGTTGAGAAAACTTTCATAAATCCTAAAAAAGAAAAATGAACAGTGGTGCTATAGTTTGAAATAATGTTTGTACACACTCAAAATCACAAAAGCGAAGGTTAGGGTTGTCAGAGTTTAAGAAAAAAGTCTTAAATTAGACCTTTGGAACCTACAGAAACCCTGAATGTAACTGTAAGGCAATGGCCGATGATAATTACACTCGAGGATGACAGATATTATTACACAAGTTATTTTTATGAGTTTTTTTTTGACTGTTGCATGAACACATGCAGTCAGCGCTTTCCATTTGTCTCCTGGTCTTGCTGTTAAATAACACACTGCAGTCTCTGATGTCGCACCACTTTCAACCAGTCTGAGGAACTGCCGTGGCCCTTAATAAAACATGTGTGAGGCTTTCAGAGTAAGTGTTCGTGTGCATGTGAGAGGCTCTGAAGGGGAGCCATTCTCTCTTTGGTCTGATGGTATTGTCATTGCCACCATCGCTTTTTATGAGTGTGTAAAGTGAGATTGTGGCATCAGGCTGTAAAACTGAGGATCAAATGTAAAGCTGTTTGAACAGATGTCACTCTGGAGAATTGAAATAGGATCCCTGCACTGTTTTTTCCATTAATATTCAAAATTCTTTTGGTTTTATAATCAGTTTCTATTATCGGTGTGGTATTAAGATTTCAGACTCCTTGTACTTATCAGCTTCTGTCTTAGACTGTAAAAAGCTCTCTCTGTGTGGTTGTTGAGAAGATGTGATTGTGTGTTTCTTGCTGTATCCAGTGTTATTTTGAGGGTCTGACTGAAGTCTTTGTGTTCAGAATCAGCAGACAATGAGTCAGAAACACACAGAGCTGCACACAAACTGACTCACTCTCAGGCAGCCTTCGCAGCGATGAAGACCAGTGCTGTAAATGGATCTGTGGCAGCATATCAATCAGATTACACTTTGTGCACTGTGATATTCTTGGAGGAAACAGATGGGTCTTTAAAACAGATGTTTTTTGTGAAAATACATGTAAAAAAAACCCCAAACCCAGCTAATTTTTAGGTACCAGAAATGTAACAGTTTAACTTAAAAGATAATGTGGATTAAAGTCTTAGATTTTTTTCTTTTGCAGAAATTGTTCCCATCGCAGCATTAAATTGGTATCTAATCCCCAATGGCAGATGGAGGAATTAGATCAGGTTTTAGATGCTTGTGTTAGGTATCCCTTTAAATGTATTTGATGCAGTCTGTGCTGCCTCTTAGCTAAAGTGGTAACACTTTAGAATAAGAAGACATGAATCATTATTAGTTAAAACAATATGAACCATTAATTGTGGAGTTAATGATGGATTAATGATAAGATAGCACACTAATACATGTATTAATACATAATTTACTGCTGTAATAAAAATTTTGTTATTGTTAATTAAGACACAATAAGATAAACTACGCTAAAACAAAAAAGTGTGTATAAATGTAGTTCATATTTAAATAATTATTTGAGGAGTTTATGAAGATGTGGCCCCTAAAGTAAAGTCACCACCTAATAATTATAATGATTATAACTGATCATAAACTAACAATGCATTTTTGAAGAGTTCATAACGATTCGTACCCATGTCAAGTAAATAATCAGTGAGAAATATAAAATACAGTACCAAACAACAAACTCCAGTGTTCATGATTAGTTTATCTGTTTACTAATATGCTACTTTATTAGTTTAGTAGTATGTGGTTTAGTAGTATGTGGGCACATCATCATTAACACACCATTTTAAATAATCAAAGCATTTTTACATTAAAGAGCATTTTTACATTAAGTTGAAATCAAAGTGTCAATAATTGCATTGATTAACAATTAAAAACTCAACACCAACCCATCATTACCTTAGTAGAATGGTTAATTTAAACAGTAACTAATGACAAATCATGTCACTTTATCAGGTTTTCTGCTGGGGTCTTAAAGTCTTAAAAACTCTAAAATATAAAAAATAATTTTTTTTATTCAATGTTCTAAGTCTTAAATAATTTTTCTGTTGTCCATACATAGCTCAGTTTATGTGTATTTTTTGTTCTTGCTTGGGGTTGCCAGAGATTAAGAAAATGCTCCTAAATGCTAAAACATGTTAAAATAGTTGTCAGAAATAGTAGCCATAGTTTTACTCTTTGTAAAAGTGATGGTTATGGTTGCCATAGTTTAAGAAACAGTTGTGAACACTTATAAGTGCTCAAATATCAAATGACTGTAATTTGGCCTAGAAGTGATTTTTGGAAATAGTAAGTGGGTTTATTCCTGTGTTTGATTGATGACCTGCTCCTCGTGTTCGTGTGCTCTGGTTAGAAGTGTGAGCTAGATTAGAAGCGGATCTTTGTGTCTCTAATCTGATCTCGTGAGCAGAGTTTTGCGCATATAGTGTGTTATTTTTAAGTACATAGCACCATCTTGTGGAGAAGACATAAACTTTTGTATAAAGGTTGTGGAAAACATACAGAAACGTCTATGGAGCAAAGAGTACATAAACGGAACAAACGCCCCTTTGTTGCAAAAGAATGGCCAACGCCAACATGTTATCAATTCATTTTGTTTGTACACTTTGTTCTATTTAGGGTCATGGGGTTCTGGGGCAACATTGTAAGACAACCTTGACATAACAGCATCAAATTTTCATGTGCTCATTATCTCAAATGTAATGCACTAATATAGGTGTTTAACACACCATTAATTTGGATAAAAAACATTAATTCTAAAATCAATCTGTTGACTTGAATGATCTACTTTTGAGTCTTAATTTCAAATTCAATTTTAGGGTTAACTAATGTTAAGGATTTGATTCATTGTTGACCAGAAGATGGCATCACCAAGATGTTATAACAAGAGAACATGAGACAGAGTGACAGAGATAGACGCAGAGATCTGCAGTGAAGAATGGCTTTTGCTTGTCCTGAGACTGGACACTTCAGAATGTCAGCACACAGCTGTGATCTCCACATTCCTCATGTGAGACGCGCCCACAGAACACTGCAGGCACATTCTCATTCCAAAAATCCAATAGGGCCGATTGAATATTATCAGCTTATTTTAGACGCTTAACAGTTGTCAGTGTGTCATGTGTTATAAACTCGTGTGATTTAAACTCCCTTAGATATCACATTGAGGTTTTGTCCAGTTGAGGCTGATTGAGATTATGTGGACACTTATTTAAAGCATGCAATTCTGGTGTGGATAACAGAGTCTAACCAAAAAAGAAAAAGAACTGTGTGCAGTGCACTAGTAGAGATTTTGCAAAAATGTTTATGCAGCCTCTGCAGTGATTCAATTTTTTTATTACATACTCAGAAAGATCTTTATAAAAGTTTCTCATTTTCAGTTCCCCAATAATTGAACATAAGACCTTTTTAAGCCACAGTGACGCCCCACTAAAAAATTAACAAAATGCTAAAACTGTAAACCTCTGCATCAATAAACCACCAAACATGTAAGTCACAAGTGCCCTCACACATCTTGTAAATAATCTTGGTCAGAAATGCCAGAGCCTTTTTCTGGTCCCAGTCCAGCCCTGTCTAGTAGAATTAAGTGCAGTTGCAGTGCTCAGAGGGTACCGAAACCATACTGCAATGGTTCAAATAAAAATTGGTTTAGGAGATGTTTGTGAATTTGTCATGCAAGACATGACACAACTAAAACATTTGAGTTTTCAGGGACTAAGCAGGTTTTAAACATCAGGTTTCATAGAGTAAGAAAATGAAAAGTGAAGATTTCAAAGTGAGAAAACTTTATTCAGACAGTATTCTGAAAGATATATGTTACACAGAAGTGTCAAAATAAAAATATTACAGCATGCATATCCTCAAGATAGAATGCTGCACAGTGACCGTAATCGACTGTATATTTTAGTGTACAAGTCTACTTGACATTAATGCTAATGTGGAAGTCCCAGTTTGAGCTGTGATCATAACGTCTCCAGTTACGCCACAAACACTGGTGTAATTCCCCCCGCGGCAGCTGCCCCCGAACAAACTCAGTTCAACATGAAGCAAAGAGGAGGTCAGTTCCCAAAATAGCCCCTCGGTGTGTTGAGACAGCCCCTCCTCAAGAGAGAGAGAGAGAGAGCCAGAATGGAAGAAACATATCAGACTGTGTGAGCACTCGAAGCTGTCACATCTGACATCAGATCTGACACACATCACACTAAAGCCCTCTTTGACTCCATCAGCTTTGATTCCCCCTGTTTGAGGGCAGGAAGGAGCACGGATCAGCTGACACACTCAGGTATTTTTCTGATGGCTTGACATTGCTGAGATTGTTTGAAATGTCTTTAGGATGTGAAATCAACTGGCACAGTTTCTTTTGTGGATGACTGAGCCGGCTGGCTTTGTGCTTGGAAGTTGATTTATTGCATTTTTAAATGAGAATGACAGGAATTGAGTTGGATTGATGGTGTGTTTTGCTGGAAAATGGCTTTTGCGTTGGAATTGTTTTAATGAAAACTTATTTTCATGCCAGGGTTTGTTTGAGTGTGTCCATGTGCTGGTTTCATCATTGGTCACATGCTGATGAGAGACCAGCGTTGGCTTCCTTGCCACTGTTACTGTTTTCTTCGTCTATAAACAAAAAAGGAAACGTTTCATGATGCTTTTCTTTAATTGACATTTGATATACAGCACTATGATCGCAGCATGCCGTGATAGCACATTACCTTTCAAAGGTTTGGTATTAATAAGATGTCTAAACATATGTTGTTATTCTATTTTTATGCATTAAAAAATACAATTAAATTTTGTTTCCTGATTTACATTTTTTGGGGATAAAAGCATTTGTGCAAAAAACAAAAACAAAGAGTTAAAACACACTAAAAGCTAATATGAATATATATTTAAAAGGTTTTTACTTTAGATTTAAAACTCTACAGATGAACTGTTACGCACATCTCCTGGCAGTTTTTTCTCAATGGCGGGGGCAGCTGAGATAAAGGCATGGGAGTGTATAGGGATGGTTATTGGTATGGTTATATTATATATTAGTGAAATAATGGATTAAAAAACAGCTCCAAATAAATGAAAAATTTCTTGTCAGATCAAGCCATATTTTTTTTAGTATTGAACATAAACTTAAAAATGCATGACATCGTCATACATCATTTAACTCATCGAGACAGATGAACAAAGTCAGAATTGATTATCAAGGTCTTTATTATGTTAGGTTGCTGATTAACACTGAATGGAGGAAAGATGGCGTAGAGGTGGAGTTGGTCGTTCTGTAACAAGAAGGATGGTGGTTCGATCCCAACCAGGTCCATTCTGCCGTTGTGACCCTGGGCAAGCACTACATTGTCCTGTATGGATATGAGTGACTGGTGGGGTGTGTTTGGTGGTGGTCAGGAGGACATGGGCGTGAATTGGCAGCCACGTCCTGTCAGACTGCCCCAGGGCAGCTGAGGGCTACCAAGGTAGCTTATCACCACCAGAGTGTGAATGTGGAGTGAATGAATAATGCTCTGATAATTGTAAAGCGTCTTTGAGTGTCTTGAAAAGCTCTATATAAATTGAAGGCATTACTATTATTATAAATTACGCTTCAAATTTTTAACGGTACAGTATCAGTATTATAATGCCTTCATTGGATAGTTTAAAAAGGTCAAATGACCAGATTCGAACCTCTGTAGCCAGCTGCAAATTTACATGTTTGAGCACTGCTATTGGTTCTGATAACCCCGAGAATCTTTAAAAAGCTGTAATTCATTAAAGGGACACTAAGAAATTGTGTTCAGGGACTACTTTCACTGACACTAGCCGTCCAGTCTGAATATTTACTTCTGAAAAGCTGTAAACTGCAGCCCACAGACATTGTTCATGTTTACATTTTGTGTCACACAAATCAAACTGACATATACTCTTAATGGGGTCCACTTTCAGTCTTTCATCCACATTTTAAAAATGGTATAACTGGCAACTGTTAGTCTGGAGAGGAAGGAGAGAAAGATGATGCTTCACTGTATAGACAAACAGAAACAGACAAACAGAAAAGTTCTCCTGTAGTTCCTTGCAGCTGCTGGTTCATCTGATGTGAATGTCAGACAGTGAAGAGCACATTTAGGACCCGGGGTCACTGGGTCTGGGGGGCTTTTATTTCCCTGTCACAGTTATTCAGATCATGACTCTAGCAGCCAGAGGTGAAAATAAAAGACTACCTTCAAAAGATGAGCTCATCGGAAGGAATAACATGAGATGAATTGATGCAAAACACTTTAACACACAAGCACAGATATTTTTTACATTTTACATTATTGCATGATGTTATGGCTAATAAGTTACTGTGTATGTAGCATCCACATCCCAATAGTGCCAAAACAGGGTCCAATATAGTAGTTTACCTCATTTAGATTTAGGAGTTTGCTAAGTACTCACAGACCTCATCCAAGTCCTCAACCCTCACAACTGCCTCATCCAAGCTTCGCACTGTCCTTTAAAATCTCCATTTAGTCTTTTTAAGGGTGCATGTGGCAGCGCCGCACCCCATCTCCTCAGGTGAGGAACTGAAGCTAAACAAAACAAACATAAAAGAATAACCAAGTAATTTTACTATACGTGTGCTGTAAATCCTCAACACAAATCGTACTACCGTACTAACGTGTCAGAACCTAAAAAGCAACGCATCCTAGTTGAGAGTGTATGAAGTTCACAGTTGCATTCTAGAGCATGGCAGACATGCCAAAACAACTGTAGCTCCTGTCAAGAGTTAAATCCAACATCATCGTTGATACAGTCTCGACCTCTCCCAAAAATAACATGGCACCTCTGAATGTAGGTCAGACATGGAGCCAAAATTAACCAGATCTCAAACACTCTTTCCTCGCTGTCTCCAAAACAAGCAGCAGAGGACGAGGTGGTCATTGTACAGTGCAACTTACTGTAGCACACATACTGTAAAACAAGATATAATGATAACTGAAGGATCTGCACTGCACTTACATCAACACTGATGATTTTTTATTCTGAGATTTTGCATCACTCCTTGATAAAAAACTTCAGCATTTATAAAAATTACTAATATATACATACATTTCAGTTTCTTAGGTTTCTAGGTTTCAAGTATCCTATGTGACTTTTGCACTTTAGCTAAAGAAGCAATATTTTAACCCTTTCAGACCCAGCATTGATTTAAACGTCACCTATCAGGGCATGATTTTTTTTAGCTTCTAAGGACTTTGATTCCAGTTAAAGCCTATTATCTTTTAAATTGGATGTTTATCATCCAAACAAATAGCAGCAAAACATTGTATGATGTAATCTGAAGACATTTTACTGCTCTAAAGAGAAGAATGGCAGCACATCACTCCAAGAGAGAAGAAAGCAAGATTTTCAGTAGTCAATAAAGATTTGAAACAATGTAATTTAAATATAAGTTTAAAAATATATATAAATATAAGACAATTTTATTTCAGATCTTGATAATTTTTGTATTTCTCTGAAAACTGGAACATAATTCAGGTCTGAAGGGGTTAAGTTTGTGGCTAAAAATGATACAGCAGTCATATATACAAGAGAGATCAAATTTTTATTAATAAAAGACCCTATCTTCTAAAAGAGTTATAATATATTGTGTCTTTAGTTTTTTATTTAAACTACTTTGTGTGAACTTTTAGTTGCTGAAAACTTTAAAGAGGGAGTAGTTCGTCCTGAGCTATACGCTACTGATTGAAATAGCTCATTATCCATTCTGCTCAGCGGGAAGTAGTTGAGGATTATCAGAGATGTGATATTTCCCATGAGAGCGACCCGTGATTTAAGATGTAATTCACCTCATGAAGTTGCAGTTCCTAATATCAACTCTTTTCTATTCTCTGCCTGATAGGACATCTGTGAAGACATCTCGGATCATGTGGAGCAGATACACGCACTGCTGGAGACAGAGTTCTCCCTGAAGCTCTTGTCCTACTCTGTGAACATCATTGTGGACATCCGGAGTGTGCAGCTCCTCTGGCATCAGTTGAGAGTGTCTGTGCTGGTGCTGAAAGAGAGGCTTCTCCAGGGCCTTCAAGACTCCAACGGGAACTACACCCGGCAGACTGACATCCTGCAAGCCTTCAGCCAGGATCACGACGAGGTCAGAGACATCTCCAAAACAAAATCCGATTAAACTCACCTCATGCGGGATCATCAGTTGCTAGGGGTGTATGCATAACCTTGCTACGTTACGTAATGTTCTCATGGGAGTTTATCCTGTGGTAAAAGATGATTTTTTACAGTGCTTTTTTAAGGTACACCAATAGGACTGGAGATTGTTTACATAAACACTTAATCCTGGATTTTGTTGTTGTTGACTAGATTACATTTAGATTGTTTTCCTTGAAATTGGGAAAAGAACAGAAAAACACGAAGTTGTATAGTAGACATAGTCAAATAGTTAAATACATTATATTATTAAGTGTAAGACTAGTGTTAATGTTACATTTTATACTAAATATAGCTACACAAGGTATTGTTGTCATTTCCACCACAACACATTACTGTCCTTTTTGGTGGTTTCCATGGTAGAGTTCAGTGACATCACAGCACATATTAGACAAGGAGGGAAACTAACATGTAGTCTCTAACAAATGAAGGACAAATCAAGGGCAATATTGGTTGCTTAGTGAATATATTTATTATGTCATTTTCAAACATGCTGTACATTTAAGTGTTTTTAAAAACAAAAAAAATTTAATTAATGAAATGCTAACAATTATTTCATAGGTAATCAGTAAAGCTGTCATTATTATTATTATTATTATAAAAAAAAACTTTTCAAATCACAGCCACTTCCACCACACTTTCATTTAAATTACAGCTGTATTTTGAGATGTAGTGGAAATGACAAATGTTCATTGCAGGTGAATAAAAATTTAAAATATCAGCAATTGATAGTGTTATCTTATTTTGTACTTATCCTGTAATCTTTAAAACTAGACAAATGGTTTTAATTTATGAGACTGTGTTATATATATATTTTTTCATTCAACTTCACAAGGCCAAAAGCCACCTGATTGAAGGAATACCCAGTTAAGTTGTGCAGGGCTGTGGCCCTCCATTCCCATGTCTGTTCTAAATGCTTTGTTGATTGTTAATGTTTGCTTTTTTGTGTGTGTTTTTTTCAATTCATGCTTTGTTTTATTAGGGTCGGCTGGACTCTTTAACAGAAGTGGACGATTCAGGTCAACTCACGATTAAATGCAGCAGAGACTACTTCTCCCTTGACTGTGGCATCACTGCTTACGAACTGAGTGACTACAGTCCCAGCGAAGACCTAGAAACCCACGGGCCACACTCCCTGTGTCCAGGGTCGGAGCAAGACTTTCCTGTTGATCTCCTCAACATTGTAGCCTCCAGACAGAACCTGGTTTCTGCAGAGGAGAGCATTACCTCATCCCCCAAACCTCAAGAAACAACCGGTGACCTGGTGCATGAAGAAGATTCAGTAATGCAGGGAGACAATGTTGGCCTTTCCAAGAGACCTCTTCAAGAAGTTTCTCCAATACAGCCTTTACCTAAAAAGTGTTTTGAAGGTGATGGAGGGACACGATACACCAGGTCTGCACCTCTCCAGTACCAGACTGACTTGAGCAGAAGCACACCATCGCTTCTGGATAATCTGGACCGATCTAAATTTTGGCTCGAGCTGCAATCTTTTTATCCGAGTGGTGTGAGCCAATCCTTTGAGAGTCTCAGTGGCATCAATAGAAAGAACTTTCAGACTGAACTCAAAACCCCTATAGAAAAACGCTCATCTGAGGTGTTTAAGGGATTCCTCACACAGAAACACCTGAGAAACCTCAAAGCTACCGACCCCAAAGTTAACCTCGCTTACAGTGACACCTCCAGCCCAGCACCATCTTCAGGAGAAGACTCCTCAGAGCCTCAACCAATGTCCTCCAGTCCAGATGATCACGCTCCTACGACCGATTGGATTGTGAACCAGAACCTTCACATCTCCAATACAAAAGAACACTGGTATGGTTCGGATGAATTCCTCGCTCTTCCCGCGCAGCTGAAAAAAACTGAGATGCTGACCTTGAAACTGGAAAGCCTCACGAAGGTTTTACCACAAGGAGGCCTGCAGGAGTCCTTCCAAGATGTGGATGACTGGGAGCTCACTGAGGTCAATCCTGATTGGGGGAGCAACAGTGATCTGCATTTGTTCCACCCGTGTAAAAAGCCCCTCAGATCAGGACGTTTTTCAGCTACCTCCTCTAGTGATTTGGCTCCTTCTATGGATGACAGTATTGAGTCAGGTCCAATTAGTGACCTATTATCCGAGGATGAGGGTGCACGAAGCACTCAACAGTCAAATGTTTTGAGTGAATGGGCCCATGCATCAAAGACGCTACTAGAATGCACACCTTTAATACGGCAGCTGCTTGCAGATGTTCAACAACAAGAGAATTACCACAGTGTCTGGACAAAGATAGAGGTAAGAGATGATTCCCAGATAGCAAAAACAGTTTGGCCCAGATCTGACCCAGATCCTAGTAGTGTTCCGAGCAAGTTCTGCACAACAGACCTGGGCTGGTGTCTTTTGGCACATTGGGTCAATACTGGATTGGATCCGTGTTTTGTTTTCAAACCAGAGCTGGGCCACGTCAGAACCATAGATGCACTGGCTTAGACTGTTTTTCACAACTTCTGAACCAGATCTGGTCTAGGACTAAAACAGTACCAGTTCAGTCCCAGATCTGGATCGGTTCTGTTCCAGTTTGGGCCAGTTCTGTGCAATTTCAGGGCAAATCCTACGCCAGATTTATGCCACTAACCATATCTGGGCCATTTTTATTCCAGTTATCTATCTATCATTACAAAATTCTATTCAGTGTAAAAGAAACCTAATCTAAAAAAACTAGATACCACTTCCACTACAGACTTTACATTTTGGATTGTTAGAGTACTATTTAAATTCTGTTGATTCCACTTAGTAACAATTAAAATAAAAAATGACAAAACCCGACTTTAACTGTTTGCCATTTTAAGTTAATAAAAAGTAGTTTATGCATTTCTTGAGCAAACACATCTCTAACACAATAAATGTGCTGTGACGTATACAATTTTAAATCAAATTCTGTAATTGATACAATTATTCCTAATTGAAAAAGGTCCAAAACCAACAGAAACTATTTAATTAAAAAGTGTAATTTTATTTTTCGTCAGCAATGAAATGTAAACCTTTTTCACATAAAACAGACATATAGCATAAATATAGCACATAAAGCAGGAGAGACTTCATTTTAAATCCCATGGGAATCCTGCAAAAAAAGGAATCTATTATTTGAGCTCAATTATGAAAAATTATAAATTTTATTTTTTTTACTCAACTGTATTTAAGTAAAAAAGGCTCATAACTGCCAACTAGGACTTCTCCACAAACATTTTAATTAGAACAACAGAATACATAAGAACGTGACCTTTTTATTAAATATAAAAACACTTATCTTTTGGGAACTCCTGTTTTTTTCCTATTAATCTCTTAGACGTTTGGAGGCTGTAATGATTACAGGTTGGAGCCCATCAAGTCGCAACACCTGCACTTTATTTCAAACTTTGGCTCTATTTCGGGGTGAGTCATTCGCTTTACAACTGTTATTCCAGCGTGCTGAACACTAGATCCTGATTGGTCAATTTGCTGTTTTGAACCGGTTGCATCACTGAGTCGGCTGCTGTCTGGGTTATCACCGAAATATTTTTACATACAGCGTGATTTGCAATGAACAAATAAAAAAAGCATCACACAAGTTTAATATTAGGGCTCTCAATGAATAAACATGGATGTATCACAGTTCTGCCGTTCGCTTTCAATTTGTAAGGGATATAATCGTTAAGGAACTCATTTGTATGCCCTAATCCTCATTTGGCAGATATGTGTCACTACACTAAGCAGACATTAAAAAGCGCTGATAAGTAAAGGAGTAATGAACTAACAAGCCACCTCAGCCTTTTGCTCATATTCAAAGCTTAATTAACAGGATTTCGCTCCTCGACAACCTCTCTTCAGTCCCATGTCTGTAATTAAATGATTAGCAACATAATTAAGAACATGCAGTCGTGTTTATGAAGGACCTGCACGGTTGAGGACACCTGAACCAATGAAACTAGTTCTTGAAACAGCATCGAGTTGAAGTTTAATGAACATTCACTATGCACAGAGTAATCATTTCTGTCTGCTTTGAAGATAGAGATTATGCCTTGCTTCCACTGATATTAGTAGTATCTTACCATGCTGATGAGAACAAACTATACATAAGAATGCCATATTACTCCAAATTTCTACAAATGTAAGATGTTTCAAATGTTGTTTACTCTTTTCATGAAACTGGAACCTTTGAAGTTATTTTAACAAAATGAATAGAGCTAGTTTTGATGTAATTAGTTGTATATTTAAATGATTTTAACTCTAAAACCTCCTCAAATGGTGTGATAGATCTCAAGCTGTTTTGTTCTTACCCCATCTAATAAAAACATGGTCCATGTCTGGAAGTGGTGGAATTGTATTTAATGTGGCTTTCAACGGGCAAAGGGCAGACATTAAACTTAAGGCTAACTTGGCTCACACTTGGGCCAGCTACAGGCCAAGCGTGGCCCAAGTATGGCCCTTGAATCAGGAGTCTGTCCAGCTGTGACTGTAATTCATGGTGGTACTTGGGACAAGCAAAAGACTTGAGTAACCCAGACTGAACCAAGTGAAAGTTACTACATGGGTACCTTCAGATGATTTAAGGAAACAAGCATTTTAAATAATAAAGGACCCTTAAATAATAAATAAATAAATTGATGTATTAATGGATCCAGTCACTGGCTTAGTTATGTGATGTGTGATATAGTAGTCGAATTATTTGTAAATGCTTTTTTTGCTGTTGGTTCACAGAATCACAGAGTCAGGGACCGACTACATTCCAAACTCTTTTTAGAAAAATTTTATTGACATTTTTATACTGCTTTTAATCTAAAAATGGGAGAACTCAAGCAGTTTGCTATTAAACAACTGAATGTCACTGACATGCAACATCAATTGACAAACGTTTTATAAACAATGTGACAGTAATGAGGCATGTTACAGTTTGAAAGGCTATAGTGGTGAAGATACCTAGTAAATACTGCTTCATGTGTAGCAAGAGATTAATCTTTTTAAACTAAGAAATAATCTAAAATATAATGTTGGGTTTTTAAAGATGGATACCTGGGTCATTTCTATTCTTGAGGTTAGTTTCACTCTGATTTACACAAAGGCCTACTGTTGCCATCTGGTGGCAAAATGGTGGTACATATACCTTCAGAGTTACTTCTTCTTCTTCTTCTTCTTCTTACTAAACTCTGTAAATCCAAATCAACTTAAAATAATGTCAGTAATAAATATGCTTAGTACACAATTCTCACTTTTACGTATATTTACTGTTTTAAAACTGTAACATAGAACATGTGCTAGAAATCTGCACTGGCAGTAAAAAAATAGCTTGCAATTCTAAAAGTTTCCTTCCAGTGTTTGAAGAAGTCATCTTCTTTAGTAAGTGTTAGTTGCAATTACCTTGAATTTCCTATCCTGATTCATAAAGAGAAATAACTCAGTGCATTTCAAATAAACCATCTCTTTAAACTCAATTCGACTGATATTTTATCACCTCAGAATCTAATCTTCTGTTTCATTCTGCTGATCAATCTGTAGAACACTTCAAAAGCACTTTTTAAATCCACTTCAAAGTAATCCTGCTCATGTTTTATGAACATTAGAGCAGCAATGATGGAGATCTGAGGAGTGAAGGAAAGAAATCCTCCGAAATTCAGGCCTTAGGTATGGAATAAAAAGGTTTTCGTTATCATCAAAAAATGTAAAATGACGATACATTACTGTTGCTCAAATTACCAATGTGTACCGTTGTTACATTATCAGTGTGTCTAATGACATGCATGCTATCCTCCTACCCTCTGAAAGAGCCGCTATTATAGGTTTTTACAAATCGCCTCTCATACGGTGCGAAACAGAGGTTTAAAAAACACCCTGCTGGAGTTTTAAAACTGAAAGAGCTTTGTTGATAAAAATATTGCCTTAAATAAGAAAGAGTCGAGGTTATGGCTCATGGACTACACAATCGCATCTGGGGAAGCATGTCCATGCAAGCCTTTCATAGAGATTAGCATGCAGAAACTGAATGTTGGATACCTCATTTATTCTCTGTGGAGTAAGGAACTGGAACCTCTCCCAGGACCCTAAATGATGAACGATCTTGCGACATTCCTCAAGCTTCTCTGGTTCAACTCAATTCGCCTCAAACCTCTCTTCTTTCAATCACGAGCAGTTTGATGTTGTGTTAATTGTACACAGTCTAAACCAGGCCAAATAGATTTCATTCAGCAGCTTCTCTGGTTACTGGTTATCAACGAGTCACTAAACTAATCATTTGGGAATTGTGACCAAATCCGGTAAAATTAAGTATAATTCCATGAATGCAATTTCTTGGAGAAGCGATCATATGATTAGCAAACATCAACCAGTGTTTCCAATCCTCCTTCCGCTCTCAAAGACATAAAACATTAACAACTCCATTCTATTTCTGAAGGGTATAATTGAAGCCCCAAGACCCGCCCAAAGTGAGGCAAAGGGTTGATGGAGGGTTTTTGATGTTAATCTTTCAATGAAACTGGGCGAACTGATGCCTTATAAAAGGTGTAACTCCAAGCTTAATGAGTAGAGCGTCCAGTGCTGATCGACTGTGCGTGCTACTCTGAAACTTTGTTTAGACACATCACTTTGCTGTAGTGTAGGCAGGTGAACTGTGTGAGTGAGGTAAGATTAGTCGGGTGAGGGCGGAGCCAGCAGCTTCATCCACCTGTGATGCTGCATGTCACAGCAGCAGGTGATTGATTGCATTAGCATGCACACAGACGGCTTGATTCTGGAGGCCACAGACAGACAGCAGCTGAAGCTTCTCTTCAGAAGTGCAGTCATGTGTGACGCCACCAAACCGTCTTGGCGTTCGTCTTCTATTCTTTCTCTCTCTCAGCTTCTGTCCTCCTCGGCCACAGTCTCTGTTATCTTTTGCATATATTTAAGAGCTGCATCTTCACTTTCAGTTTATAGACTGCAAATATGTTTTAGATTAAACATGGCCTTTGTTTTAGAGATAATATTGACAAACATGCTGTATAATAAAGTGATAAATAAAGGTTTAGACAAAAATGCATGTTGTTTTAACCTTAGCAAGTATTCCTTTATTCTCAGTGATACATTTATATATTTATATTTATATGTTTATATTGTCTTTATGCTGTGAATAACTTTATACATTAACTTTAACATTTATTGTCATAATATGCATTTAACCTATTATTTGGATAAAAGATAACATAAAGACAGAGAATATTTCTATATTCATTCATTCATTCATCTTCATGTCGGCTTTATTCCCTTTCGGGGTCGCCACAGCGGAATGAACCGCCAACTCTCTGGCATATGTTTTACGCAGCGGATGCCCTTCCAGCCGCAATATTTCTATATTGTCTTGTTAAATATTTTCTTTATTATGTTGAAGAAATTATACTTTTTGGTGATTAATAGTTTTCATTTTTATGTAAGCATTTACCTTTAGACAAATTAAGGTCAGTCTGAACTGTTATGTTTATAGAGGCAAACATACAATTAATACAATTCCATTTACTTTCTTTGAGATTTATCTCACTATCTTTCAATCACTTTAGATTGCTTTTGGTAGCTTTCGATCGCTTTCTCTTTCTTTCTTTTTTCTCTCTCTACTCTCTATCTTTCTTTCTTTCTTTCTCACTGTATCCTTCTTTTGTTTTATCTCTCTCTCTGCTCTCTTTTGCATTCTCTTTCTATCTATCTCTTTCTCTCTTGTTGTCTCTCTATTTTTCTTTACATCTCTGTTTTCTCTCTCTATGTATCTCTCTGTCTCTCTCTCCCCCCTTCTCTCTTTCTCATTCTGTGATTCTGTGAGGCACGAGGGGTGTCTCATTTTCTCTTCCTCCCCCTGTAATACACTCACAAACAGGGATGGTGACAAGCCCCGTTAATGCTGTGACCGTCGGCTACATATTCATCTGCTGTGAGAGCTTTATCAGTGCACCAGATGAGAGCCAATGGCACGCCGGCACTGCCAGGGGAGTCATTTTCCAGCAGTGTCTATTGATCTCCATCCACTGCCACAATCTCACACAACTCCTTTGCTCAAGATGATGATGATGATGCTGCTGCTGATGCACTCTGTTGCAGCAGAGCCAGAAATATGAGCAATATTTCAAGCCTTTCTTTTAATCCTAAAATCTAAGACTCAAACCTAAAATGTTCAAATGTATAGGTGGCGTTTGGCATAAATATTTACTCACCAGTACAACAGTTCATGTTCTTGTTATGCTTTGTTCAATCAAATTGCTTGTCAAGTTTTTCATTGGAGCTTTTTGGTATAGTTCAACAAATAGTTTCCATGTTTTGGTTCCAATTAGGTTTATTGCTTCAAAGTTTTCTTTCGTATATTCCTGTTTTCTTCCTCAATTGAAAATATGCAACATGCGTCCTTTGGTGGCTCCAAATTGCCAGTTGAAGTGATTGTGTGTGAATGTTTTGATAATATTAATATTTAGAATAAAACAAAAACACATCACAGCACTTCCACAAGTTTAAACCCAGTGGACCCTTTCCTAAAACAGACAAAGACTGAAACATGTAGAGCTGACTTCCAAAAACAGACACTGTTTGCAACACAGATGGCAACACTTCCAAAAATCTGAGTGCAAAATGGCCAGAAATATGAATAAAATTACTGATTAAATGAATAACCTGCTTTCCTGTCAAACAATTATCAGAACATTTTTTGCAGTACTTAGATGTGTTTGAGAACTTTTTTCTGTTTCAGAACCCTGAAATCTGCTTTAAAATAACAGAAGACTCTTAAAAAATTATTACTCTTAAAAATAAAAAAAAAACGCACATTCAGACTGAATCCGGTTGGAGAAACAATCAGGTCTCGCTATGTCAGATCTGATTCCTCTGCAGCATTCGGCTTTGAAAGCTCACCCAATCTCACCCACTTCAAAGCATGTCTGCTGGTGAAGGCCAAACAGTCGATAAATTATGGGATTTTTCGCCAGTGTCTGTGGAGAGGTCGTTTGTATCAATATCTTTGATTTCCAGCAATGTTAGGTAATGAGCAGGAGGTGCTGCCTTGGAGAAAGGGTGAAACCTTCTCATATCACATTCAGATGCTTCATTAGACTATAAAATGGGATTTGATTCGTTTGAGATGTAGGACACCGCATAATATCTGTCACTGTAATTAGAGCTTAGATTCCAATCACTCACCCTCAGGTTAACTTGAGACACGAACGAATGAGTCTCCCAAAACGAGTCTTAGTGTTTGATTCCTGCAGATGCACCGTATCCCCTCGCAGGGTATCCTCAATTGACTTACAAATCTCTACCTGTTTTAAACTAATAATATGACAAACCTGCCAGTAATGGTGTCATTAATGATCTTTTTTATCTTTATGTTTTCCTATTTAATCTCATAATATGGATGTGAAGCTGCACAGTTTATTTTGTTAACCGTGGTTGGGTCCTAGCAGAAGACATTCAAACATGTTTTAAATCATTAAAGCTCGGCATTATATCCACTAACCTTAGTGAGCTTAAGAAAAAAAAATGTATTGAACAAATCCTGGGTCGTCCTTTCTACTGGAACTTCTGGTGTTTTAACATTATAAATGTGAATAAATATGCTTAGCAATGAGAGACGCTGCAAAACTCATTTCGAGAGGAGGTTATCATATAATTGGCCTTTCTATATCACAGTATATAAGCCAGTCTCTCGACATATTCTCATCAACAATTGACCAGCAACCCGTTTCCTCCTTTTGACCACACTTTTAAACATTCAGGGTTAACACCATTCGATTTTGAGGGATTACAAACCAATTTAACCATTTTAACCAGGGTCACACTCCTGGACCTGGTACCCTTACACACACAGCACACCTAGTATGCATGCTAGATTTGTCAAATACACTTGCAATACTAAGAAAATTCTATGTTAACCAAACTCATTGAATATAATTATCAGCTTTACAAGGACCTAATGTGGATTAACAGTTTAATAAGAACTCCTATTGGCTAATTTCATGGGAAAGAAATAAAATTATCATATACTCAGTGCATGACCAGCTATATATGGAAGAAACAGATCGGTGGAACCCTGTGTTTAGCAGTTATAAAACAGAGTACCTGGAAAGTAAGAAACCTTCCATATCCAGCTGTATACAAGTTTCTTGAAGATTATTCACAGCAGGGTGTTTGGATGGAGGGTGGAGGTGTGGACTCTTTCATATGTTAACGACGTGCATACTGCATTTATCTGTTATCAGTGCTAGATTGAGGCACTGAACTTATGAATACTTATAAATGCACGAAAAAACCTAAAGTAATTAAAACATGTAATACATAAACTTTTTTTGTATAAATTCATATATGAAAAACAACAACATTCACATTAATTTGTGACATCCAGTACTGTTAACTGAGGAACTAAAGAGAAATCGGCAATTATAATTATCCATGTTCAGTCAATGGGGAAAAGTTTATTTAGACTTATATAATATATTACTTATTCAGAATGCAGCTGCACAGATCCTGACCAGAACTAGAAAGTCAGATAGCGGGGGTCCTCAGGTCTTCAGGCTGGCTGGCAGTGACTCTCAGAATGATTTTAAGGTGCTGCTGCTCGTCTATAAATCAGAAAACAGCTCAGAACCAAAATACAAAAAACAGACATGTTTAATGTATACAAACCACACAGAGTCAAACAAATAACTTGGTTCAAATCAGTTAGATCTACCACGGGTTCGCTCCAAATAGGGAGAGTTTCCTTTCAGTTACTATGCTGGCCGCTCTTACTATGCAAGATTTAAATCTAGACAAAAACTCATCTATAAATGTGTTTTTACTGACTGAGAACTGCTGTCTGAACAGCACTGCTCTTTAAACTTCTGTTTTTCTTTTTTTCTATGAATTTTTATGTCTTATCTTTTGCTTTTCTTTTTTAATCTCTCTGATCTGTTATATTATCTGTTTTATCTCTGATCTGTTTTTATTCTTCCGTAAAGCACTTTGAATTACCAACATGTATGAAAATGTGCTATAAAAATAAAATGGCCTTACCTTCCTATTATATAAGCCTGGTTTAGCCTAATTTAGTGGAAAAATAAAATATTTAATTCACATATTTGTATGGGGTTGGATAAAAACTGGAGAACCAAACTGGAGGTTTTTGGCACAGAAAACTAGAAAATACTAAAAAATATATCATATTTTGGACACAAATAGGATTTGGTTATATATGTTTCTTGGTTGGATTTAGGAGCCACTAGTTTTCCCCCCAGTAGATGGCAGTGTTCACACACCAAGCACAAAACCACTCTTGCGCATAAAGGGCAGTAAATGTGTGACATCCCCTTAAGCACAGTGTGCTTTTGACAAATGCAAACCCTCACTCTGTAACTCTTATCAGTTAATCAAACCCTATCCAATCTTATCTTTTTCTCAAGTCCTGTTTGTTTGTGGGGTTGTGCTGTCACACATTGTTGCAGCTGGAGTTTCTATTTGGGAACTTTTGATCTCTGTGTTTGAGCGTGTTGATGTGTTGTGTGTTTGCAGGGTTTTGTCAGTAAACTAGATGAGTTCATCTGTTGGCTGAGAGATGCTCTAGAAACCACAGAGAACTGGACGCCACCCAGAGCCGATATCGACAGCCTCAGACTCTACCTGGAAACTCACCTCGTGAGTAAATCCCTTCTCTGTCAATAGCCTTCACCTTCAGGGCAGAAAACTCTCCTCATGAACACAAAGCCACATTATTTTCTAGTTTTTCCCTTTATCAGATTTTTTCAGGTATTTTCAAGGAATGTGTTATAAAACAAAAATGTTAAACTGTTCATTTCCTAAAATGTTCATTTCCTAATTCATAATTTAGTGTAGAAAAGACAATATTTGCTTGCAGCTAAAACTTAAGTAGAATAAGAGTAGAGTCTGTGTAATTATTATGAAAAAAAAAAACACCTGTACACATGATTGGTGCATATGTAGATACACTTTTTCATTTTACGAATATGCATTACTTACATAAACAAGCAGAACATATAAGATTTACAAAAAGTAAGTTTTTAAAGACATTCAGAATACAACAAAAGCTTTAGAATAGCTAAACAATGTGAAACATATCTTCAGTTTTATTATAACATACAACATAAATTTTTAACAAGCAGAAAAAATTACCCAATCATTCATAAAATGCACATATTCTCTTCTCTTCTATTATTCATTCACTCATTCATCTTTAAAACCCTATTTTTAATTCCTAATAAGGGTCGCGGGGGTCTGCTGGTCTCTTCCCCAGCTCTCATTGGGTGAATGGGTACGGTCTACCAATCCAGTCCACCTCATTGACGTCATGTTTTATGTTAGGTTTTTTTCTCCAACATAAATTCATTTTGTGTACAATAGGCGTTGTTTACAAAAGTCTTTAAATTACATTTTAAGCCCTAAAAAGTCTTAAACTTGCTGTTCTAGATATTAAATAATTTTTCATAGCTCTTATTTTTCTGATGTCCATGTAAAGCTCATCTCATATGTATTCTTTGTTGTTGCTTGAAGTTGTCAGAGATTGAAAAAAGCTCCTACATGCTAAAAAACGGTAAAGTAACGATTAGGGTTGCCATAGACTGAACAAAATGTGCATAAATGTTCAAAAACATAAAAGTAACGGTTAGGGTTAGGGTTATGGTTATCTAAACAAACTGAAATTTTTTTCACTGGAAACTTTGGAATAGATATTGCTATTTTGCTATACAAAACTCACATTTTTTTCTTTCTGAATGTAAAAAAAACCCTTTCACTAAATGATTTTCAATTTAAATCTTTATATTTGAAGATTCTGATTATCATTCTGATTATAGAGAATGACCAAATAGATTAATTCAGGTCACTAGATTTTACGGTGTAGAAAAGTATAATTTGCAAACTGGAAATTACATTTAGGTTTAGTATAGCATGTTGCTAAAATTGCAAAACTATCTCCAATCCCGAAAACCCCCAACCAGTTTGAAGTGCAGCCCCATCTTCATCTTAAATTCACTCCCTGTCTCCCTACTCCATAAATAAATACAAACATTCTGAGTTTCAGAAGCAGGTAAAATGCCTCCCAATTACCCTCAAGCAGGACAAGCCGAGATGCTAAAAAGGTCTCATTTAGGAGTTGTGGGGATTATGAAAGCCTCGGTAACCACATCAGAAGCGTATCATGTTTACTTCTTGCATCTGCGAGACTGTTTGTTTATCCGCATGTCTGTGTGACCAGCCTCAAGTGCCGGCGGGAGCCAAATCACATTGTGTGTTATAGAGAGGGGCTTCACTCATTTTTATTGATTCAGAGAGAGCAGGGTCACACACTCGCTGACTCTCATCCAGTGTTCGAGGCTCTCAGGATGTGCTCACAGGTTTAATGTCTGGGCATTAAGTCCAGCTGGCAGGTGGGGCGAGTGTGTGTAGTCGTGTGTGTGCGTGTGTGTGAGTGAGCACAGATCTTTCCGGTACCCACGGGAGAGGGGTTGGCTGTTGCAGGGTAGGAAGAGAAGGAAAGAGAGAAAAGGAGTGGGCTTTCTTTATAAGGCATTGAGAGATTGTGAAATGAAACAGCTATTGATTGCACTGGGTGGCGGATCCAGGTCTCTGAATCACATTAACGACACACACAAACACTCGCATACACTCGCCGGCAAACGAGACAGAGAAACAAGGCCTCCAGTCACACAGATAGTGAGTTGTGCTCCTGCTTTCCAACACAGTCATTGAAGCCATTCTTTATTCATTCGCAAGTACATAAAGTACACCGTTAAAAGGAGGGAGACATCCTTAGATGGATTTCTACTGACCAGCGCAAACTTTTAAAGACTGGTATTATCGATTTGACCTTGTGACAAAATTGTAGAGAATGCGATAGTGTTTGGTCTTGCATTTGCTGGTTAATAATGCTGTCTACCTTGTTTAGACAGTGTGCGTGACAATGTGTCATATAATGCCCTTTTCAAGCGTTTAGAATAAATAGTTGATCCCTCTAGATGATCACTTCATGTTATTTGAAATAACTTTCAAAAGGCAGTATTTACTGTAAACAATGTCTTTCAATCACATCAGCTTGTTGAACTTCGCAAAATACACTGCTTACCTCACTGCCTTCCCTCTAAGATGTCCCCTGCTGAACAAACCACACAAGTTTGTCTAAATTTCGTGAAACATCAACATTGAATGATACTTGAAAAACTTTTTAAAAAAAGAAAAATGTATATGCTTGATGTAATAGTCCCTTATATAAGATTGTCTGATTTGTAATTTGGGTTCCACCTACGGATAGACCACAACATGGATGTTCTTACTCTTTTACATCTCAAGCTTTCTGGTGTAGAGTTTAACTTTTCTGAAATAGTTTTTTGTACTGGTGTCTTTTAAAATGCCAATTGAAGAGAAAAATGTTTGCTGCCTTGAGACCCCAGTGCTTAGTTTCAAATTATTTATCACAATATTTTACCATAGCTTAGCAACACTCTGCTAATGATACACTAACACTGTATTTAACTTAGAAACTTATAGAAACATGAGTAATGTTCAATTATTTATTGTTCATTTAATCAGAGTCCCCGAAAACAACTTTACTAACTGCTTGGCACGCCTCATCAGCACTCAGGACTGTCGCAAAAACGTTTTCAGAGACAGACTTGTTATAAGTCCTGTATCAAATTCTGCTTTGTTTAAAAGCCAGTTAAAAATAGGCAGTTGAGGCAGGTGTGGTCTGGTGGATAAGGAGATCGACTTGTGATCTGAAGGTCGCCAGTTCAATCCCCAGATCCACCGAGTTGAAGGTGGTGTGAGTGATAAAACACTTGCTCTCCAACTTCAACAACCACAGCTGTGGAGCCCTCGAGCAAGGCACCGGTTCCCCGACTGCCATGGCTGCCCACTGCTCCAGGTGTGTTTTCACAATGTGTTTGTTCACTGCAGTGTGTGTACACTGGGATGGGTTACATGCAGAGCACAAATTGGTCACTCTTTTACAACCTCTTTTATATGTCCTTTTATAACAAGCCTCATACTCGTGATCCAGGAGAGACATGCAGGCCATACTACTGACTCCAACCAAAACTCCAACACATCTCTTCAAACCTTCAAACCACAAACCAAACTTTAAGAGTAAAGTCACCTCTTTACTCTTTTGAAATCACTCTCTCTCTATTGCAAATATTTTAGGATTAGGACAAGAGGGTGCTCACGTTCCACTGGTTTCGCTGGAGCATATATTGGTATAGAACAAGAGATAACCTGTATGCCCATATGCCTGATCCATTAGCCCAGTGCCTCTTCACTGCATGCTCCTGTGTGCATGTGCCTTTCTGCACATAAACAAACACACACAGATGCATTTGAGAGCTAGCATAACAAAGCATGTTTACCATTACATGTGAAGAGACAACAAAAGTCTCATATTGTATAGTTTAAGGCTATCCTAAGATGGTGATTCATTAGCTTGGTGTCTCTTTTTGAGGCTGGTGTTTGATTACATAAAATTCAAGGCCATTTTTAAATCACATCTCGATTTTTAGGTCTCTACAATAAAATGAGACCATATTACCTGAGTTATAACTGATGCGATTATAAAATATCACATTTCATATATAGAATACACTGTAAGGATGTCCTTGCTATGTGCACCAAAATTTGATACAGAACCCTATTACCATTAGATTTTGTGTAGCATAAATCAGTGATGGATATCTGTTTATTCTGCCTTCCCCCCTCAGTTTGTTTACTCATTTTAAAGGCGTTTAGCTCTGTAAAGGATATCAATTTCAGCCTGTATCCGAAGTCATAAATAAGCTCTCCTCACTTTCTCTCGTGTCTGTCATGAGTGATAAATTCTCTCACCTGCTGATCCATCACCTGTCTCGTCCCGCTGCTGCTTTCTGATGCCGCAAAGTCCCTCTCGTTTCATTCTCAAATGCAAGATCAGCCGTTTAGTATGGACCGCGTGGCCACTTCTCTGTTTTTGTACTTGCTGAACTTCAAGGGATGGTTCACTCTGAAATGAGGACTATACTCTTGCTTTTGATCCATTAAATAGCTGCTTTTATAAAAAATGTTTAGCTTTTTCAGGACATTAGAGAACTTATAACCAGAAAGAATTATTCTTGCTTGTGTGGTTATTTGGTAAATATTATGAATAAAAGTAAATAGTATGTTATAAATGAAATTATATATTTTAATTTCTCACTAAATATCAATACCAATAAAGTGGATTTTAAATATGTTAACTCTCTTGATCTCCTGAGCTTTCATACTTTCTGGACCAAAATGACTTAATGAAATCTTTTACCCACTTACTTCGTATATATCATAATATATATCCAACTTTGTGGCTTAAATGTAATTATAATAAATGCTTGAGCCCTCTAGACTATCACTGTGCTCAATTCCAGAGTTAAAACACTTAATGTTCAGTTAAAAAAAAGAACAATGCTTTGACAATTTCTTAATCAATAATCGGGAAAACTAGCACAGAAAAAGTCAATGCTAACTAGTACCTAGAGTGAAAAACCGTGTGACAGAAGTGTTCGAGGCCAGAGCCATGCCATCAAAGCCCCATCCACTCTCATATACAGTCAGTAAACAATTGATCACAGCATTTAAAAGTAAATGTTTTGTTCATCTCGTTTTGTTCGTTTATGTTACGGATTTTCTGGTTTCTGACCTTTTTCCCACCATCATTCAAGGTGCCTTTGAATTCAATTAACATAGTGAGTGATATACACCAGTTTTACTCATACATTTGTGACAGCAAGAATCCCTGTGACATCTCTCTATCCGTTTTACCGTCAGACAGTTAGAGTGAGAGACAGACAGGTGAAGGTGAAACCGATGCCCTCCGCAGCGATGGTCAGATCAGAACGGTCGGTAATGGCATGAAACAGGGCAGAGAGAGATCTGAAGAGATGAGAATCGAAGGTGAGGATGGCTCTAGGCAGCTCAACCGCAGGGCCCCGGTGGGAACCCTCCCCCCCACCCCCCCACCCCCCCCCCCCCCCCCCCCACCCCCCCCGTTGCCCTCTGCACATCTTCAAAAGCCCATCGCTCACCATCCCTGCTTGGCTCCTCTCTCTCCTCTTCTCGCCGATGCAGCATAATGCTCTCTACTCTTTGATTACTCTTAGCTGTTGGAGAGCCCTCATTCCAGAGTGGTGCTTGGTATTATCAAAACCAATCAACATGAAAGTTTTATTCCCTCTAACCACTGTCGTAACCGGTGGAGGGTGAGGGAAGAGGGGCAGAAAGAGTGTTTGGGGGGTTGAAAAATGGTTATCGGTGAAATAGAGATATCAGAGTAAATTGGGAGTCTTTTTTGAAGAACGCATTGCTGCACAAAAAATATGGACTTAACATACAGCAACACACAGCCTCATGGGGTAAATCTCCAGGAAATAAAATTTGTCTGAGGTGTTTTTATGAATTTTTCCACATTTTTTCTTTCTGTTTTGTGAGCTACAATTATCTCACAAGTTTATTTTGCATAATGACGTTTTATACTTTTAATTTAAAATTATTGTATTTTTTATTTAAAATTTGAAGCTTAAATTCACTGTTCTTGGTCTTAAATAGTTTTTCACAGGTCCTCCTGATGTCCATGTAAAGCTCATCTGAGATGTGTTTTTGTTGTTTCCAGAGATTGAGAAAATGATCCTAAATGCTTAAAAGGTGAAATGATATAGTTTGACAAAACTTTTGCAAATCCTCTAAAGCGTAAAAGTGACATTTAGCGGTGTCATAGTTAAAAAAAGGCTCATATAGACTCAAAATCGTAAAGTGATAGTTAGAGTTGCCAAAGTGTGAGAAAGTGCTTGTACACTCAAACATGCTCAAAATCTTAAAAGTGATTGTCAGGGTTGCTAGATATTGACATACGACTCAACATGTATAAAAATATAAACATGTAAATTGGTCCAGAATGGCCCAGAAAAGCTTCCTGTTTTTTTTCTGACATACTCATTTCTCTCAGTAAACATTATGCTGTTAAAAATTTAAATAAATAATTGTGAAAAGGGAATAAAAGAGGTGGAAAATAACAATCATGACACCCAGACTGTCATATATATAAACATCAAATTAGCTCTAACTGTGATGCTTGAAAAGTGCTTGAATTTCATCTTTAAATGGTTTAGAAACCCTGGAGGCAATCTATATTGTGGATATCAGATGGGAGTAAGAATCAAGGCGTTTTCCCTTTTTGAGACTGTGAGTTAAAAGCTGGACTTTCCTCCATTTTTAACAGCTGAGAGATAAAAAACTTAAAGGTTCCAGGATGGCTTGCTTTTCACTCTGAGATAATAGAATTAGTAATTTTAAAGATTCCTAATGAGCACATGTTTACATTCTTGCTTGTCATTCACTCATGCATGTTTACATTCTTACATTCTTTACAGTCTTTCTTGTCTTCACAACAACTTCATAAAGAAAGAACAGAGTTGGAAAGACAGTCGCTCAGTCTGAGGTCATCTCTGGAGGGCACGACTGTGGGAGAAACACCTTCGGTTTTATATAACGTCATTTGAATATTAGTTTATGCCTCGGATGATGAATTAGAGGGACGGCTGTCGTTTGTTAATAATTCAACAGCATGTGGATGGCAGAATAGACTCGAACAAATACAGAGAGATGGGCTTGGTTCCTCTGAGGATGTATGAATAATGCTCAGCTGAGATCAAGGAGTGTGTGAAGGGTGTTTAAAGGTTGTATGTCGACAGCGCGGCGGGAGATTATATACATTCTCGCTCGAGCACTTAGTGTGATACATGACTGTTTGTTTCATAGGGATGGAACTGGATCTCAACTTCAAGAAAAGGGATTTTGAAACAAGAAGCCTCCTGAGGGAGATCCTTGTTGATTCTTATGGGTTGAAATATAGCAAATTAATTCAGACTGGTTTGAATGCAGATGTTTTGCGTGAACTGCTGATCAGTGTCAGTTCCTGTTATGTTCCTCCATGTATTTATTTAGTGATCCCTTGTTCTGAAATTTCTTGTTTAATTTTACTTTCGTCTAGTTTGCCCTTGCCAGATAGCAAGAGTATAATATTTAATGTTAACAAAAGCATAAAAATTATGACTTCTTAAAAAAATGTGAATTGAGCAACAAGACATACAGTTTGAACGTAGCCTAGGTTTACTTTTCACGCCTCGATTTATCACCTTGCTATCTCGATTCCATTTCCCACAAACCCAATTTAATCTGCACTTCCTGATTTTTTTTTCCGGGTCCAGTTTTATGTAGTCAACAGTGCTTGATTCCATTCTCCTGTGAATGTTCATCTTTGCCTTGTTTAGCTTGTTAAGAAATACTTTAGAATTCTACTCCTTTGTCCTCTCTGAGCACTAATCGTGACAATCACAATCATTTTACATGTGATAGATTTATACTTTAACTATACATGAAACATTTGCAGAGAAAGAACTTTAAGTAAACAGGGTCTTGTTCTTACCATGTTGATACAATTGGAGCTTTTGAAGCCATGTGTGATCAAATATTTATTATTCAGATCAATCTCTTACAATCTCCTTTGATAATTAGTCTGTTTTCTCCTATTGCCCCTTTTTCTTTAGCAGATTTGACATTTCAAATCACACGTTTGCACCCCTATTGATCTCGAAATCTCTCTAACAGTGAGCGGCAGGACTTTATTTGACATACTTTAGATGCTTTCTCGTTATTGTTCATTTTCAAATTCATAATAGAGTTTTGAAAAGAGTTATGAACTGTTTTAAATAATACATCCATTACTAGAACAGCTTTAAGGATAAATATGGGAACTTGACATTTGATCTTTAGTTCTTTCGCTATGTTCCCACAAAATCAGATCATATTTTATTTTTATCTTTTTTTTAAACATCATTTAATTTGACAAGAAAGGGGTATGTTTACAAATAAAAATGCTTTTTTTCAACACAGCATTTAAAATATTTTTGGATAGTTTTCTGGGTATAATACACAAGTTATCTGGGTGTAAGAGATGTTTTACTTCAAAATGACTTACACATGAGAGAAAAACAAAACACAGCTTGTTAAAAGTGCTCTTCATAAGTCCTCAAAATCTAATGATTACTAGCAAAAATATCCAATATAGATTTTCCCCGATGTTTGGTTTGGTCTGGTCTATAGGATTTTGTTCAGCTGAAATCTTCACAACAAAGCTTAGCTATGTGGTCCTTAAGAAAAAAATCTAAACGGCATATTCTGAAAACAGGCTACATTTTCTTTGTGGAATATATTTAATTGGGTCCTGGTTTTGCATATCTTAAAGATTAACAAAAAAGAAAAAATCCACTTGGACCAGTGATTAATGTATTGTGCATTTTGTGTGCAGAAATGAAAAATCTGAAAAGTACAGCGCATGCGAAGAGCAAGAAAAAAGGAACTACGATGATTTCCCTTCTACTGACATGTCATTTTTTGTGTTCATGTGTGTGTTCAGACTTTCAAACTCAACGTGGACAGCCACAACACTCTGAAAGACAGTCTCCTGGAGGAGGGACGGCAGCTCCTGGAACTCATCACCTCCCACAAATCAGGTAGAGTTCTAGCCAGCCTCACATTTATTATTAATGTTTGTATTAACATAGTGACCTTCAGAATTTATAAATCCTCAAGTAACCGCTTCTGAACCGCCAAGCTATTCACATACATTACAAATGGTGCATGGCCCACTGAATTGAGTTCTGGGATAAAGAGAGCGAGAGAGACAGGTGCGGCAGCTGCCGGAGCACCTCTAAAGCCGAATATGAAGAGAGAGGGAATTAAGAACAGCAGCTCAAGGAGTCAGAGGCCATTGCAGACACTAGTTTCTTCACAATATCTGTGATTATTCACCTGAAGAGTCTGGCCGAGTGTTCACAAATCCACTCCACTGACCCACCCGCTGCTGTGTCTGGTCTCTGCTGGGTAAAGCCGCCTGCCATTAAAAATGCAGATGGTTCTCAGTGGCAGGAGTGGGTCTTTATAATGGCCTGACAGCTCTGTCCTGCAGTGCCACAGCTTGAGGACTACTCCCTGCCAAATGTACAAACACAAACATGCTCACTTGCTCCTTTACTAGAACCTGTACTCTGTAGGGAGCTTCTTAAAGGGGCCATTCAGATTGCGTACTGGCTTGGACACTCCGTTGTGAAGCACACGGTGCCGAAATGTACATTAAACAGTTTAGCCACATATCTACTTTTGTTCTAATATCTTTTAGAAATTATATAATTTTGTTATATCAAGAACTAGATATTTGACCATGCTGGAAACCTTTTTCTGTGCTCTGAAAACAAAGTGAGGATGGCGCTTTCACTAGAAGAGAGAGACACGGAAAACAGTTTAGAATAATTTTACAGCTAGTTTTAGATAGAAATGGTCAGATGATTAATTAACAACATGACATTTTCTACACAATTTTAAGATTTGTATGACTTGGTGTTGAAAAGAATTTCTAAAACCCCCTATTGTTGTTTTTTTTTTCCTTTTATGCAAAGCAATCCTCATCATCACTCCATGCCTATCACTACATAATCTTTCAGAAAGGATGTGATAGGCTGTTTTGACATTTAATACATTTCTTACATTCATCGTTTAGAAACATTGAACTGAATATCAATTTTCCAGAGTAGATTTTGTTCAGGATTATTGATGAATAGATCTTGGCAAATAACCTTAATCATTCGATTGAAAAAACCTTTTAAATGATACAAGTATTTACTGTCTTGTTGGATGAATGGATAAATGTAATAGGTCCCTGCTGAATAAAAGTATTTATGAATCCATTGGTTCTTGATCTTCTATATACATCATTTTTGTAGCTTTTTGCTAGTTTTAATCATGCAACAACCACTGAATTATATGAAAAAGCAATTCGTCAACTGGACATTTGAGGCTGGCTGCAAAAGGAGTTGAACTCTTAGACTCCCCATGTGAAAAAGCAGATCTCAACTTTTGAGCATAAAATATCACATAAATCAACTAGTTGTTAAACTGTAGGTTTGATTTTAAATCTTGGTCTTTATTCGTTTAAAAGAAACTTCACGAGACAATGGCACAGAACAGAAATGCGGCAGGTTTTTAATTCTCTGTAAAGCTGTCAGTTTGCTTTGTTTGTGATGTCACAAACCATTAAAAAACAAATCTTACCGTCAACCCATAGGGTGATCAAATAGTTTGTTTTTACAATTATTCTGACTGTATTTAAAGCTGTTAAACCTGTCACAACAGTACTGAGACACAGCACGGAGAATGGGCTACAACCTATCAGGATGCAAAACACACTGGACTGTGAAAAAGTATGCAAAGCAGCGAAAGGTGAACTGCTGTAAACAATAATATAATAATCATACTTACTCCTACTGTTTTAACTGTAATAATGGTGGAGTGATATTTAAGAAGGTCAAACTTTTGGAATACGCTAAAGTTGCACAATTTAAGGTTCTGCAACTGAAAAGCATAGCTGTGATATGTTACAGCCTTGAGAAAAATTTGCATCAATTCATATCATGTTCAAGAGAAGACAGTTCTATTACAAGCATGAAGTCATGAACAATACCTTTACAACAATACTTTAAATGCTTGATGATATTTGTGCTGCTTTCGTCACAATTATCAAATCTTTACATACTTGAACATACTTGTAGTTTTCAACTTTGATTTAATGAATAATAAATACTAATAAATCTTTGTATTTGTTGGTGCCTTTCATTGACACAATCTCACCGTACACTTAAAAAAACATTAAAACTAAACCACAAAAACAACCAAAAAGTAAAAACAAAAATGCTGATTTAAGTTATTAATACTTTATTTTCCACTTTTCATTCAGTTTTTTTGAAGGAACAATATAAGATAAAAAAATAATAAAATGAAAGTTATGGCCTTATAAGAAAATCCCACACCGAAATGTTTCATATCTTTAATTAAGAGCCAACCTTCCACTCAACTTCTTACTTTGACCACTTTTTCCCCTGTATCTTAGCAACTCAGCGCATGGGCATCTTTCCACAAGAACAAGTAGCAGTTTCCATCACAAACGCCATCGATGGCTGATCCAGGCACAATGCAGGGTCACACTCCAGAAGCCCCACTTCCGCCTCGACCATTTTTATCTTAATTTATGCTTTTTAATTACTTTGAACAAATAGGATTTGCAGACAGAGATGCTGATTTGGCCGGTGGCTATGCAACGGACACATAATGGGTTTGGAATACAGAAGCATCCTATAATACAAAGGGATTAACTGAATGCTTGAGTCCTCATCAGCTGCAAAAAAAAACCCCCCCCCCCACGCATGCCCCAGTGCAGGTCACCACCATCAAGTGGCTTGAAAATCTTCTTTTGTCTCCCATCTGTTGATTAGCAAGCACATCCGTAGACATTATCATTTAACTTCTTCGATATCATATTTTTTACCAGAGGTTTCTTTTAATGATTTCGATGATGGTGGTGATTATTATAATGCCGTTAGCATTATTATTAGTGATGTATTTGTGTTTAAGAGGGAAGAATGAAAGGGAATTGCGTCTGTTGGGTCATTAAGGGTGAGTCATGATAAATGGTTAAATCACAGCACATTAAAGGCTCATTAAAAGGAACTGTTGGTGGAAGTGAGTGTGTGGGACAGGCTGGCTGGACAAAGCATTTGACTGTAGGCTTTACTGTAAGTGAAGTAATGTCTTATCCATTGAATTGAGAAAGATATTTATATTATTTAGAATGCTAACTAAATTCAATATATTTTTATTCCATGTTTATCTGTTCATTAAAAGTTATGCTTTTTGCAACTTAGAGCTTTTTAGCTTTTAACATGGTACAAAGTCTCTGGAATAGAAGTGATTTACACAGACACAAAAAAATGTAATGTTTCCGAAGCTTTCTTTCTGGAAACATTATCTTATTTAAAAAAACCAGCAATAATGATTTAAATCAATTTCCTATCAGCCCTAATTTGTGCTGATTGGTGTTTGAAAACAGGAAGGTTTCTGTTATATAAACTAGGAGTTAAATCATTGACTGTATACAACAGGGGTCTCCAAATCCATTCCTGGAGGGCCAGAGCCTCTAAAATGTGCAGGGCTCTGGCCCTCCAGGAACGGATTTGAGGAACCCTGGTATACAACATTTAGCACCAGAACAGCTCAGAGAGGTTTCCTGTGATTTCACGGAGGGGTTCTTCGCTGGGGGAGATAATTTCTCTGCATGTCTGTGTTTTTTTTATTCTAGGTGCTCCGTTTTTTCCCAAATAAAAGTAAGTAAATATTTTAACTTTATTTTGCCAAAAAATTGGGTTAAACCGTACTCATAAAGCAGGTTAGTGATTGCTGATCAGTGTAAGTCAACACTTTCTTCAAACTTATTAAACCTTTCCCCTTTGACTGAAAAGGATACATATACTTCTTGATTTCAAAAGAAACTCTAGAGTTCCTAAGTTACAGTAGTTGTATTTTTACCCTATAGAATTATTAAATAGTAATCCCTATTAAACTGTTGATCCACGTTAGGCCTTTGCAAAGTTGCTTTGAAGCAACTGCAAAAAAAGTGATTGATTGATAAACTGTGAGCCTAGTCTTCAGAGAGACCTACCAGTGAGCACATTCAAGTTCTGAGTAATTGAAAAACGTTGTTAGGAAGAAGTTAAAATTAACTTTGTATTTAAATACAAACACTTGAACCCAATAACAGCATGAATATTAAAACCTTTTTCAAATTTATGTGCACACAGGAATGCGGGACATTCTCCAGATGATTTCCCAGCAGTGGCAGGAGCTGCAGAAACAGATCCGCCGTCAGCACAACTGGATGCTGCGCACTCTGGATGCCGTCAAAAGCCACATCCTGTCCAGCGAACGGGACGAAGACAGGCCGGAAACTCACAGTCATCACCAAAGCCCCAAGGTACGGCTAAAGTGACACATAGAGCTCCATATCCACTGCTTGATTCATTCCATCTGTCGTTGGCTCACAGTTTCTCTCTGTTCGCCCACGGCTATGCTCTGCTCGATCAGCAAAATACACAAACAGGGCAAAGCTGTGGCGCTGATTTCCATAAGAAACGGCCGGAGATAGAGTCCTTCAGTGAGACGTCGCTTTCAGGGAGGAAACAGTGAGGCAGTGGCGTGATCCGAATGAGAATTCTCTGTCCGCAAATGAGCATGAGACGTTTGATAGCCACAAACAAATACACAATTATGTTTCCGAGGCGATGCGCTAGACTCAATTTATACTTCACACTTAATGCATAATTGCAGACATAGTTATTTGGGAGACCAATTTCTCATTGTTTAATTGTCAATTGTGATTGGGTAATTGCACTCCAATTAGATGGTGTGTTTGTGTGCCGGGTCTCTGAGAGCAAGGCCTGGCAGGAGTGTGTTTATGTTTCCGTGGAGTGTGTGTATGTGTGACAACAGCAGCTTTCGGAACAGCAGTGATCGCGGCTGGATTTCCCTTGAGAGCTTCAGCATCGGCTGGGCACAACATCCATTTCTCCTCTCCTCTGTAATCTGCTCAGCTTCATCGACAGTAAACCTGAGAGCAAGGGACTTTTCACTCGATTTTCCTCCTTTTTCTTTGGTCTTTTCATTTTTACAAACCAACCGTCAGGTAGTATCCAAAATAGCCACTTTGTATCGAATGCACTGTATATGGAAATACGAGCTGATCCTCCGCATTCATCACAGTTTACCTTTTACACAAGTGGAATGATGTTTGAACTACTGTTGAAAATACAATGCAAGGCTGCAATTTTTATTAATATTTTTTCATTTTAAATACCTGAAAAGATATTGTGACAATGCTATTTAAAAAAGTTTTATGTTTTTCTATTAAATAGGGATAGCCACTATTTTTCTTTAACAGTCAGTATAAAATATCCAGATAACCTTCTGGATTTACTAAAACATAAATATTTAAATGCAGTTAATAAACAGGAAGTATAAGTGTTTACAAAAAACCGTACAGCATTCATTTTGTTTACTTATAAAGGAATAAAGACTGTGTGAGATTTTTTAATATATAAAGAAATGTGGAAGATGTGCCATAAAATTTCACAGAACAAATCGTTTTTGTGAACAGCTTCATTTTGTTGCAGTAAATTAGCCTTAAAACAGGTTTTTGTAAAATTGTGATTATCTTACTCAGCAGTTTCCTTAACCAAAACCTGCTTTTATTGTCTGTGATGACAAAGAATACAAATAATATTTAAAATAAAATTTTATATTTTTAGTACTGTTAGGAATGTTATTAAAGATCTCAAAAAAGGATTCTTAAAAAGTACTTCATTCAACAATTTTCAGCACTCAAGCCTCCATACCAACTGCATACTAATTCCAAAACATAACACAACAAGAAGAGTTGGGACATGGCATAGATCCCTGCTACACTACCTAGCTAGCACATGGCTAATAAATAACAAATGACCCAGGACAGCTGCTACAAAAACAGGAGTGGCATTGTCTGTATAAATCAGCTTCCTATAGTTTTCTAAATTATTACAATTTTTAACTAAATTATTTCAACCATTTTTCATCTCATTTAAAAGTTGATTGTACAAAATGTGTACAAAAAAGAAGTGTTTTTTTTTTGTTGTTATTACCAGAAAAGTCTCTAGTTCCTTTGTCCACAAAACAACCCAGAACCTAGAAGGTTAGGGTTAGTTTTATGGCTTGGACATCTCTGTACAAGAGTGACATTATCAGGTTGTCCAAAAGTCTAAAAAAAGCCATTTTTACTTTATCAGAAAACACAGCTAACAGGGAATGTCCTCGTAACATTCGCTAACTGCTATGTTAGCTCATAATGTTTCCAGTGTTAAATTAAAAATGTTATCTAAACAACATTCTCAGAATATTCCTAGAATGTTTTAGGTGAGTGATAAATGTTCTAAAAACTTTTTAACAACCTTGAGAAAACATTCCCGGAACGTAAAAAAAAAAACTGGACAAACTAATGTTTATGCAACGTTAGAGGTGACGTTCCCAGAACATTCTTGTAAATACATTTGTTAGATGATTGTTAGAATTATTTGGATCAGGTGTGTTTCATTAAGATTAAAGATAAACTGTGCTGTGCTACACAGTGAAGGCCCTGGTGAAGAGTAAGGGATGATTTCAAGTAACTGGTTGGTATTCTGTGGCAATGTTGAAAATGGAATTTTAATTTCACCCCTTTGCATTGTGGTATATAGCGATCACATCAGTCGCTTTGTTGTCTGGTTGTCATCTGCTTGTCGAGGGCATGCTATTGAAAACTTTAAATTTTTATACAAAGCCACTGGCCTTCAAAAACCGTAGGTGGTATGATTTTTCCAAATATGTTTTTTTCCACTTTATGAGCATGGACATAAATAATCGGGGTGCTTTTAAATTGTTTTGTTGCAATTAGAAATCAGCACAATCAGTGTGATCAGTCAGCGTTGACAGCCATTAGCCGCTTGGTTACAGCGAATTACGTGAGAGAGGGGTGAGTGATTCATTATCTGAGAGCTGTTAATGATGATCGGATGCATCGCCTAATTAGAGACAGGCCAGGGGATTGTGGGAAGGTCACACAAGGAGCCACAAATCTCCCTCTGTCTGAGTCAGGATGCGCTTTGAATGTGGGTCTATGAGGGAACTCATTTTCATTGTGGGTGAAAGAGTTTGTTTAGTTGGAAAAAAAATCTTTGTCAGGGATTTAGTAAGTGAATAAATGCAAAATTCTATGTATTTGATTACAAACTGTTAACTGACTGCTCCTACAGAAAACAAACCACAAAAAGAATAACTCCAGAAGCTTACACACATTGGACAGATCAAGGTTAAAACATCATTTTGGGATGGGGAAATGACAGGAAAGGAAAAAGGGAAAGGAAACATATAGGAAGAAAATGAAAGGTAAGATACCAGAAGGTAAGGGAAGAGAAATAGAAAACTAGCCAGGCAAAAATTGACAATGACGAATGACAACTTTTCCTGCATATAAAAACATCTACTTAATTTATGTTTATACGCTCGAATGAAGAAATAAGGCGGATCTCCTTTGGAAGCTTATTCCAGTGATGAAGGGCAGTTCTGTCACCTTTACTTTTTAACCTGGCTATTGGAACCATCTTTAACCCACATCGGCTGAGCGCAGAGCCCTGGGCGGTGTCTGAGGTATTAGGAGCGGATACAGATGTCCCCGATATATCGAGGAGCTACTCCATTCAAGGCTTCAAAACTAGTAAACAAATCTTAAATTGCAATTTAATGCAGAGAGAACGTATGTGTGATGTTCTGTTTTGCCTTTCACCAAATGAACTAAATCAAAAGAACAACCACCAAACTTTCGTGATCACTTCTATGATCAGTCAATGCAACCTCCATTTGTTGAATGTTGAAACTAGTCTAGCAGAAGAAAACTAGTCTAGAGAAGGCAAGCACGGGGCAAACAAGAACACTGTCAGAAACCTGTGCTTATGTGTTCTACTTTTTCTACTAATTCTACTTTTAAACTCACATTGAATATCAAAATCTCTTAGTTCCGTTGACTAAGTCAGCACATAGAAAACTCTATTTGTTTTACACATCATTATGGCTAAAATGATGTGTAAAAAGGGTAAAGATTAGTATGAGATGTCTAGCAAAACTTTAGCGTACCCTCACTGGTTTCTGTAAGGCCCCTGGATTGATAATAGTTCCAACACCTGCATTTCCCTGACTAAACAGTATTTGGAAACTGCTATCAAGGCGCTCTTTTCAATGACAAGCCGCTCTCTTTGCTATTAATTTCTAATGCTTCACCACAACAGGTGTCGTTTGTGGTCATTAATTTTCTTTGGTTAAAAAATGGCTTACAAATGAGCAATGTGTGCCATCAGAGGAGTAATATATACCTCACCCAGACACTAAGCCTGTCCCTGGAATGCCATTAAGGTGTGTACAAAGCAGCCCGCGTCTCTCTCGACAGCCATAACGCTTTGTTATTATGGCTCCAAACATATGCTCGCTCCCATCGCATTGTGCCATCTGAATTATTCTCTCAAGACCATAAAGTTTTAACATGGCTGGATGCTGGTCAAATGGAAATCCTGAGGGAATCCGGTCTTTTTTGTTATCCGCCTCTAATTAAACTTTAGGGGGAACATCACTCAGACAAAAGGCGGGAGAGAGGCAATCATTAACAGCATGAAGCAGCAACAATCCTTTCTCAATAACATGATTCTGAGATGAGAAAAGGGTCTCGCTCAAATCCTTTCTCTCATATCTATGAGCTACATGTGACTTTGTAAATCAGAGAAATGTCAAAAGACTCGAGAAAGGGATAGGTGGCAGGATGACTTCATATTACTACATATGTGCAGGGATTGGTGGGTAAAATTTGATATGTGTTGATGGGTGCGTGTGATGAAGAGCTGATTTCTCCTGTCACATTCACTGTGGGAATTCTCTGATCCCATGTCAGGCTCTGCCACCTTCAGTCTTAGCCTGGGAGATTTACATACCTATGGAGAGAGGTTCTGTAGAATCGTTGCCAAGCTTGTACTGTACTTGTGCCTTTTTCTTGTTTGGGAATCAAATATTGGATTTACTGCACCCTGCTGTACTCAGGTGGTGTCTAGTTGTTTACTCATATACAGGCAGGCTTTTGAAGGTAAATAAAAGCAGCATGACATAAACGTTCTTTTGTTATGCATTACATTTAATTAGTTTCATTTAGATTAGTTTGCTTTAGTTTTAAATGTATTTGGATTGATGTATCATATTTAAAGTTTTTTGTATGTTTTTGTTTTTTGATTTGACTAATTTTCCCTTCCCTTCCCTTGCCTTCAAGTATCTTACTTGTTCAGTATCTTACCCTTTGCTTTCATTTATTTTCTTTTCCTAACATTTTAATTTCCTTTCTTTGCCTTTTCTTTGTCCCCTTCATTTACTTTCCTTATTTCCAATTCCATTTATTTTCTTGTAATGGAAATTTAAACTTTAAGCTCATTTTTTCTCCCCAAAAATGTACAAAAATGTAATAATTATTCTCTTTCAGTTTTATTTTTGCTTAATATTCCTGTGTTTATATTTTTGTATTTACATACAATTTCATTCTTCATTCACAATTTACACTATTTACTGTATTTTTCGTCTTCTGTTCTGCAGTTTTTCTGAAGTGAATGCATTTATTAATTATAATTTTACATAGTTCTGTTAGATTATTTTTTATTGTACAAGCTATTCTTTTTTCCAAAAAAATTCTATGTCTAACTTTTGAGATGATTTGAGTTCTTTCTGAACAGTGTGACAACAGCCTGAAAGTCGCTGGCCATGATTAGACCGTGTTATTTCTCACTCTCCCCTCTAATCCTGTGGCTGGTAAAATGGCCCTGGGGTTACCAACCAAGTACCTTTACTCATAGGGTTTTTTGGGATCAAAATTTCCACACACATCCCCTGTATTGGTTTAGGAGTTGTTGGGGACCTCTTTTAGCGCCTGCAGAGTTTGCGGTATCTGTGTAGAAGTTGGGCAGAGTGCAACCCTGCCAGCTCTCTTTGGCATATTCCTCCGCCGTTATATGTATGTATATACAAGGCAAGCTGGGCTCTTATCGGAGACTCCTTAGAGACAGCTTGTTTGCCCCAGGGCAGTTATTTCACCCCTTGGTCTGCACACTGAAGAGGAGGAGGAGGAGGGGGAGTGCCTGGTTGTGTTTGCTGGCATATGTTAAAAGCAGCCATGCCACTCTAGCCCACCCTGACATGCATATGGAGCAGTCATAGGTATATCAAAGTCACCATGCTTAAAATGTGACCCGGGGTTAGTTAAGGAAAAATGAAATTACTGGAGGTAGTAGTGCACGTTTTTTGGATGAGAGTGGCCCGGACTCCTGTGTTATAAGTGCAGATCATAACTTTATGGTAGAGCACCTTGTAAATTTGAGGTCATTGGGAAGTTAAATTGGACTTTTTGAGGTTTGATGCATAGTTAGCCACAGTGGGTCATGGTTTTAAGATTGACGTGCTTGAAATTAAGATGTAGAGTGTGAAATTTTGGATGTAGAAGTATAAAACTTTACTTTAGCGAGCATACATACGGTGTAAAAGAAATGTGAGTTTTTGATTAAAGCGCCAAAAATAAATAATGTTTGCACCCTAATAACTTATGCTTTTAACATCTAAAACAATTCATTCTCGGTTTACACTACATATAGTTAGCCTTAATGTCACAACGTAAGCTTCTGGGAAGTAGAAGGGTTGTTTAGAGAATGACCCCAGGACTGGGGAGCACCCTGAGCCCGAAAACCCCCCTTTTGATAGGTGAAAGGGAGAAGTTTACTGATTAGATTGAATCTGCTCTGGACATGGATGGCTAATTATATTGCCTGTTACTCCTGAATCTAATTATATTTAAACATCATTTACTACAATAAAATCTTGCAAAAAATTACTTTACTGATAAACTAAGTTGGATACATTTTACAAAGTTAAAATATTAAAAAGTTACTAAGAATAAAATACAAACGTTGTGTTTGTATAAATGTTTTGCCAGAAAATTGTCTGACAAATATATTGAATAGACTTTAGGTAAATCTACATTGGGAAAATTACATTCGTCCATATTTTCACATTTCTCAACCGTGGGTAGCAGTCTGCTCGGGTGGTTTGAAACATAGACGCAGTAATGCTCCTTGCCATTTGAAAGCGCCAAGGAGCTACGGGAAGTCTCTGACCACATGGTGGCGCTACAGCATTATAGGTTATTTTTACCACAGAAGAAGAAAGTGTTTGCTATATATGTCAATGTAATTATGCATTTGGTCAGGTGTTGAGAAATGCCATAAGAAAGACCAGTTTGATATGGCAAGGGTGAAATTTTTCGCAAAAAAAATGATACTAACTGTAACATGCTAACTGACTTGACTGAAGAGAAATCCTTTTCACAGACATTTTAACCCTTCACAATACCTCCTTTGCCAAGCCAAACTAACCCAACAGTAACTATATAGTTCATAAAACAGTACAACTATTGACCAAAGTACAAAAAAGGGAAGAGAAATGAAGGAAATAAACTGTGAACCACTTTACAGCTCCTCCAATCTTTCAAAGTGTAGAGAGAGTAGACTAGTTCCTGATGGAACTTCAAGTAGTACGAGTTTAAGGTCATCAGCAATTTTTATTATTTCATAAGATTTTGATGCACCTTGCATTAATCTAGGAGAGAAAAAAACAGCTGTGGTACAAAGTGAAGATTTCAAGACTTTCTTAAGACAAAATGACATAATCTTACACTAGATCGAAGCTAGTAAGCATAAATGGGTTTTTAGAGCTGATTAAACATGGATGTGATGCTTTTGTGGGCAGGGGGTTATAGAGGTTTGGGTTGACAACAGGAAACCACTGAGGCCTTGGCAACTCTAGGAACACCTGATCAGAAAACAGCTCAGAGGAAGGATGGGGAAAGGCCATTGAGTGCTTTAAAGTTAAAGTTTATTAATTTTAAAATGCACCAAAATATTGCTTATTAAATATTGCATATTTCATCCCCAACATGCTCTTACCATTTTGACATTTTTGTTTTAAAAACAATATCCCGTGTATTAAATCAGTTGACTATTTTCACAAACAATGAAGGAAGTTAAATAGAAGGCTTTTTTGACCCTTAGTATGAAGGTTTTTTTTTTTTTGCAAACAGCTCTAAATGAATGTAAACTGTGACACATGTTTATAAATCCATTCCAGTTTAAACAAACCTCCTTTAATTTACTTAGACTTAATATTCATTCAACCGCTTCTAAAATAAAAAGTTTATTAATTTCTACTTGTGAAATGAAAAATAATCAAGGACCCAAATAGGCAGTAATTTATTCCTGTTCTCTCTGCTCATATTAGCATGCAAAATCACCCGAGCCATAATTCATAAAGTGACTTAAAATTGACATACCTCTTTAAATGTTTTCTCTCTCTTTCTTTGCCAGCGGCGGTTTGACAATTGAAATGAATGTTTTATTAAAGAAATTAATAGCACCTCGTTTTTTCAGACAGTTTCAAATATTAAATCACACAAATGATGTGAATTAATATGCAGCCAGGGTTTAATTCTTATTAATTTTTCCTTCTAAATGAAACGAGAAACGTGTTTTGAAATGAATATTGTTAGCAAGGCTGTGTGAAATCTGCACCTCATAACAGCCTTTGTTGGCAGGTTCTGCACTTCTCATCCACGTTCATCCATTTTTTTTGTAAATGTCTTTTTACTGCCTTTCCTAATTTCAGAGTTCACCATGAGATGCTTTGGAATTTCAGTTTTTTTGAGATGCACTGCGACTAGAGGACTTGTATGAAGTCACTCCTCAAGAGTGACTTCATTTACCTCTGAAGTCCATCCATCTTCATGTCGGCTTTATTCCCTTTCGGGGTCGCCACAGTGGAATGAACCGCCAACTCACTGGCATATGTTTTACGCAGCGGATGCCCTTCCCTGCCACAACCCATCGCTGGGAAATTACCTCTGAAGTCTAAAATAAAAATCAAACTCTATTATTTTTTCATGCATTTACTTTCTACTTGTAGTCTCAGATGGTGATCAAATAAAAGATAAATTGCATGTCAAAAACACCTCTTTGATCTCTTTGAAGCAATGATAAAAATTAGATTTCAGATGTAGTGGGTGAGGGGGCATAAGACGTATGTGTGGAGTGAGGCTAAAGCTTTATAAGAGGTCTATAAGAGGTGCCGTGTCATGAAAACGTGACTTTTCTGACCTTCCCGGCATCTTGAAGAGTTGTTCCCTCCTCAAAAACATGCCTCAAGTAGTATTCAGATTAGTTTACACATTTTTCAGCAATCCTTTATTCCTTTTTCGTGTGCTGAAAATGGCTTTTTTTCCTTACCCTCACCTTTTTTTCCTTATCCCCACCCAAGCCCCGCCCACTTCTCAATGATATGAATCACTAGTACTAGCACTTGTGTGGGAGGGACCAGTGTAAACAGAACATTTTCCGGATGGCAAACATACAATTCAAAGATGTTTTTTTAAGAAAAATAATGCAAATTTTATCTATCTCTTCACTCTCTCCTCTCTCTTTCCTTTCTCCTCTCTCTCATACTCCTCTCTCTCCCTCCCTTTCACTCTCTCCTCTCTCTCTCCTTTCACTTCTGTCTCATACTCCTTTCTCCTCCTCTCTATCGCTCTCTTTTCTTTTGACAACATTTTTGAGATGGGGTATTACCTCCTTTATGTTGAAGAAGAGCAATGCATGAGCTCAAAAGCTTTTTCAACAGTTTCAATGGTAATAAGTTAACATGCTTGCAAGGTTGTTTCTCATAGTTTTCTCACTAGGTGTAGTGTGACTTGTGACCTGTTCAGACTTCTCAAGGATTCATAATCAGCAGTATGAGATAGAAACATGTCATCCAGCCAATAGAAGATTTGAGGGTTTCTTCAAATTTGATCCCCAAAATTAAGAACTAATATAGCACAATAAAACACGACAACATTTCATTTATAATGGATAACTCATTTTGCTAATGACATTTAGCCCTTGGTGTGTGAGGCTCACTGTGCAAAGAATATGAGCTTGGTTTTCATCTGCAGACACTGACTTACAAACATGTTGGAAAAATGGACATTAATAATAATCTCTCTCTCTTTCTCTCTCTCTCTCTCTCTCTCTCTCTCTCTCTCTCTCTCTCAGAAGTGAGCACTTAGCCTTCAGTCACTGCGGAATAATTGTCAATGAATATTTAACAAGGCTTCAGTAGGACGGATAGGCATCTGAGAGGCATCACCGCTCCCTCTGTGTTATTAATATTGGAAAGGCTATAGACACAGTGTAGTCAGTGGAGCGCAGTGCATACTGGATTAGCAGCCGAAAATGATACAGATGTGAATAAACGCCTGCTTTTCCTACTCCTCTGCAGGGAACACAGAGGGTCACTTCTCTTTTAGGGAAATTATTATTTTTTTAAATAACGTTTTAATTACTTGATGAACTGAAGCCGAATCACTGACTGTTACATTGTACAATCAAGCGGAAGTTTCTAGACAGAGGCCTAAACATCTGATACCCTGGATGAGTCCCCAATTTCTTGTTACACCTGGTCTAGGATACTTGCATAAAAGTGAAACTATACAGAGGAAAAAAAAAAGTCTTCTAATTAAATGAGTTCATTTACAGTGAGCTCAGCAAATATTAGACAGTGAAAACATCAACAGTTAAAAACACACACAATACACAAACCTCCAACTCCTTATATATACAAAATATATTTACAACAGTGTTAAATCAGTCAAGAGGAAAAAAATTGAGTCCATGGAACAAGTAGCATTACATTTTCAAACAAAACAAAAGTAGCAAACAAAACACAGAGTTTTTATAGTGGGATCCATGAGAGGCACACAGCTTCTAAAGCATATGTAATGATGTGGGAGGAAGTGATGTCATGACTTAGGAAAAGGAAGTGAATTTATGAAATTTGTAAAACACCACACAAGATACAAATGGTACGCACACAAGGGGTCGAAGCACAAAAAATCATAGTTTATTTATGCAGTTTTTGCAAAATCTCCAAAACAGAGCAGGAAGTTGTTGTAACTGCGGGTACTGTCAAGAATTTTAGCCAGTGAAATCATCCATTCCTGTCTTGGGTTTGCGGCAAGTTACCATTAGTCACTTCCGTATGTAGTTTAACAGTGACCCTGACTCAGAAAATCACAGCCAGGTTGTGCAAATGGTCCACTGGTATACTGACTTCCAGTAAAAATACTGTAGATGGAAATACAAATTACACTCAATACTAACAATCTGCAAACTGAAACATATTTGAAATGTTTATGTAAAATTTCATGTTAAAGTTTCTGGAGGTCATTAAATTCCCTTTTTCGGTCTAATTAAAAACTATGATTTTTAAACAACTCTTTTAAATGAGGATTTTATGAGAAGATGGTTCGCTGTGACTGCTTGTTTTGTGAAAGTAATTTACATTACTTAGCATCGGTTTGTATTGCACCTGTCAATCATTAGTGATGGACAGGGGATATCATTAACAACTTGGTTGAAAAATGTTTTTTTTTAACGCTATTTCTTATATAAAAAGAACAAATACGATTTGATGAATTTATACCACTTTAATATTAGTGTGTTCACACCAATAATGCACAAATAAAGGTGAATATTTAAGAAGGTGCCCTTGAGTGATCTGATTGGAAAGTTTATAAAAATGTACACCCCTCTTCTTACAGTATGTGAAAAATTAATGCTCTAAGTGTTGTTAATTTTAACATACTTTTGTGTCCTTGAAGCTACATGAATCATCCTTATTTTTTAAGTGTTTTCATGAATAGTTCACTTGTAGCAGGCTATTTTGTAACAACTCAATTTGTTTTAATTGAAAATAAATTGTATAAAAGCTTGATTTTATGTGTGTGTGTGTAGTATACTTGTTAATATACTTAAAGTACAAAAATATGGCTTTCAATGAGCATGAAAACGTCTTCATATTTAGACTTAAATGTAACTTCAAATACACAAACTTATTATTACAGCGTTCATTCAAAAATGTGTACTTGTAAAATATACTTTCAGTGTTTGTTACAGTGACAATTTTAAGCGTAAATTTTAAATTATATAGAAAATATTTTAAAAACTACACTTTAGAAAGTACTTGTATCTTTCACTCAAACTATATTTTAGTCTAATATATTTATTTGTTAATTTTAAAATGTTAAATTAATTGTTAAAATGAAAGCATGTTGTAAGTATACTTAAAATTAGATTTGATACATGCTTTCTGAGAAATAAAGATACTTGAAGTACAATAAAGTACTTTTTTTTACTTGGGTTCTTATAGGTCTTTTAATATAAAAGGTATTAATGACTTTTGACAAAGTGGGCCTGTTTGACCAAAAATAACTTACGACTTTGGTTTTGGAATGTTTTTTCTCTGTCTTAGAAGTTGAAGTCTGCATAGCTGAAATCCTGTTTTTATTTGATGTTCTCCGCTTTTTTCTTTGTCTCAGTCAGAAATGCTTATGGCCGATCTGGTAAACATAAACCTGTCTTGCATGCCATGAAATACGCTAAGTTGAAATTACCTTATCACGAACACACATTTAAGCATGCCTCTCAGGTGAGATGCAGAAAAACACATCCCATCATTTTCGCGCAGTGCTCCACGACTGTCAGAGGAACTTCATGTTCTCTGCTCGCTCCCTCCCCTGCCTTGAAGTGATATAAAATTCTAATGTCTGCCCTCTGGATCTCTTTCTCCTGAAATCTGGCCAAAGCATTGAAGGTATGTGAGCTCTGTGACATGCATGAGAAGGAAAACAGGAAGATGAGCTGAAGGCAGGAAGCTTCAACTCATGAAATGTATTCCATTGATGGTGGGAAATGATAGAGGACGTAAAACGCACTGCATTGCTGTGATGTTTATAGTTGGGGAATACTGCTTAAAGCGCTTTGTTATTTGGATTTGGTTGCCGTAATGAGACCTAATGATTCTTCGCAGCTTTTATGACATTCTGAGACAGATGTTCAGGCTTGCAACACATTAGTTTCTTCAAAATGAGGATTGGTTACTCTGAAATGATTTGAAAAAATATTTTAAGGTTTATGCAAGAGCCATTTCCTTTTTGCCCACACATAAAGGCTTTTAAACACCTTTTTGATGTGAATTGAAGTTCATTCACTTTCACATCAGCTTCATGAGGGAAAGCAGGTGTTTGAAGCTTAGTCACAACACTTTTAGATATCTGGAAAATGTGAATAAAACAACATTTGGAACCAAACCATTTCAGATCCTGATTATTAAAAAAACAGTTTCATTGAATTAAAATCTATGTAAACTTGTAATATATCTTCAAAATCACACACTTAAAATAAATCAAAAATGGCATGGTGAATTACAATTCCGTATTCCGCGATTCATCTTGTTTTAAGAACATTCAGCTCTTTCGGAAGCAAACAAGACAATGCAGATTAAACATGTGCTGCTTCTTTTCTGATGGTTTCAGAACAAAAACATGGCAATGACAAACGAGAAGTAGCACAAAAAGGACGCTAATAAATCTTCATCCTCTTTGACAACAGGTGAAAAGTGTCACTTTCGTCTGAAACAAACTGCTTCCTCCCGAGACGTATTGCAGCGCTCAGATGGCCTTCGACGGAAGTTTAAAACACACTGACAGATTGATTGAGAAGTGTGGGTAGATCTTCCTGAGCTTTTGAGTATATAGTTCAAATTACAATTGAATTTGGTTTCTTACAAGCTTTTTTAAAAAGCTATTGAGAGGAAGGATTTTAATTGTGGACAAAATGTAGGTACAACCTGTTGTCTTGTTCACACTCTTTGTTTTTAGCGTCATCTATTTTTTTGTTTATATTTATCACCTGTCTAAATTCATTTAAAAAACGAGTAGGTTTTAGAACAGTTCTGTCTTAGCAGTGTTTTTTGCTTGTTTTGTTCCTTCATCAGACTTACTTTCACCTTTAATTCAGCCAATCCCAACCAGCTCCAATTCTTTGCCATTGCAGAGCACTTAACATTCCATGAAATCAAGGCTTGCAAATAAGTCTAGTTCATTATGTGAGACTATTCGTGATGTTTAAAACAAATGGGAATTCTCTTTTGAGTCTTGTATTCTGTGATGCAAAAGTTTTAATGTAATTTGCTAAGCAACACAATAAAACAGGTCCAGCATTTGTAAGCAAAGCTTTAAAAGTACAACATTTGATTTGTTTATTTAAAACTTTCTCTCAGATAATAGCAGGGATGTTTTTCCAAATACTTGGCTATCATTTCAGAGTCTGAACCTATTCTGTTGTTTCCATTTTTCTTATGAGCCTGATGAAATCTATTACTGCATCGTGGCAGTTACAAATGCTGAGCTTTCTCAGAACACAGAGAGGCTTGTCTGCTGGATTACTTTTGATTTATGCTCCAGCTGAGAAATTGTAACTCTGCGCGATAGTGTCCTTGGAGGTAAATGTAAGTAAACGGCGGGAAGGACTTGGTGAAGGCCTGAGAATCAGAGTTGCTCCCTGCCTTCATGTTTAGGCTGCCCCATAGGAATCCTGATGCTGAATTCTGTGATCTTGCAAACCCCAGTTTTTCTTGTTTCTTCTTGTGTAGTTTTGTATAATACCGATAAGGTTGGACAGCACACAGAGAGGCAGGTTTGAAAATGAGTATACATTGAATTTTTGTTATTTAATTCTTTTGTTAAGGATAGTCTTAAAGTCTGTGGCTTTATCTGGAACTCTCTATTGTTTGCAAAGTTATTTTATCTGAACAAGTTAGAAAAATATGGATTAAATGAGTTGGTATCTCATATGCCCAATTGTAGAGTCCAATGACCAACCTGAGGCAGTTGCATTGCATTCCGTTTATTGTCTCAGAGGTTTAAAAGTAGTCAATAAATACAGATTTCTCACTGTAGGAAATCCTGGTACCCACTGCATTACTTGATTATCAAACCACCCAAATGAACCAGTAGGCACTTCTTTCAATTAGTGACAGTTTGAGGATGTGTAATTGGTTTAAATAATGCAGATGAATTCCATCAAAACAAAATATATTCTTTAAAATAACTAGTAGTAATAAAAAATAACTACAAGCAATAGTATGGGGCCAAATGGGCAGAAAGAAAAGGATTTGCGGTATGATCGAGGACAGTTAGTTGATTTGATTCGGCAAGAGTGTTGAGACTAGCTTATAATTTTTTAAATGAACAGCCATTTATATATAATTAATAGCTATTTTCCATATTACTTGCCCAGCAGAGGCCATTGAGTCAAATAAACTGTAACTCTGTTTCTACTGGGGACACAGTGGCAAAATTTTGCAGGCAACTTCAGATCCATTTTGTAATGCTTTTTCATACATTTGGTGCTTGGCCCCTAATTTGGGACCATCACAATATGTCCATCAGGCTTGTCTAAAAGTTGCAGGTGTTGAATTTTAATCAACATGTTTACTGTTAAGAGTGTGAAAAAATCTATGTTTTAAAAAATATATTGGAATATCTGTTACACACAATAAAGTCAAAGATAGCCAACACAGCCATCCAATCTGTTGCCTATAAACTAAACTTAACAATTCCCTTAATTTTTTCTAACTCAAGAAGCTGTTTCTTTCAGATACGCATCATAATTGGGAAAATATGCTAATCCCAACTTCCGTTTCATGCTGACTTCTGAAAAGTGATCTTACAGAGGTAATGTGCTTCCTGTCTCCACTCTCCAATCAGATGGATGACTGTCTAATGGCTGTGGCCAGCAGGTTGTGGGTTCACTAGCTGAGCTGATAAGCACATATCAAAGTGGACGATGTGCTTGTGTGATATAGAGAGAGAGATCCCGTGGAGTGAGTCGGGGCACTGGGAACCTTGAGCCGTGATTTCTTGGCTTTTAATCGCTGGGTTTTGCAGGAACTGTCAGTGGGAGGGAAATGAAGCACTAGGTTCTTTCATTCTGCTGGATATGGATTGTTTTCCTGAGAACCAAAAGTTCACATGGCAGGCTTAAACAGATAAAGTATATGGTTAGTATGGAGTGTATTGATCTCAACTTATCAAGAATTGGAGCTTGTCCTTTTCTTGGTATGCTTTTTGAAAAGCATAAACATTTCATTTTTACACAGTAAGAAAAACTAAGTAATAAAAGCTATTAATGCAATCTACTGCAAAAGATACAAAAAACTGTGAACAAATTGCCTTTCCAGAATATGCACTCTCAAATTCTAGAGTTACGATTATAAACAGCAATTAAATTTGATTCATGATTAAATTGTAAATTAATAGTGCTTTTGGACAGTTGTACACAAATTTAGTAAAATTAGCTCATGCTCTCCAGAGCTTTCAATACTCCAAGCGATCTGCATTCACACCACTCTCACAGTTGTCTGGATTCTCATTCACTTCTCTACCTTTTATAACTCTTTTTCTTTCCTCGTCTCCTCTGTTGTCAGCTTTCTTCATAGGTTGATATGGAAGGGAGCCACCTTGAATCTTAAACGGCACTTATCACCAATACTTTTTCTTCAGCAGAGACCATCTGCCGATCACAAAGTTGACTTTAAATTACACTTAATTGTTGTGAATGGTTCAGAATTTCTCCTCAGCACAAAGACTTTTGTTACAGGAGGTTACAGATTTTAACATGTAAACAGGGTAAACATATATTTTTAAACATGCCATAATGTAAACCATTATTATGAAAACTATAAAACTGTATTTAGTCACAAATTGTGAATGTGAAATTGGTGGATGCATTGCTCTGAATTAAGGACAGGTCAGAAGCCCTACAGATGGCAAACACACCTGATCCTCCACCATCCTCAGCACTGGAGCCCCCCAGGGTTGTATTCTGAGCCCCCTGCTTTACTTGCTGTACACATATGGCCACTTCTAACTCCACCACCATCATTAACTTTACTGATAACACGGTTGTGGTGGGCCTTATTTTCAACAATTCTAGGAGATTATAAACCTGGAGAAATGGTGCAAGGAGAACAATCTCTGACTGAACGGGGTAGTGCTCAATACACACTCTCACATCGACTCATGACAGGAAATAGCACAGAAGAAGATTAAGTTTATGGAAGAGAATATAATAATTGAAAAGCTCTTCATGCTGGTGTTCGATCATCAAGAGGTGCACAAGGATTATAAAACCACACAAAAGGGAGAAAGTGTGGCTTGGGATTTCTGTGGAATTGGGAGTGGATGGTTAGTTTTTATTGTCTTGAAATGTAACGTCTCACTGGAGTCTTACTGGGCTCCATCAAAGAGCAAGAAGCATCATTACATCAACAGTGGTTTAAAAGCCCCTGCAAATAAGTTGTTGTGGAAATTACATTTGCAAACATTTGTGGTGACCTTAAGAAGTTAAAATTGGCCATACATCCCACTTCCTTCAACGGGACTCTTGTGGAGATGGTGGACAGTTTCCATCACCTCTGTATACACATCCTGTTGGATTTATCTTGGTCCTGTAACACCAATCCCCTGGTTAAGAAGGCCTGGCTTTGTGATGCTTGAGGGACTTTAAACTATCCTCTTTAAACTAGTCTTTTTACATCTACACCATCGAGAGCATCCTGACAGCTGCATCACTTTCTGGTTCAGGAACAGCAAGAACCGGAGAGCCTGCAAGAGGGTTAACGTAAATTCACACCAAGTTTCAGGCCTGCAAGTAATCTATAACAAGCAGAGCCAGACCAAAGCCAGGAAGATTGTGAAGGACCACAGCCATCCTAATAACAGACTCTTCTCACTGTTGCATTCAGGAAAATACTTCCTCTCCTTGAAGGCAAACACAAAGAGAATGAGGATAGCACAAGTCACTTTACACACATTTAATTGACTGACCAGTCTACCTCAAAAACAGCTCTGGACTTCCTCCCACCAGGACATGGGGATGATGACAAAAATGTTGGATGTTGAATATAAATTTGGTGGTGAAAATTCTCAATTGACAGGTAACACAAAAGTAAGGGGCCGTAGGTGAACTTGATGTTAATTTTTATTTGTAGCTCAATGTTTACAGGTTGCAGTTTTACAAATACATTTCACTACATGTCGTATTCTTTTTTTTTATTATTATTTTTAAAATTTGATTTAATCCTGTTTCTCAAAACCATCTCAGTCCTTGCGTTGCATTAGCACACTCCGTGATAAGTTCTCAGGGATTCAGAGCACTGTTTTAAAGATTGCATTTCTACATCATGAACAAATCATATTTGATTTCATGCGTAATTAGTTTGGCCATCAGGGACCCTGCAATATCTCTGAGCTCTGATGACTGAGGCTACAGCAGCCAGTATGCATTAAAACAATAGCAGCGCTCCGGCCCATTGCTCCGTATCAACTCAAACTCTTATAAAACGAGCAGTACTCGAACTGTCTCTACCTTCTTCACAGCACATATGAAGAACCTCTCTACCTTTGGTGGCAGCTTTCAATATTTGATGAGCACTCATATTAGACAGGAAGCTTTAATTATATTTTCAGATGATATTTTAATTAAAAATTAAGGTAAGCAAAAACGGATTCCAAAATAATTACATCAAACATCAAAAAAAGTGAAGGCTTTTTTTTTTCTGCATGGACAGCAGAATAAATAAGAAGCCTTATTTAAGTCTCTCAGAGATTCAATCTAATTTAATTCTCTCCCCTCTCTAAATAAACAGTTCTCCAACCTTTTTTCATCTGGGGGAGAAGAGATGATAGAGGTAATCAATATTTCTAGCATTTTAATTAAAACCGTTAGTGGAATAAATCCATTTAATTATCAGTTAATGAAATACAAGGTCATTTACCTGACTGGAGCTTTGAAGGTGGCTTGCCGTGGAAGAGTCAGAGGCATTTAGCAGCTGCCAGAGCTCCAGCGAGGGGAATCCGAGCTGGATTAACCCTCTCTGTGCATGCATGCAGACTTTCAAGGCATCTAAACTACACTGAAAAGCTAAGCTCCAAGTTACCAGATTGAGCATATGTGTCTGAGTAATATGTTTATATCATTTTTACAACATTTATTTGAATAATGTGTGATGTTAAAGTAATGATAAATTGATAAATCCTGTTTCTAACTAATATTTCCAAAAAGTTGAGCTTTGTTGAATTGTCCTAGTGTTTGTGTGCAGGCAGATCTTGTCTGTGGAGGAGGTGCTGGGTCTGTGTGATGCAGTTTATTTCAGAGCTAGTTTTCCAGGGCTCTGGGAACAGTAGTGTCTCCACAGCCCTTCTTTCTCTGTCTGGAACAAATACAACAAATAATAAATAGAGACACAATGGAATTTAACGTGGCCCGCAGCACGTACCTGAAATACGCAATAATGGTGTGGAGTATTTGTCATTGCGAAAGCTTTCTGGAGTTTTTCTCCTACTGTTAATGAAATAGTAAACTTGGCTTTGTACATTAAGCTCTGGCTTTATGCATCAATATCTGGAATTGCTTTCTTTGTCTTATTACTGAAATCAATTTCCGTCTGTGATTGCCAAGAAGAGCATTTAAAAGCACTTACGTCATGTGCTGTTTGTGACAGCGCTGCCATCTCTCTGGCTTTTATTGGTCTTGACAGTCCTTCCAAAAGCAAATGGCCTGTACATATGGGGTTCTTGGAAAACGCTTGGTGAATATTAGACGCATTTTGCCAAGGACACTCAGTCATGCTGAAGACAGATGGATTTAGACACTTGCGGGCTTGTTGTTATCAAAATCTAATTCCTAGGTTTCAGAGTTAAAGCTCATGTTTGGGAATCAGACGTGAAGCAACATTTTACTGGATCAGGAGGTTTTATTGTTCTTGAAGGAACGCTGCTCTGAATCATGGGCCTTCTTCAAGGTCTTGAGATTTTTCTTTTTGGCTTGGACTTGTGTGTTAGGAATCTTTAATATACATTTAAAATGTTTTTATGCAAACCAAGTGGCTTCTAACACAATGGTATTTAGACTATTGTAGTTCAAAATCAGTTAATAGTGATAATAGTTGTTCTGTAACAGGAAGGTTGGTGGTTCGATCCCCGCTAGGACCATTCTGCCATTGTGGCCCTGGGCAAGCCACTTCACCCACATTGCCCTGTATGGATGTGAGTGACTGGTGGGATGTGTTTGGTGGTGGCCAGGAGGCAGTAGGTGCAGAATTGCAGCCACGTCCTGTCAGACTGTCCCAGGGCAGCTGATGGCTACCAGGGTAGCTTTTTACCACCAGAGTGTGAACGTGGAGTGAGTGAATAATGCTCTAAAGATTGTAAAACGTCTTTGAGCTCTGGAAAAGGGCTATATAAATTGAGGCATTATTATTATTATTATTATTATTATTATGAATAACATGTATTTAAAATATGTTTAGTATTGTGTCTATATATATTTATTTTTAGTTTATATATATTTATATATTTAGTTTTTTATCTTAATTTTCATGAAGGTATAATTTTCAGTGATTCAATAGATTCAATAGGTTTCTGAAAAGTTCATAATAAATTACGCTCCCTCTTGAAACTCTACATTCAATCAACATTACCTTATTTTAGTAATCCCATATTCACTATCATCAAACCTGAAAAGTCGACATTTTGCAGCCTTCCTCCATTCAGAAGTTAATCAGAGCATCGATTCCAGTCATGGTTCTTCTAGTCAATGTTGATATTGGCACAAAGCTAGGCTCCCTGTCGCTATTGAGAGAAACCTTACCTCTGTGCTTTGCAGCTTTCAAGTATACGCACCAGTTTTGTCTTCTGGTTCCTTGTAAAAAAAAGCCATTTTTTCCATCAATTTTTACACCAGAAAAAGAGATCATTTAAAAAGACATATGTCTTGCTGTTATTTTACCTTAAAAAAAAACAAAAAAAAAACCAAAAGAACAACATCAACATTATACTGTGACTTCTGAAACTTTCTGTGGAGTGTCTCTCAACAGAATTTTCTCTCTCACTGCTCTTGGCTGGTGGGATGATGAACACCCTTCTCTTCCCAGAATACTAAAAGTTAGTTCGTACCAAAGGTTCTGCTAAATGCTTAAATGAAAATGTTCTTTCAGGCTGTAAAACAATTTTGGACTCGTCTTTTCCTCAGTTCTCTCACATCAGTCCAGTAAAGCATTAGGCAAAAAATAACCAAGTAGACATTCATACAAATATCCATGTTTTCAAAAAAACATAATATTTTATTGCTAGTTTTTTTGTTTTGGGTGGATTAGATTTTTTGGTACTTTTTAGAAGCAACACTATAATATTAAGTTGAATGTATTTCAAGTTATATGTGAGTCTAATGATGAAGTAAAGTTATTTGTGCTCATTAAAAGCCATATACTTTAAGTTTTTCATCTTTAGCATTAAAGTTTACCAAATACACTTAAACTTCAGCTTTTCTACGATTTTTTTTTTCAAATAAATATATTTAGCATAAAATTAGTTGTTCCAAAATAGTTATCTAATCATGTTATCTAATCAGGAATACACTTAAAATATAAAGAAGATGAATATAGCTTCAAGTACATTCAACTATTCTAAATTTAAGTACACTTGGTACACTTATTAACCTGGGTCTACACAACAATACGATACTTTTGTTAAAATGTATATAAATTAATATAATAAAATGTATTATAAAATCACTGGAGACTATTTATTTTTAGAAAGTGTTTAAAAAACAAAAAAACACCTAACCTGAAGCGTACCATAACAAACTCATGGCCAACCACCAGGAGATATCAATATACATATATAAATTAGGAGATATCAATGTTGGCTCCCGTTGATTGAACACTACAACTTTAAGATGCTCCAGTTTACTCTTTTAACTTGGTGGAAATTCCTCAATGAACAGAGATCAAGGCGCACACCACACAGTGATAATTCAAGCTATAATTAACCTCTTTTGGTTAAAACCTGGATTAGTTCTTGCTTCTACACGAGGCTTCTGACAGAAGGTGGAATCTCTGTGGGAATAGAGGAGCAGCACTCACACCACACAGACACACACACCCAAACCGTCACAGACAGAGGCCTGCAGGCAGCAGCTCTGACGATGGATGAGTCTTTGTGCTTGAATAGACTGACAGTGTTTGAGCTCAGTCTGTTCTGCTCAGAGAGGCCCGTGGAGCTCAGGCTATTCTCTAGACTCACTGCTGGCTTCTAGTTTCATTTGACCACAATCCACTTTGACAAACAAGCTGCTTTCATCTCCAATCCTCCTGGCTGCTCAATTCTGCTTCCCAAACCTCAAAAGAAAAGGGAGTCAAGGTAGCAATGATACCATCTCCTTCTGATTTCAAATGAAGATTAGATTTTTTATGTTACTTAATTATTTCCTAATTAGTTTGCATGTTAATTGAAATTGTGGCTAATGTTAATTACGAATATTAATGGATTCTCATGTAACACCTGCCTGAAGCGCTTGGCTCAGGTTTTTTTGAATATCTTAATCTAAGCTTGTTGATAGATGCCGTCGCGCTTTGTTGAAGGCAGCACAGAATAGAAGTCGGGGTATTTTTGAGCTTTCACTTTCTATCTTCTGCTCTTGTTGTGCAATGCATATGCATGTAGAAGAGATTTAATGTCATTTTTATGATATTTGCTTTCTGGGATGCTCTATTTTAGATGTTGGCTGTATATTTTTGTAACTTCTGTTATTAGTTTGTGAAGCTTTAAGTACATTAATTGCAAATTTATTCAATCTACTATTGCAGATCTATTTCCCTGAAATGCGTACGTTCTATCTATCTATCTATCTATCTATCTATCTATCTATCTATCTATCTATCTATCTATCTATCTATCTATCTATCTATCTATCTATCTATCTATCTATCTATCTGTCTATCTGTCTATCTGTCTATCTGTCTATCTGTCTGTCTGTCTGTCTGTCTTTTATATATATATATATATATATATATATATATATATATATATATATATATATATATATATATATATATATATATATATATATATATATATATATATATATATATATATATATAATCTAAATACACAATGCTATACAGCTTAATATTATTTTACAATAGTACAAAATAACTTTTTATTATTATAGCTTTGCCATATTATGTGTTTGATAAAACATCTGAAGGAAGAAAAAAAAGAAGATTTTGAAATGATATGCGAGCGCTAACACTCATGTATATGACAGGGACACAAGCAGGTTTTGTGCATAATGACCCAGATGTTTCCCATCACACATCTCCGCTGGCAGCATCCACTCTGACATTCTTGACACACACCTGGAGCGATTGCTTGGCATGCATGACAAAGCTAAAGCAAAGCAAAAGCGCATTAAAGCCAAGATGGTCTCTATTAGATTGAAAATGATCATCCAATCAATACAGCCCCCCGCCTGAATAATCCATAACATGAACATTGTTTCAGACCCCTGCGCCTTTTCCTGCTTGTGTCTCGGGGTGCTTAGGCTTCATGGAAGCAAGGATCAGCGATTAAATGTCACCTTTCAGCAACAACATTAAATAAGAAGCAGCAATTTGGCTCTTAGCAATTGCTAATTTCACGCCCTGATAAATGTTGCAGGAGCTAAAGCTTTCAAACGGCTGGAGAAATTCCTTAAAGGGGCGACAGCAGGCGCAGGTAAAGACCTGATGCCTTTTGAGAGGACAAATGCACACTTTCATTTCAAGGTCAAAGGCGTTGTTTTGCTTTAAGCTAAATGTGAGCCATGCCTTATTACCAATTAAAAATTTATTCTGACCTCATCAATTAGATTTAGGGGGTGGGGTTTTTTAATAGATGTTTCAAACGCTGTGTTAGGAAATGATGGAGCATACCTGACATTTAGCAGAGACGGTACGCTGAGGCGTTCATATATACAGAGATTTAATGTGACAGATATCATACATTTTCAGCAGCTGACCGTTGGCGATGTAATATGGGCATGTGATGCAGGGCCAAAGGAGAACAAGACAGGCTGCTCTGCAAAGATAAATGTGCTGAATTGCTGGGTTCAAAATGGCACCCACAGAAAAAGTTCTGCCTTTTAGGTAAAGGATCCAATCAGATTTCAGTATAGATATTAGCTTTTGTAACAGTCTGCTTTTCTTAAAATAGCCTTAGTGTCACAAACATGAATGGCAAGCAGTGGAGAAGCATACTAAGCAAATGGTCTAAAGGAGCCAGGAGGCACCCTGGGACGGAATCATTCTTTCAAGAGAGTGGTGAAGTGGTGCAGGCTTGAACAAAACTCTGGTAGATTTGTTATTATTTACTGGATTAGCGCTGGGATAAGTCTATGCCGCCTGCGAAAAAACTAACATTTGAGACTTTCTGGCAGTGGCAACTATTATAAGGATCTGGATTATAAGGAATTATTAGAAGGATGTTTGATCTTGCTGTACATAAAAACTCATTAAAGAGCAGTGCTGCTAGTTTGTTGGATTTTTTGTGTTAGCAAAGCCTGAACTTTTAATTGATCTAAATGCTATTTTTCAGTTTTGAAGCATTTAGCCTGCTGTAAATTTGTTGGCCATCCGCTAAGCAGAACCAAAATGATGATTGGCCTCAGACTTCAGGCCAAAGTGACACAAATCGCATTTTTGGTCCAAAAATATTTTCCATATGTGACCTGTATTTGAACAGCCAGATTTTATTAAAAATCCAACCCAAGTGTTCTGTGATCTGATCAGATGTTTTTCAATGGGACCTCATAATGCATGTTTCTCGGTTGTGAATCACTGAGGTGATTCAGAAATGAATTTCAAGTGAAGATGTTTTAGTACTGAAATTACAGGAAGATGTGAGAGACATATTTTAAGCTTTAATGAAGTCACAGTTCTCTTTCTTAGCAGTATTTAGTTTTAGTAAAGTTTGCTATCATCAGTTAATTAGTCCACCAAAGCCCCAGGCGTGACTGAGAGCATGTACTTTAATGTTTACTTCTGTTAGCAGTGCATTCTGGGGGATGTAGTTTGCTCTTCTGCGGATGTGTGTCATAATGGAGCCGTATTTTGTTCACACTGAGGACGGATAACAGAAAAATTTAATTAGATTTGATTGGATTCAGACCTGCAGTCTGAATAAAGCCTTACAATTTACCTGAAATTCATTTTTGACTATACTTGCATTGTGTTTTAGATTTTAAGAAGTTTGACAAATAAAAAAAAACATTTAGACACTAAACCTACCACTAAATAAAACCCATATGGTAATATAATATGGCTTGAATGTGCAAAGCTTGACTAAGTCAGGAGAGGCTGAGGCTTATTATAGATGGCATTAGTCTGACTGTTCAGTGAGATGGAACTACATGCACTTTAATAATCTGGTTTACCAGCATATATCTATTTTTTTACCCACCTCCAAATAATCTATGCATTCTAAATGGCTGTATTTCTCTGATTGGCTCCCTGTGTCCCCTGTTAACCATTAGCCGGGGTGTAGCCGTCACGACATCCAGATGGATGCTGGATTCATAGACAAAAATATGTAAAGCACTTCTCTAGAAAACTGCTATATAAATGTAAGGATTTATTATTATTGTTAAGAGTGTAGTGCATTCTCTCATTTCATTGTCATCAAACAAACCCAATTTTTTTCCACCTCCAATTTTTTTTTAGATAACCTGAGAAAAATAACCAACTGGGCTTTTATTGCTAATGCAATCAATTTTATGTGACCAAGCTTTTAAATAACTGTAAATAAATCAGGTCAGATCCACACCTGCTGTAGCTGCAAAACACTGATCAGTGTGAACAAACGAGAGCTACGGCTGTCTAACAATGCTGTCATCTTGAGCATTATTTTGAGCTGTAAAGCTCTGTGATTCATGGTAAAAGACCCCACCACACATTAAATCCAGCCTTTATGACTGGTGATTCGAAAGTAATAGTTTTTAAATGATTTTCATGCCTTCTACAGCTCCTTCGAGGGCTGCTCTCCTCAAAAATAATCTCCCCTCGTAAGTTTCCAAGGTGTGAGATTCTGAACCCTGTTGCTAGAAATAGTAACTCGTTCTATTTAAAAACCTTGAATAAAACACAATCTCTTGAATAACAATTGAGGAATAAAATGTTCTCTTCTACGCTTTTTCTACACAATTTGATGGCCTTCCAAAACTGAGTCTATAGTGGGTGAAGGTGAAGCTTTGTTGGCGTGTTTGTGAATTTACGAGCTGCTTTGATAGAAACCTCAGCTATTTACAGCCACCGCTACCTCGACCTCACACGACTCCCATCTGAATTTATTTTCCAAGCATGTCACAGTGAGTGTGTGAGTTTGCTGCTCGCCTCTGAACATCAGGATGAACCTGATGGGAGATGTTTCAAACAAGCCCATGAATGTTGGGGCTGTTTTGAACACCAGTCGCTGGGGGGCCGGGGTGGCGGGAGACTTCCCACCGTTTTCAATCTCGCTGCAACGCTTCTCGCATTCAGAGCAGACGATAAAGAAATGCACGACCCCTGCGTTTTGGCATATAGCTTAAATGTTGAATTTAGGAGGTATCCATCGACTCCTGTGCAGCAGTTCTTCTGTTTCTTCTGCACGCTGCATGATTGAGTCATGTTTATATCATGCTCTGAGTAATAGTGTGTCCAGTTTCCTCACAAATACACACACTCTCTCTCTCTCTCTCTCTCTCTCTCTCTCTCTCTGCCTTGTTCTCCCTCTCTTTTGAAGGAACAGAGGAGCGTTACTCAATTCTGTTTGGTTTATATCTGATCCCAGTTAGTTTGGGATTCTGTTTCACAGTGAATCACACAAAGCTCCAAACTCAAGGACAATCAGATATTTTGATATTTGCTTTTTATTATTTTTATGTTGTTAAACAGAGTCTACTCACTTTTAATAGCTAACTAATTCAAATCATTCATATCTGCCCAAGGTTAATTGGATGAGACTTTGATACATAACGGTTATTTACAGTTTGTGCTTCACTGAGTTGAGAAAAATAGAGAATTTCTGGAGGTTTTGTTATGGCGTGGATTTTATTCAGTTATGCTGCTTTGGGAGAGAGTGGCATCATTTTTTTATGAGTGTTTGGATGATGTAATATACAAAATGAAATAAAAAATACCATGTTGTGGAGTTTGGAAATCAACCAATATGGCAACCAATAATTAAAATAAACAATTTTTCAAATACTCATCATAAATAGATGAATGTTTGTTGTTGTTTTTTGGTTCCTTTTGTTATATGGTTTTGATTTTTGCACCTTTTCGAATTTCTTTACATAAAAGACACAATAGCCTAAATAGCATGTGAAGGTTCAGCTATTTTTCTTTTGTGACATTTTTGTGTAAGTTCTTTTTCATCAACCTAAAAAATTAAATAACTGTACATAAACACAAGTTGTGCTGGGGCAACTTTTATTATAAAAATAATTCTACATCTTGTTCATTTTTTGATAACAACATTTTTATAGTTAAATAAAAAACATATCATGTGAAATGTCTTTTAGGAGCATTAATGAAAAGAAATGTAAGAAAAGTATTGATGCACTGAAGTGTTGCAACACTTTGGATCATGAAAATACAGTAAATACATTATTAATTTTTAAATAGCATTTAGTCCTGTAAATATCGTGGATGTGGCTTACTAGTTTTTGTGTGTAAACGAGTGTTTACATAAATATATTTTAAAATGTAAAACATCGTTTTGAATTTGAAATAAGTTATAAAATATACACAAAAATCTAAAAGATGACCTAACAGATGCCTCCACGACCTCTTGCTATTTCCCTTCAAAATCTGATGATAAAAAACATCTTTAGTCAACACTCTAATTACAATTAATAAATGAAGATTAAAAATTAAATCCATCAAATTTATTTTTATATTCAATATCGTGGTGGGTCTGTCTCATGAAAACCTGTAGAGCAATGGCACTGAGGGCTTGTTCGGGACTATACAGGCCTTCATGAACTTCATGACTTCCTGGTGGCGAGATTGAACACTGTCTCCACTCTGCATATCCATCGCTCTGGCTCCTGGTGATTAGTTACACATTTATTTTGATACTCATCAAGTGGGGTCACAAAGCTCTCTTCATTCTTTCGAAAAATTGCACATTGCACATACTGTAATACTTTATATACAATAAATAGTTTGATTGCTCTAAATTTATTATTTGTTTTAATTTAATGTGTGGTTTATACTCAGTTGAAGTTATAGTTGCAGTTGCAGTGCAGAAAATGTCTTGTGATATTATATTTAGATAGTGCAGTTAACACCCGTAAGCTTTTGTTTTCAAGAATTTCGTTGAAAATATTCTGCTAAAAATTCAACACACTTTTCATGACTGCATTCCCCACAAACCCTTGCACCTTTCCTATTTCCACCAATATTTGGCTGTTTTCGGTAGACTTTAGTTTCATAGACTGTAAAAAACTATGGATGTTGTGTCCATGACATCACTTCACTTGCTGATAGAAACAAACTCTTGGTTTTAAACATGAACAGTGAGTTGTGTTACTCAACCATCAAATATTCTGATATTCACAGTAGTTTGCATGAGTCTTTTATAAAGCCTGTCAGTGTGCTAAAAGTAACAACAGTACTAGTCCCAGCTCATGATTGACAGTGAACACACTTCTGTCCCTGACGGCGAGAAGCTTGCAGAAACAAGTACAGAAAAGAAGCCAAAATGGCTATGTTTAGCAGATCGTATTGACGTCTGAGCCTTGATTCTACTCAAGGGATCCCAGCATTCACCAGGTGATTGAATTCATATTGATTCCTGACATATTAGCAGTTTAAGCCAGACCTCTTTTGATTGCTAACGATAGAAAGGTGTGACACTGGAGGTTTGCTTAATGATTCTGTTTGAAATAAGTATACGTGAGATTCACATGCAAATCCCTTCTGTCGCCTTGACTGAGCCAAAGAAAATCCAGGCTAACCGTGTTGTACATATTTACCGCTGTTCTTACAGAGGTTGTACAGGAAGCCCTGGGTGGCTGTGGGCGACATGCCATAGGAAAATTAATTAAACACCGCTTTGCTTTTAAGTCAGTAGCTTACATGTGTTTTCTTTGGTTGACATTGTCTGCCTGGAGATTATGAACGCTTAACCTTTATCTCCAACACTGATTGCATTGCATTGTGGGACGGGGCTCTGGGTACATTACATGGCACGAGGAGACAAATGCTCATCAATAGCCCCATTTCTCCCTCAAATGCTAGCTGGCTGATGAATGTAGGTTTATGTGGTTGATATTGATATTTCTCATGTTCTCCTGCGGGAGTCGCATCTTCCAGCAGCTCGCCCGCATACATTTATAGATTTCTAATACATTTCAGCTCAGTGTTTTTAATTCAGAGGGGTAATTCTGCTGGGTTTTGAGAGGAGGAAAGATCAATGCAAATTCATCTTGGCCACAAGCGTTACTGTGCGCCACTGGAGAGACGAATCTCCATCATGACAATGTCCTCGACTCCAAGCGAAGTGGTGTGCTGGGCCGACCCGTCCTCAGACTCAAGGTGGCGAGGAGAAATTGCTTTTGTCGGAGGTGGGCATTGGTTATTATTGTGTGCATAAGCCGCTCCGGTGGGATTGAGTAATTAGGATCCTGACATGGCATCGGCGAGCCAGCCGAGTGAATCAAAAATGAAGGCAAATGAAAGCAAATTCCTCTGAGGAGGGAGAGAAGTCGGCGCGCTCATGCTGCTAATTTTCCACTGCTCCTAGTTAGGTTCATTTCATTCCTCCCAAATGAGCAAAGCGCCCAAGCTCCGGTGTTTGATGCCGGTCCAATAAATGGAATGAAAAAGCGACACATCTTACTGTTGATTTTCTTGTTTATTATCAAGGCTAGCTTTGATTGAGAAGCAGTTTACATTCATGGAAAAGGCTGACCTTTCTGGAGGCATCGTGCGAGCGGGCGATGCGTGCTCGGTGGAGACTGTGAAACTGCCGTGCTTTATAAAGTGTTGAGAAATGAGGTAAAATCAAAGCCATCTGTTGAAGATTTTATTGACTCACACGGCTCGTATTTTGCACAATCACTCTCCGTAAAACCAATGTAAACAATTGTCTCAGCCATCAATAAGAAACAGGCATTTTTTCATCTGGTTTGAAAAGCATATTCAAGTGTTTCCTAATCCCTCTAACTCAACTCCTTGCCGAATAGGAGCAGTGCAGGATTCATTGATGCTTTATTGATTCATCTGTATGCTTGAAATCAGAGCTAATTTAGTTAAGTATTTGGTGGGAATAGTTCTCAAAACCTCTTTTTGGTTGTGTTGTCAGCAGGCTGAAGTGCAGCAGAGCCAGCAAGAGGCCCAGAAAGATGTCCTGGATCAGATGAAAGGGAAATTAAAAAGTCAAGAGTACAACTCCAGAAGAAGCGTCAATTTCAACCAGATTTCCAAGTCTGACAGGTACAACCAGAAAGCTCTCAGCAGTGTTGATCCATTTTTTATAAAAAAAATTGATTGTACATTTACAAAGAAATTCTGGCAGCTGGGCATTACAGTGACCGAGACCTCCATTACAAATCGACATCGTGAAATGCTTTTTAGAAACCACTTTGACAAGACCAAAATCAGTTTTACCTTCCAGAAATCAAATTAGCTTGTTAAAAAACAACGCCAAGTTGTCGGTTCTCAAACAGTACATTCTCGCTTTTCTGTTTCTGAATTATTTATTTATTTGTATTTAATGTTTTGTTATTTGTAAATGTGTTTTGGGTACATGTAAATGTGCTTTCTAAAATGTAAACTTGTTTTTACATTTGTTTTGTAACTTGTCAATGTGTTTTCTAAAATCTACATTTGTTTGGTAACTTGTAAAAGTGTTTAATGTAATGTAAATGTGTATTGCAAACAAACTAAAAAATGTAACACTATTTAATGGTCATTATTATATCACATTATGTATGCTAATATCTAGTGAATCTTTATTAATTTGTTTGTGATTCTTAACTAATGCCACAATAATGCAACGCACTAAAGCAAAATTATTTTATTTAACTCTTCAATGAAGTTTGGTTATAATTTATGTTATGTTCCTAGTTGCTAGTTGAGTGCATTGTTCTCAACACGTAATTCTTATCTGAGTCTCCAGAAAAAGACAGAATTATGTCTTTAGAGTTGTTAATATCTGTGTGAGTGGCTTTTATTCGGTTATATTGTTATTTGCAAAAGTAAAACATTGTTTAACAAGGTAATTGTTTATAAAAGTGTTTATTTATGTAACTTTAGCGGTGAAACTAAATATCGGTGAAAGGGACCATTGTTCCCTGGGCATCTTTACTTTAAAAAACTGGTCCCTTTTTGTAAAAAGTTTGGACACCCCAGAATTAGCACCACCACTTTCGAAACCGTTAACCCCAACTCCAGCCTCCGAACATGCCAAATGGATCTCTTGCAACACCTAACCTCAATTTACTTTATATCATGACCAGCGGGTGCATCCAAGAACACACCTGGTTGTGTGTTGTCAGCCAATTTTTGGGCTCATGCAGTGCAGGTGAATTTCAGATAACATGTATTAATAAATCCCACATAGAATCTCACTAGAATAGTTATTTTTTATTATTTAGTTTAATGGCTTATAACCTTTATATAATGTGACTCTCTTGTCCCTCGTGTACTTTCTTAAATTGACTAATCTTTTTATTTGGTGGACCAGTAATCCTTCATCCTCCTCTCTCTCTCTCTCTCTCTCTCTCTCTTTCTTTCTTTCTCACTCTGTTTTTCTTCTCTCCCCTGATCCAGTAAAGTCCTGAGAATTAACCGTAGCGTCTGGTCTGGACTCATTGGCTTTGGCTTTGAATCAAACATCGTTTTAATCCTTTTAAGCTTCTCGTCATAATGATTTATTTTGCAGTAAAAAAGTCCCCATAATGATCCTTTGAATTTTAATGATGAGCTCCCTGCTTAGGGATTCATTGTTTTGACTCTTTGGCCCTTACCTTTGCATGGAAACACATCTTAAGAGAGGTGCTGTCGAATTCGATGGCCTCTGGTGTTTCTTTCTGCAGCTCTCCAGTCTCATCAAGGCCTGACACCCACCACCAGGGCTCCCAGCATCCCCTCGTACCCTCGCCTGCCAATCAGGACTCAACAGTAGAGAACAGAGAGAAAAGGAGACATTAAAGGAGATATTAACTCACATAGTAACTCTGTAGTTCCAAAGTTAACATTAATTGGTATTTATATTCATACACCATTTAATTATCCAATATGATTTCTTATTAAACTATGTTAATCCCCATTAGGCTTTTGTAAAGCTGCTTTGAACCAACTGCAAAAAAGCGCAATATGAAGACATTTTCAGTCATTGGCTTACGACAGACCCACAATCACTTTCAGAATGATTGTAATGTAAAGAAAACTTGCTGTTTGTTTTAGAAAGTTGAACTCTAGGGGCAAAATATTGCATAGTTTTTCTTTAAAGGTTCCCAAACATCACATTTTCGAAACAATTACACATTTTCAGTAGGGGTGTAAGAAAAATAGATTCTGTAAAAATATAATGATAATTATTTTGACGATACATGAATCGATTAAAATAGGGCCGTATTAAATCTTTAATTATGTATTTATTTATAAATGAATACACTTATACCCCCAACCGCTAACTGACAGCGAACCATACCAGACTCTTTCAGCAGCTCTTCACCACTTCAGAGCAATAAAGAGATCTTGCAAGAGCAGTCACAATGTAGATGCTCAGTCATAGTCTTGTGGTCGTCGGTGCACGGCTCAATGTGGTCATCACTCTAATCCAACATGGAAACATGAGATGCTCCCCCTAGAACTTACAAAGCTATCATTAAACTTTTGAGTCAATTTGGTTTTAATAACAAACAAAAAAGGCATATAAAATTATTGATGTGCGCAAAGTTTGTTAGAACACATATAAATAAACGGGAATTCGGCTAACCTCGGTTAATTTAAATACGGTTAATTTAGTCCAATATCCACAAAGCTCAATGTGTGAAAGGAATCATAATGCGGTCTACCCTTTATTTTATCTGTAAAAAGACACGATGCGCCTGCTGAGTGTGGTGGAGAATGATGTTTTTTTTTCATAGCATGTTATGCACATTATAGCAAGCACTCGTGACTCATTTGTCATGAATTGCAGGTTGCTTTGTTTGTAATGTTTGTTTGTAACGGTACGAATATTTAGTGTTTCTTACACTGGGTAGAAGTGTTTAGTATTTGCGGGGTTAGTATTATCTGATAATTTAATCCAGTAGATGTTTACAACCTCAATAAATAAATTATTAGCAGTGTTGAAAAAGCACATTTACATTTTATAATGAAGTTATTTTGTTGGGAAAACAAAGAATTTTCTACATCATTTATTTTATCTTAGAAAGCACTTTGAATTTTCATTGGTGAAAAAAAGTTCTTTAGTTGTCTGAAATATGTATACAAAATTAAATATGTATGCATTTGGTGACTTAAGTCATCCAGGCACAGACATCAGATAAAGTTTTAAAGCAAAAAAACTGAGTGGGAGGCAGAAACTGATGCTGACAGAACAATATCCCATGATGCACGTTTGCTAAATGGATCTCAAACTTTTCCGTACAGCTTGTTTTTTATTTGTTAATGTTGTTTAGATGCCCCCAAGAGCTTGATTTCAGGCATTTAGATGTATGTTACTGTGGAAAAAAACAATACGGTGTGTAGGAATACAGAAGGATGCCATTTAACTCACAAACAGCATCCTGCGTTTTAATATCAGAGGAAGAACGTAGTGCCTGAGGGAGTGTTCACACTTCCACCGCTCACGTTTGAGTCTTTCTAATTTGCTGTCTTTGCCGTTTTGTTCTGATCAATGTCTTGCGTACAAACACGGCTCAAATTTTCACAAACTCCCTGATGTCATTTTGTTTAATCAGCGTCTGCTTGGAAATGCTAATTTGCGCCGCTATCCTTGTTGAAATTTCATACGTGCTAGCATTCGATTGAGGCTTCCTGTTTCTTTTGTGTCTGCTCTGAATGGAAATAAAACAGGACTGTTGACTTTCCTCTCGTGTCCTTGTTTGATGGTTATTTGTGTTATATCATTCGTCGTTTTTCTTCTTCAGGGGCAATTGTAATAGAAAGACGGAAAAATGCACCTTGTTTGACACGACTGTCAGAGTGCTCAAAAGCTGTTGAATCGGGTACTATTTCGCTTGTGAGGTTTCTAAACATGTGAGCCTCCTGCTGAGGTGCAAATCTCTGCTAATGAGTTTTTTTGCGCATGTGGGATGATGCTCTTTGATTAGTGTCTAGCCTTTATTCTCATACAGTTATCCGAGAGTGATGGAATGTGTTTCAGATTTGAGCTGAGTGTGGACGAATATGGAAGAATAAAAAGAGCAGCAAGATCAATAATGATTACGAGCGTCTGCAAACATGGCCCATCTCTGACCAAGCACAGGTTTATTATGAATGTAAACACAAACCTGTCAGCTCATGGCTGCATTTAATTCAGTTTATTTTAATAAAAATGTTACGGGTTCACATTACAGCCTGGCTGTTTTAAAAGTGTTAACTATTGGTTATGATCCGCCCGAGTCTAGTTTTAGGAACTTTTAGTTATAAAAACTAGTGTCATCTCAAAACAAGCAGTTCTTTCTCTCTGTTTTTAGACAATATAAACATAAACTGAGGGTTAAAGCTCATTCCCTATCTAAACATTTCATTTTTTGGCTTAATTCTGTGTACATATTCATGCATCATTCATAACTCATATTCTTTCATAACTTTCATATTCATAACTTTTCTTCTCAGCGTTTTAACTATATGTTAAAGTTTAATGAACACCATTTATTTTTAAATTGTGATGTATACTTTAGATGTAATGATTGGTGATTGGGTGAACCAGTTCAATTAGTTTGGGCTCATTAGGAGATACCAACTAAAAGAATATCACTGGTTCGAGGCAAGGCACAGGCCTCCCTGAATAGAGTTTGCATGTCCTCTCGCTTGTGTGAGTGTCTTCTCACAGTGTAAAAAACATTGAGGTGAATTAAAGATTTGCTCATGTGAGTAAATGTGCAGAGGAAAAAAATCAATCAATAAATCAATCAACTATTACTTATAGAGCACGCTTAAAACAACAATAGCTGGCCAAAGTGCCTTACAGTTAAACTAAAACACAAAGATAGATAAAACAGCAATACATCTTGCACAATGCGACAATAAAACAATAAAATAATAAATTACTGTTTATTTTACAGTTGATCTTCAGTCTTCTTAAACAAAATTTGCTGTGTTTATCTACTACATAAAATTGTGCATCTATTTTTTAATAGTGTGTTACTAGAGCTAGAATCAAAGTCAGTGTGAAAGCTTATGTCTCAATACTTAGCAGAGAATTATCATTGTTAGATTCAAACAACTTTAGTTATTTTCCGAGAATGGATGTTTAGAGAAAATCTCAAAGCTGTTCAGTCTGCTCTCTAATGTTTCTGAAGACGCCGTCCTCCCACAGTCGCAAATCTGAGCAGCCTCCGATGCATATGTGTTCGTTTTCTCATGCGGCGATGTTCGGTTATGATTCCGGGTTTATACTGTGAACGTATGCTCATATAGTTAGCCGAGAGTGGTTCAGAATTATTTAATGTGCTTCAGAGCTGAGCTGACGGCAGCATTGAGCAAGAGGGAGGTGAAGTCATGTTTAATTAAGACGCTTCGCCTCACGAGCCATCACTCAGAGCGCAGGTTAAGAATCCCTCGTGCCCCCAACTCTTTTCACACTTCACATACCCACAACACACTGCGCCTCGCTGCACCGGCCGCTTACGGGCGAGTGTAATTACTTGTGCTTGTCAAATATTCACCCAGTAAAATATGTCCGTACACTGTCTCTCTGGACCTCACCTGAGCTGGAGCCTCATAGTTTTTCTCTTCTCTTCACTCAGCCTATCAGAGTTTGAGCTGGAGTACCGGGAGCTCTGGGATTGGCTGATGGACATGGAATCGATAGTGACTGACAGCCACGATCTGATGATGTCAGAAGAGCAACGACATCATCTCTACAAGGTAAGACCATTGACTTTATATAGCATGGACGGAGTATTCATGATGTCACCCGTAGGTTTCTGGCAAAGTGAAATGATGCTCAAAATGGGCATAGCCAGTATTTGAAAAGGCATTCACAGAGGCAGGACTTAACTGTAGTTAAGGCATCTGATTGGCTGACGAATTATATTTTATATATGTAAAACCAGGGGTCTCCAAATACAGTCCTGGAGGGCCGGAGACCTACACATTTTTGGTTCAACCATCATGAAACACACCTGTTACACTATTTATGGTCCTCTGTTTGTCTGAAGCTAGAATAGTATGCATACTAGTGCAGGGTTGCAACTAAAATGTCACAGAGTTGATCTCTTTCCAACCGGAAAGATGCATTGTCTCCAAAACTCTTACAGGAATGCCGCACCGGCTTACTTGCACCCCTGATCATAGCCCCAGAGAACAAGTGGCACTGAAGCAAGGTGGCAAATTTGCGTTTTGTTGCTGTCAGGTGCATACTGGTTATTTAGGTACCGGTGTCATATTGGCATCGTTTTTTTGGTACCCAACCCTAGTTATTGTGTTAGATCAATGTGTTTGTCCATAATTAAAACAAACTGATTTTGATGATCTGTATTGATTAGGCAACCACTCTCCCTAACAAATAGATACTGGCCTCCATGCTAATTATACACAGCATATATTTATATTTATGCACAGCTATTTATACATGTTATTGAGGTGGAGAGCTACACTTCCAGATCCATGGCCCCATGAAGCTGTGCTGTTTTGCCCATGCAGGGGGTGTTTGTCAGGGAAAGGGGGAGAAAACTAAGGGGAGGCAGAAAGCCAGACTCGCCGGGAGGCAGGGGCTGTAAATCAGCCTCATTTAGGCTTTCTGTACTGGACTGAATCCGACACTCGCCATCCTCCGATTGCTCCGAGCATATGGCGTATTTCAAAGAACAGATTGTGAATCATAAAGAAATGAAATTAATAACCCAACAGCCTCAGACTGGAAACAGCCCCTAATGATGAGAGGAATAACAGCTCACCGGCAGCCAGCTCCCCCTCCTCTCAGCTCCCCATCCAAACCTGCAGAGGTCACGCTCAAGGTCAGAACTAATCTCCACACTCATTGGGCGCGCTGACCCAGCTATTAGTCATAACTTACAGTAAGAAAGACCTCTGGAAATATCTGAGTTTTTATTCTCTCTGTTGTACGGGGATGTTCATCTGTAGAATCAAGGTTTTGGTTGATACTAAAATCTTTGCTCAATATGATGCATGTTATGCTCACCTTATTCTTTGATAATATGCTTTTATTTTTCACCTGTTTTGCACGTTTTGATAAATCTGCAGTTATTGGTAGTTAGTCCCAGTCTCCTGCGTACAGTTTAAAGAGCCAATAAATGTGCTGTTCTTCTAGCAACGCCACAGTTGTGTCATCTAACAGCTCTTTCTGCAGTTTCCAGAGATTAACGGAAGTCTAGTAATAGATTGGCACTCTAAACTCAGTCTAGCAGGAACAAACTTGAACTTAATCATCTTCACAAAATGATACAACAAGAATCTATTCTATTATTTTTTTTTTAGCTTACTTTTTTCACTTACACGAGTTTATAAACGTTACGTCATACATTAAGTAATTAAACATACATTTAAATGTAATACATTTAAAACTTATATTAATTACATTAGGCTCTACTTGCTTTTTTGTATAACTAATGATAAAGTTTTATGGAGTGCATGACACATTTTATGTTATTTAGACAAATATGTCTACATTTTGTGCTGTGTGCCATTATCAAACACAGTCACATGAAGATATCAGACATTTTATGGTAAGCAATCTGAAGCCTTTGAAATGCACCCCGACCAACGTTTTCCCTCTGCAAGTTGTTGTTTCAGGATACTCGTTACGACCGCTATTGTCTGTTCAGTTCATAAAACAACCATTGATGTGTTTTTAGCCCTTTCAACCAATTAACCTGTAGCCTCTCATCTGTTGTTTTCTCAGTGTCAGGCATCACTCAGATATTAGCTTGTTAGGCTGAAAGCATCGAAGTGTTTCTATGGATGTTTGAGTGTGCACAGCTCGTTCTCTGCACCTTTAGCGCCGGCTGACATGCTGAATAGATCTTAGTCTAATCTAACACGCTCTAATGCGCTCGCTGATCAAAGCTGGGCTCAGCCGTACCTTCCGCGTTCCTCCCTCCCTCCCTCTTAGCCCTGCAAATGTGTGAATTTCTCTCCAGTTAGTTCGCTCAGGCTCTAAGATTTCGAGTGTAGGGCTTTATCTGGCCTTGTTGTATGTCTTGATGCACGTGGAATCAAAGGGTCTGATCAGCACTTGTTTCCCAGATGCTGTTACAAAAGCTTTTCCTCCTCACAATCCTATTGTTCAAAGCTGTCAACATGTCAAATACAATTGCTTCTTCAAGTAAGTAATTTATTGGTTGGATTTAAAAGGGAGAATTCATAAATGACACTCATTTATAGAAATCAAAATATGTACAGTTTTGTTACTTTTACAAGCGTTAACCTATTTAGGCAAGGCAAGACAATTTTTATTATCATATTTTCATTCATATTGGCTATTCAAAGTAGTTTTGCTGAAAAAAGTTTAAAGCATAGTTATTTTTGGACAGCAGTCCTCAGTCAGAAAACACACATTTCAGTAGATGAGTTTTTAGTCCGGATTTTAATTATCTAAAGTTAATTAAACTAAAGTTTAAGTTCTTATAATCTGCGGGCAGCATAGTAACTGTAAGCAGACTCTTTCAGGTAATATGCATAGTAGAGTAATTGACACATAACGGTTGATTACTAATGTAAATAATTGCAATAATCTTCTTTTACATGTTTCTGTTGGCTATGCGTCTTGATGTCTGGTTAACAATTGAAATAATCATAGTCACAGTAAATAGTCAAGAAATGTAAAAAAAAACCTGTATTACTCAAGGGGGAAATAAACAATATTTTAAAAAGTATGATATACACTTTTATTACATTTCATTCATGAAAAAAAATTGCAATAGCATTTAAAATACAGTGATGCAGAAATGGACAGAAATGGAAACTTTCATTTAAACTCAACATCTAAAGCAGTTGTTTTAACATATCTGTAGCATTTTAGTTTTATTTTGATACTTTTTTATTTTGAACCAAATCCTTATTTGTCACTGACCCAGCAGAAGCTTGTAATTTAAAGAAGTTGAATGTAAAATTGCAGCTAATATCTGTGTAATTTATCCTGTTGATTTTTAAATAGTTTAAATTTGGGTTTAAAAGAAAACATCTATATAAAGATAAGAGAGATTTTTTTTGTGGATGAACTCTTACCTAAAAAAAACGGTACCACTTTTGCCAAAAAATGTTTTACAAAATGTTTCATTTTTTTTACTTAGTCTTAAGGATAAAGAATGGTTACTTTATTGTACACAAATTATGGGAATATTGATCAAAACATCTTATCACATTTCCAGTGTGTACTTAAATACTTTCAGTATAATTATCTCGATAATCATTCACAATAGACAATCTCTATTAATTTTAGAATTTTAGAACGGAACCTTTTAAAAAATTTGTCCTTTAACCCTCAGCCTCACTGTTCTGCATTTGTGACCCAAGCGCCTTTTGTGAGATTCCTTCACACGCAGCTGCTTCAGTTGTTGAGATAAAAAAGGTTAAAAAAGTTGTATTGTTCTTCTGCTGTACTTTTCATAAATTTGATAGGTGTTTGTTGAGTGTGTTGCTCTGTGTCAGGGGTGGGAAGCTGCATGTGTTTTTGGAGCATCAGAGGCTGCTTGTGTGAGTGACACATGGCTGCTTTATAGCACCAGAGCAGGTGGTGTTTAATGGATAGTGCCACATCACAGAGCCTACTCTAGTGTGTGTGTGTGTGCGCGCGTGTGTGTGTGTGTGTGTACATATCTAGTCTTTCTCTCTCTCTCACTCTCTCTCTCTCTCTACTTCGCATACACTCCAAAATCCTGTTATAGCTCATTTTATACCTGAATTTCCTGTACCTCTTCATTCTGGGATTAGTGCTTATTACAAGGTTTCCACTGGGTCATAAAAAGTCTTAAATTCACTCTTCTAACTCTTAAATAATTTTTCATATCTCTTATTTTTCTGATGTCCTCTAAATACAAAAATGCTGGTTAGGATTGCCACAGTCTGAGAAAATGTGCATAAATGCTTAAAAACCTAAAAGCCATGATTAGGGTTGGCAGAGTTTGAGAAAAGTTTCGTAAATCCTCAAAAACAAAAAAAAAAACTAAATGACGTTTAGTGTTGCCATAGTGTGAGAAAATACTCATATACACTTTTTTAAAATTAAGTAAATATTAATTTACATTGGCTAAAACAAGACTAAAACCTTTTTCTTGTGACTAAAACTAGAGTCTAACTCTTGTCCCCTCCTCTCTCTCTCTCTGCACTAGATTCAAGTCTCTGATACTGTCCTAACATTATTACTCTCATACAATACCAATGCTAAAATATCCATTCTCTTCTCTAATGACTATTTTAAATTGTTGGTCTGAGCTGAGCATGAAGTGATTCTGCTGTTAGCACCTGCATGGACCATTACCTTCAGACGCATTCTCACAGTATAAGATACACACTCAAGAGCTAGAATCTAACGAAAGCAAAATAGTTTATTTTAAATTTAACGTTTTTCATGTCAGCATTGCTCTGCTTTTTGTTGGCGCTTAATGTGTTTTTGTAGGTGAATTTCTTTAATAATTCTAAAAGTGTTTAGAGGAGATATTATTCCAGCGATTCTGATTTAATTTCATTGAAGCAACTTTCCTGAATATTTTCTCATCTTGGCATTCATTTGTGTCAACAATTAACGTGTGAGTTGCAAGTTAGAGAGACTTTCAAAAGATAATTTAAATGAGAAAACTTGAACTAATCCATCGATCTAGTCAGCAGTTCATCAAATCATTACCAGAACTCAGTTATAGTCTGATAATTTCACGGAGACTGGAGCACAAATGAGAGATGGACTGTGGGAAGCGTTAAGAGAGTGTGAGGTGAGAGATGCCGGCTGACGGAGGAATGTATGTTCCAGCAGGGTTTAGTTGCATCGTTTCTGTTGAGTGATGAGTTTATTGATAAGTCAAAGATTTGATCCAGAGACTGATCCAGCTCATGCTTCAGTGCCCCACACTCATCTACGAGATTCTCTTCTCCATCTCTCTCTTTCTCACTCTTTTTCTTTTTCTCTCTTTCTTTCTCTGTGTCTGATTTTAAAGACTCTGCACAAAGAGCTTAGTGTCACTGTCTTTCTCTCCTACCTACTTTACTATATTTATATATATTTGCTAAATGTTTTCCCTAATTCATTGCCTTTCCTTCCTTCCTGCCTTCCTTTATTCATTCTTCCTTTACTTTCCTTTTCTTTTCTTGCCTTGCCTTGTCTTCCCTTTAATTAAAAAAAATTAACATATGGCATACTAACATTTTTAATTCCTCTCTTGTCCTTTACTTCACTTCACTTAGCTACCATCACTTCACTTACTCTTAATTTACCTGACATTTACTTTCCTTACACATCTTTACCTTTCCTCCCCATTTCCTCCTCTTCTCTCCTCTTTCTTCTCCTTTTCTCTCCTCTCCTCTCTCTCTCCTCCCCTCTTCTCTCCTCTCCTCTCCCTCTCTCCTCCCCTCTCCTCTCCTCTCCTCTCCCCTCCCTCTCCTCTCCTCTCCTCCTCTCCTCTCCTCTCCTCTCCTCTCCCTCCTCTCCTCCTCTCCTCTCCCCTCCCTTCTCCTCTCCTTTCCTCTCCTCTCCCCTCTCTCCTCTCCTCCTCTCTCCTCCCTCTCCTCTCTCTCTCCTTTCCCTTCTCTTCTCCTCTCCTCTCCTCTCCTCTCCCTCTCTCCTCTCCCTCTCCTCTCCTCTCCTCTCTCTCTCCTCTCCTCTCCTCTCCTCTCCTCTCCTCTCCTCTCTCCTCTCCTCTCCTCTCCTCTCCTCTCCTCTCCTCTCCTCTCCTCCCTCCCTCCCCTCCCCTCTCCTCTCCTCTACTCTCCCCACCCTTCTCTTCTCTTCTCCTTTCCTCTCCTCTCCTCTCCTCTCCTCTCCTCCTCTCCTCTCCTCCCTCTCTCTCCTCTCCTCTCCTCTCCTCTCCTATCATTTCCTCTCCTCTCCCTCCTCTCTTCTCTCCTCTTGTCTCCCCTCTCCTTTCCTCTCCTCTCTTCTCTACTGTCTCCTCTCTTTTCCTCTCCTCTCCCCTCCCCTCTCCTCCTGTCTCGTCTGCTTTTTTTGTTTAATTTTAGTAATAAGGTAGTAAACAATTTGGATTATTTTATTGATGTAATTTCTTTTTTTATTCCACTTTTTGTCTTTTACGTCCTCCTTACCTTCTGTTTTTCCTTTCTCTCTTTCATTCTTTAATTTCTCTTATATTCTATATTCCCTTCCCTTCCTTTCCTGTGTGCATATGACGATGCACCAGACGCCTGCTATAGTGATGGGAGCAAACATTAAAAGACCAGGAGATATTGCGCAGCAGGGGAGCAACAATACACCGAGAGATGGAGAGAGCTGTTTTGAGATCCATCCATCCATCCACCTGTTTGCATTCTCTTCCTTCATTACACTCAAGAATCTGCTGTATATATCAAAGCTCCTCTTTCTGAGCAGATTTATGCGGCACATGACGACTCGACTACCGCCTGCAAGACGCCTGCGAAAGAGAAATGCAGTTTGTCAGGATAGACAGCCCATACAGTCCTCACACTCCATGAATTATTGAACGAAGGGATAGAGGAGAAGGAAGAGACACCTGGAGAAGGAAAGAAGGAGAAACAGAAGCATGACAGGGGCTGCTGCAACAGCTGAAGAGACAGATCAGAGAGACAGCGAGTGAAGGGATAGCGACAGCGAAAGGGAGAACGAGACACAACATAAGCTGTCTGAAGGACCTGGTTTCTGCTCCAGGACTTTGGCATGTAGAATTGAGTAATAAATAATGTGCCAGTCCAGTGACTCTCATGCTCCGGTTTCTCAAGCCTGTTTGTGTTTTCCTCTAAAGAGTGATCTCAATGAAGGCTAACGGCTGCTGATGTCACGACCTCTCTTATGAGTGGTCCCTGATCTATTATTCTCTAAAAGCCTTGGAAATGGAAATGAGTCTGCCTCTCAAAGTCAAGCTGGCTTTAAACCTGTCGCATATATAAAAAAAGCTTGTCCAAATGGTTTTGCAGGAGATTCATCTTTTTTGCTTGTGAATTTTACAGCACACACACTATTTGAATCTTTTTTTTTTATAGATTTTTTAAATCAAACTTTAGTTTAGTTTGTGTAATGTGATAGCAGTTAATTCACATTCTCGTCTCTTTTTTTATTTAAGATTCGCCCCCTGATTATGTGTTTCCATTTGTTACTTACACACATATTCAAAATTTAACAAAGACCCTGTTTTTGGATAGCCTTGTAAGGAAATCAGATGAATGGGCCGAAATTATTTATGAATAAATAATATGAATTAATGTTAACTTATTAACATTAATTATAATTTTCTAACCCAAAAGAAGCATGTAGTTCTGATTTCTTAGTAGTGCGTGACTTATTTGAGAATTTAACACCAAAAAGTTTATTTTCAATTTTAATTCAAACACTTGTTGAATATTTACTAGTCATATAAAAAATTTGAACAACAATTGGAAGTAGAAGGGACAATTAGAAAAGAAATGTGTTTTTTTAGCATTTAGAACCATTCTATGAAAGCTTGTCATTAAAATGTCCTTTTTTCTGATGCTGGTAACATTGCTGTTGAATCGGAAATGTGGTGTGAGCCATAGTTTGGATTAACAAAAAATATAGTATCGAAGAGAAGATGAAAGAAGAGGAGAGGAGAGTAGAGGAAAGGAGAGGAGAAGAGGAGAGGAGAGTAGAGGAGAGATGAGGAGAGGAGAGGACAGGGGAGGAGAGGAGAGAAGAGAAGAGAATGAAATCTGGCCTGTGTCAGGCTTTTTGAGCTCTAGGATACATTATCTGAACATGCCTAAAATTTCTACATTGGATAAATCTCTATTTAATAAGTTAATATTAAATAAATATGTTGCAAAAACTGTTACAGTGACGTCACTGATACAGGAAAAGCATGATTTTTTGTGGATTAATTTTTTTAACTGTTTCATTAAGAGTTATAACATTATGCCAGATATTAAGGAAAGTATGTTTACACACTTTCCAACACTTTTTTCTAACACTAACAACAATTTTCTTTTACACGAATAAAGGTAGACCAGTGTAAGTAAAAAAAACAACAACAACAACAACAACAAAAAACAATATATATATTTGTAACTCCTGGTTTTAGAATACTAATTTACAGTTTGGATGCAGGACACATATTGATACGCACTTTTTCAGTTCTAGTTTGTTCAGAATATGTTTCTTTTTAAACGTTTGAAAGAGACATTTGCTGATCAGAAAGGTTTTAAAGCAACCAATCATGCCATTCAGAATGAAATGATAACATGCTAATCGTATAAATGTCCTGTTTATTTTAGAGGAAATCGCATGCATGTTTCTATTCGCAGTTTCTTTTTGTGAGAACCATCTCTGCACCCTGAGTCAGTGAAACCGTCAGTAGAGATCTCAGTCCATTGTTCCCAGCTCGCATCCTTAAACTCCTCTCAGAAGGATTACACCTGAATGAATATTCACTTTTTGTGTTTAGTGACTGGTGGCTTGGCATGTGATCTGGACTCGTTTTGTTCCCCCATGGCGTCTCTCAATGTCTCCTCTCAGATGCTTCCTCGTGTGGCATGCTTGAAGGGAATTATGGGAGTGCGTGTGGTGTTTTGTGTGCTGAAATGAGCAGGTTTGTTGTCTCAGTGTGAGTTAGTTGTTTCGCTGGTGCCGGCTGGGGCCTGTGGCTCTTTCTGCAGGACACTGGCTAATTACAGCAGTAATGCTGGACACCCATTGATACGCATTCATTCAGCTTAGCCACACACACCTGCTCTGTCTGCCTCCCTCCAAACTTTATTACTGACACACACTTGTAATTAAGGATCGATGCAGACTTAGAGGGAGCAGTGTAAACATTTAAATAGGCTGTTTATTTATTTACTCTTCTAGAATTCAACTTACTATAAAACCTAAATAGTAACTCTCAAGAAAATCTGTAAAGACTCAGATTTCTTCTAAGCTAAACGTTAAGTACCGCAGATCTGTTTCCTTAATTCAATTAAACCACTCTGTTTAATTTCCAAAAAAGAATGTCTGTGGTCATATTATGCCTGTGTATTGGCTCATTTTGAGTCACAGTTGGGGATGTTTGAAATTGGTTGAATAACTTCTATTCTAGATCTCCGCTGGCTTGCATATTATTTAGTTAACTTGCTGAGCTGATTAAATCTTGTGCCACGAGCTGCTTCAAGAAAACCATTCTTTCCAAAAAATCAAGTAACAAAAATCTTATAAAATACAGCTTCTTTGTTTGGTTTCTTGGGCACGCGTTGCTTGAAAATATAGAAAGCCTGCTGTTTTGGCATCCTGGGTGTATAATACTTTTATAAATCCTTTAAGATTCAGACACTGATTTTCAGAACAAAATAATGTAAGTTGGCAGAAATGGGGGAACTCTTTGTCTGCCTCCAAAATCAAAAAGCTTTTTTACAGATATTACATTTGCCCTCATCCATTTGGCCGATTTATCCAAAGCAGCACTGCAATGAAGGAACACGGTATTGATTTGTTCTTACTTACTCATGAAACTTGACTTTTAATTTTGTAGTTTTTTCATTTTAGTTAGTATTCTCATTTTACAGTGTGTTGCTCTGGCTTGACTTTTCAAACTCAAACTTGCCTGTGAGTAATGGATGGACTCTTTGCACTGCCAAAGACCCTAAGTTAGCTTAAAATGTTTCTTAAAGTAGTCAGGAGCTGGCTGCTTTTACCTTTTATCCATGTAAATCATGTAATAGAGATGTTTTTGACTGTCAATGTGATTTTTAGATTTTTGTAATTTTAGTATTTTCCTTCAAAGTGTGTTGACCACAAACAATAAAAAACTACGGATGTGGTGTCCATGATGTCACTTTTAGATTTATGAAGAGATTGATGGAGGATCTTAATTTAAGTTGTCAGCTTTTGTTTTCTTACCAGTGCACGACTATTGGACAGAAACCAAAAAACTAGACCACAATGCTCAGACCTCAGAAAATGGCCCACCCTTAAAGTTCCTCTACATGCAAAAATGGGATATTTTAAAATGTTGTTTCACTTTAAATGTCTGATTTAATAATAAACTACATTCATTAAGATGAATGATTTGTGACACAAATGTAACAGTGAACAGGAAACAACTCCTTCAGTCCTTCCTGTGATTGTAGCAACTGATATGGGATTGTTTCCTTGTTATAATAGTATATGTGAAAATGTGAGATTGTTGTAAAAACTGTGAGGTTTGTGGACCTTTACAATGCAAAATTGTAAGTCTTAATATAGTTTCACATGGCCAACGCTTCAGAGAAGGCCAACAACCACGTCCTGGGAGCAAAAAAAATACAACAAATAAATTAAATCAGATCTTGACTTAAGTATTCTTGAAGTGTTACTGGTCGAGTGTATCAAACCCAACATGCATTTAATCAACATTCCTTGAGAGTGGTGTCTAAGAATGAGGCTAGCCTTAATTTAACTTAGACAATTCTATGCAATTCTAGTGAAGTAAAACAAAACCCGAGCTTGCACCAGGCTGTATTTTTATTCTACTATAAAGTGGGATAATTTATACATGGTTGTCAATGGAAATCTGCTCCTTTCTGACTCAAGCCTCAAGATTGTTCTGTTTGATGCTGACTGAATCTCCGACATAAATCCTTTATTGGTCTGATTTACCAAATTCACACAGGAATTGAAGGATAACCGACAACACCCGAGCCAGCATGCAGGCTTGATCTTGCGCTTGAACCCAAATCAAGCTCATCCCAATCAATGACCTTTTAATGGTCACAAGTGAATTTTAGACACATTTTGAGCTTTATTTAAGTGTGTTGTGCTGAGATCTTTCCCTCTTTCACAAATTATCCCGACACCAAGCTGAGAAAAAAACACTATTGGTTCAATTTGTGTTTGAATCTAAATATGTGATCTAAGTCACCAACAAACAATAAATCTTGCTTTCAAGAGTTGACACCAATTGGCAATGTTTTAAGTTTTAATCATGTCTGGATTTGTAACTGTACCCATAAGATAGTGAAAAACCATCAACTTTTTGTAAAAACAATCAGATCTTGAACAGTGTCCAAATAAAACCAAACAAAATTCCACATCAAGTGAACAGTTGTTTTCAGAGGATAAATTAATATTTTTTTCACTGCTTTGTATCCACCTCTTATCTTATGAGCACACTATATGGTCCATAAACTAGATCTGATATGTCTGATTTTGGCAATGCATCATCCAGACAGTAAAGCACATCTGTTTGTGTCTGTCTTCTCCTCTGCACATGAGAGGAGCAGCCGAGAGACAGAAAGGTTGTTGCCAGCATTCGTGCGAGAACTGGCAAGCTTGAAGTCAAGCAGCTGCTCAAATATACGTTCAATTCCTAAAGATAAGTGACTGTGATAGAGAAAAGGCTTTTAAAATCGACTCAGGGATGAGCTTAAGCCTCAAATTCCCCAAAAGGTTCACGTATTCGTATGTGAACTCCACTAGATGGCACTGCAGCATCCAGAGTTCTTTGAAAAGTGTGGATATTATTCAAATTAAACACAAACTCACTCCGAGATCCTCACAAACACACTCAGATGCATTCCCCGCTCGAGTTTGTTTCCTGTGTATAGATGAGAAGAAGTGTTCTTCTGTTTGAAATGCATTCAAACTGCGCTTTGTCAAATTCCCTCAGAAAACAGATACATTTGTTAGTGTTTGCTAAATAAATGCTGCATTAGTTCCTTTCTGCTCTGAGGGAAGCAAGAGGGGGATCAGACCCTTGAGATGGTGAGAGGAGATGAATATTTTGTTGTTGTCAGCAGTTCCAATGCAGTTCTGTTGTAGCCCATGCATTATTCACTAATACAAATATGCCATATCATTTACAAGCATGTGCGCCGGGGTGAAATCCACAGCTGGGAATTAGTTCTGAGATTAATTAACAAAGCAAAGCTCCTCGTTTTCTGTCTTTCTCTCATTCTGCCGCTCGATGGGATTCAGATGATGCATCTCAGATAATGAATTCTGCTTCTGATTGTTTGCGGACATTGAATTTGTTTAATCAATACGAAAAAAAAGAAATGGAATCATTATAGAAGCGCATTCATAAACATGAGTTATTAATACACAGATCCAGAGGAGGCTCAAGCAGCAAAATAATAAATGTATAATATAGCTTTAAATAATTTCTATGTTTGCGTCCGAATATTTCCTTTTGATGTCAGTGCAAAAATATGTTTGCTTTATATTTTACATGTACATTAGTTTTTAAAGACATGGTTTAGAAAAAATGTGGCAAATGAACCAAAAAGATTGGATCTTTAAATGTAATACTGTCATTGTCTTGCCAAAATCAATAAAATATTTTACATAAAACAAACACATTCATTAAATATAACATTTAACCAATAATCTATAAATAAACCTAGAAACAGTTTTTATATAGAATAATGAATAGTGTTGGTTAGTTTAAAGTTGAGTAGATCAATTCTTTTACAACCCAATTATGTCAAAATTATGAGTAAAAGTGATGTAAAAACAGTAGGATTTATTTCATTTTAAATATTTAGTTGTTTTTTTACATTTACATTAAAGGCTTTGAACATGCCTGAGTTTGATTTGTGCATTTTCCATTGTCCAGTTAAACTTGACATTGATGTAAATTATTGATTGATTGATTGATGTTATTATTATTATTCTTGAAAAAATTACATTGCTATTTACATCTATAGTAACTTTTATAAATGCATTCCTACTGTAAGGGATATTGATTGGCTCGTCTATTACATTAGGCATTTACTTTACATATACTATTAAGTTCATATACATATGTTATAATTATATCAATTCATTCATTCATCTTCATGTCGGCTTTCTTCCTTTTCGGGGTCGCCATAGCAGAATGAACTGCCAACTCTCTGGCATGTGTTTTACGCAGCGGATGCCCTTCCAGCCGCAACCCATCACTGGGAAACATTCACACACACTCATTCACACGTTAACACTATGGGCAATCGTTCTTACTCAATTCACTTATACCGCATGTCTTTGGACTTGTGGGGAAACCGGAGCACCCGGAGAAAACCCACGCAATCACGGGGAGAACATGCAAACTCCACACAGAAATGCCACCTGCCCCAGCCGAGCCTAGAACCAGTGACCTTCTTGCTGTGAGACGACCGTGCTACCCACTGCGCCACCGTGATGCTTTTTTTAATTATATTTTTAATATAACTTTCAAATTAAATTAAATATCATTTTAGCTTGATGTGATTTTTAATCTCAGGGCTCTCCTCAACATGTTAATTAAAGAAAAAAAAAAATTTTAAGATATTTTAGAATGGCTGTTATTTTTGGGGTGTGAACGAAAGCAGTTTCAGTCCAGTTTCAGATGCGAATGGAACCAAGACAAATGAAATAAAAAGTTTTACTATGATGAGTGATAAGTCACAGATCTTCATCCTTCAACAACAATCCTTTAGTAAATCCTGAGTTGGATTGGCGCTTGGTGAAAAAAGTTTGTTGAGGAACATTTAAAAACAAAAGTCAAGTTATTTTGCTCAGTTGCTCTTTTCGTGTGAGAGGATGTAACTATGTTACATCCTCTCAACCGAATCCCCCCATCCAAACTCATTAGTAATGCTTCTTGATTGTTCTTTAAAAACGACCTATTGTGATGAGATATTACTCTTCCAAATGTACTCTTAAAATGAACAAATAATAACCGCCCGACTGTGCCTTACAGTCTGTTGTAATCCAGCAGTGCCTTTCTGGCCATAGGGAAGTTTTCGGCTTAGTTTCACATCAGTTCTTCTGTATTTATTTGCATGCGTGCGTGTGTGCATGTTCATGGGTGTCCGTTTGCAGACTGGAGTTTCTCTGCAACTCAGAAATTCTGCCAGTGCTGTGTCACATACACACTCACAGACTCGCACGCTTCCACTCATCAGTGCTCACTGGAACACCATTTTCCAGTAGCTAGGCAGTAGGAAAGTGGTATTAGCATTTTTTGCCTTGAAGAACGCTCTGTGGGGCTTTGGGAAAGTTTACTTGTATGAGTTGAAAGCAGAGCAGGGCAGGAAGGAGGTGGTGCTCTAATTGTGGGCAAATAGTCCCGAGGCATTACGACTATAGGAGATGAGATGAGAGCGAGGGATTGTGTGCGAGCATGCAGCGATGCAGTGTTTGAAGATATGTTAAAGCATATCTTCATGCGCGTCTGGCATAATGGCATTTTAAAGCAGTGACGCAATGGCTGGGGTTTTTCTGGACACTGGAGGGTTGGCTGAGCTGGCTGTTGTTGTCTTTCTTCCTGGTTGCTTCCCTGGCTGAGCTCCAGGATGCTGGATGGACCTCCACAGCAACGGAGAGCTCTTCTGTACAAAACAGCCCTCTCTCTTTCCACTTTGTGTTCTTTTCTCTTGCTGCGGCTTGGCTGTGTTTTTCTCCTCTTGTGATCGTTATTATGGGAAAAAAAATCTAAATACAGAAAACAATGTTTGTTTTCTCAATGTTTGTTTGGGCCCCATGAAGCCCAGAGCTTCCCTTTCTGTGCCTGATTAAAAATTGAGATTTTAAGATGAGATTGAGATTTTTTCTTAAAATGTGGATTTTAGGAGAAAGTGGTTAACTGAAAAGTGCAAAAACATTTATTTTATTAGTTATTAGTTACCAGATTTAGCTTGTTTTGTTAATAAAAACAGACTTTGAACTTTAAGTTAATTTCATCCACCTTACTGCTTTCTTGAGCAAATACAAAAGTAAAATCTTTTTCGCTTGTGTAGCAAGCTTGAACAACATTGTGTAAATAGCAAGCAATTGAATCACTCAATTAATATAATACAATTCTAGATTTGATTCTAGATGTGTGGCAACCTGCCAGTAGGGGGGCCCTAAAAAATCTGGGGCCCAAGCAATTGCCTACCTTTTCCTAATGATAACAGGTGTTGTGTTAAAAAAAAACTTTCATAGTTGTTAGAAGGTTGAAGAAGTTTATTTCTTTATTTCTATCCCTGTTGATCTTACAGCGTTTAAACCAGTTCATTGGATCATAAAAACATGTTTATGGTTGGCATAATAATGTGCACCACGAACAAGCTTGAGTCATTATAATAAAGCAACGGCTGTGTACTATTCGACTCTAGGCTCACTCATGCTTTGTGACACAGCACACAATCCTGAAACTGCTTCCCCAGACTCAAAGGTTTCTTGTTCTTGGTGCTCACACAGATGTGCTATCAGGAACAAATCCTGCAACTCTTAACCTCAGTTAGATGACCCAAGATTGAGAAAACAAGACCACCCTTCCTAGGGGTCACTGATGAGCACCGGTGCCTCAGTGATCTGCAGTATGTGGCGCTGAGAGAATCTGTCTTGGCTTGTGTAGGTGTGTGTGATGTTCTCTGGCTTCAGCGTTGTGTAAAGCCTTAGGGGATTCCTGTCTCACCTGCTGTTTGGAGGAGCCTCCAGAAACACCCGCCGGCTCCCCGGAGGACTGGAGAGATGGAGCATTAAACGAGTGTACTCCGTCCATCATTACAGCTCCTGATCTGGCCCTCATGTCTCTTCCCAATACTAATTACAGATATTTTTACTGTACACTGGGAGGGTGTAACTTTGTAAGGGTAAAACTCTTGCAGGTTTGGGAAGGATATCTTGTCCTGGGCTCCTCGTGGACAGTGGGTCTTATGGCTCAGATCACTTGGGTTGGCAATTTTTTTGGGGGTCTCAGTGGGTGCCCTGTTTTTGCTTGTTAGCGGACTTGTCAGGTTTTTAATTCCCTTTTTGGGGTGGCTTCTATCTCTCTGGGGGCTATTTGTTGCTGGCCCTTGAAGTGTGCGTTGTTTCCTGACCCTTACTGTACAGGTTTTAACTGTGCAAGGGCAAGTTGAGGGTTATGTCTCAGTGTAGCGGCCTTTTTGCACGTTTAGTGGTCTGTCTCCACCGGCTGTCTCAATTATTCGTTGTTTGTACTTGTTGTGGTTGTATTTTAATTTGCTGTGTTGTTCAGATGTAATGTTTTTTTCTGTGTACTGCTCTCGCTCTCTCTCTCTCTCTCTCTTTCTCTCTCTCTCTCTTTCTCACTTTCTGACTTTGGGTCTGTTTTTCTGGACCCCTTTTTTCTATTTTAGTGGACTATGCTATATCCAAATTACATTTGGGTGAGACTCTGCCTCCACTTTTACAGAAACGCTTCCCAGTATAGTAATGCATTCAATAGGACGTACTCCTTGATGGATGCTATGTTCCGAGGAGGACAAAAAAATAAATAATTGAATAACACCTTGAACCTTTCACGATATTCCCTCCGAGTTCTCTAATAAAGGTGAATTCACTATCCTCTCTACACAGTCTCAGGATCGGATGCAACCAATAATTTCTTTCCTTTTTAGTTTTTTTGTCTGGATGTGAGGTTATGAAAAAATCGTCATCACTGTTCGAAGACCCTATTTTCTCTTTTACATTTGTTTGTGTGTTTTTTTAATTATATGCAACACATTTAAAATGTTCAGTGTGCAAGGTTTGAGTGCCTAACAAATTTTACAAAAAACTGCTGCATAAATATACAAATTTCTAAGCTAAGTGTGCAATTACTTTACTTTGTAAAATCCTTTTTAGAAAGAAATGTGACACTTCAGACAGTCCCACTGGGATCTAGGCAGTCTCTTTAACTGTGAGTTTTAGGTTTCAGCAACAGGCTCAGAGCATTTAATAGTACGCAAGAACAACAATTCCACTGTCATTGGCAGTGTTGGGAAAGTTACCTAAAAAAAGCTATTAATCACTTGATTTGAATTTGATTCAATTACTTTGGTAACTTAATTACTCAAAAAACGATTTAACCCAATACTTCTTAAAATACTTCTTAAACCTTAGTGGAAAACAAAAGAATTTAAACTCTTTCAATATTAAATTATTACAAATAGGTTAGCCTTTTGGCTTTCTGAATAATCTTTATTAAAGTCTATAAAACATTCTATAATAATTACATTTATTGGTAATAAATTAACCTTCTTAAGAAGGTTACCTTTTGCTGTAAGAATTGAAATTCCTGAATGACAAAACTGGTTGGTCCAAATGTCAGCAGTCGTGGAAATATATTCCAAACTCCAAACGTCCCTTTAGGCTGCATTTCCATGTCACCAGATCACTTATCTAAGTAAGTAAACACATAGGTATTTTGTTTATTAAGCCCCTATAATATTCTATGACGCTCAGTGGTACGTCTCTTTAACAATGTAGAACACAATAATTTTTTTAAGCCCAGCTTCAGACACTTTCTACGAACTCTCGAAATCAAGTTTTGCCTGCACTGTTATCTGTCTTTGATGAGCAAGGGTCACTCAGAAGGGTTTGTGCTTCAGTAGATTAGTCGTGCTATTGACAGGACATAGCTTACATATAACTGTAATGTCCTTGTCGGCTCCTTTGACAAAATTGAAATGATGGAAATATTTCCATTTTGTAAAAAAAGCCACTAACTTTAGCTGAGTCCGACATCCCCATCTCCATCCATAAACTAAAACACATGATGAATATGCACTAAAGGATTTTAAAGAAGCAGCTTTTATTTTTACCTTTAGAAGATAAACAAATACAATTTAATTGTAGTTGTTATTAACATTTTTATTTTACAATTGAACACATTTAACACTGTTGTTAAAATGCTGATAAATGAACAGTAATTAGTTGCCCTACTTATGCAGTGGAAAAGTATTTAGTTACTTATTAACAAGTTTTATCCAGCACTACTCATTGAAGATTCTCAATGGTTTGGCGATTTATTATGCGCAGTATTAGATATTTCAGAAAATTCATTGGGTTGTTAGTTTGTTGTGCTAGTGTCCTCATAGCACAAATTTGGATCACATTCAGTTGCTAGTTGTAACAAAGATTATATAAAAAAAACACGATACACATGCTCATAGATGAAAAAAAAAATCAACAACGTTGATTTCTCAGATCATGACCCCTTTAAAATAAACATTTAAACTTCTGAAATTGAAATTTCTCATTTTTCCATGCACACTGTAAACATGGTTCTTCTCTTTTACTTGTGTGCTTGATATGGAAGCTTTGCCTTTTCCCACATTTCTCCCTAAAGCTCTTCCCAGAAATGGCCTCTGCTAAACTCTGGACCTCCTTGAGGACAGATTGTTGGGCTGCACACAATTAAGGCAAAAGGACTATAGTGTTCAGGCCCTGCGCTGTAGCATTCATCATACGGCTTTTACATTGACCTTGACACAGCTTCATTAGAATAAAGATTGTCTAGCATTTAGGTTGCATTGTTCCTCAGCACTCAGGCTTCATGCAAATTCCCACTCGGGCTTGGCTCAGGCAAGGCAGGTCTGTCAGAGGTCATCTGCATTAAATGATTCGAGCTATTCTCCAACTGCTGCTTTTCATTCTGCTCAATTGAGAGTCGCATTCCTCCTCAGGACGAGGCTCTCACGATACGAGCCTTGACACCCCACCTAATGCTGATCTCATTTTTGCATGTCTGCAAGTCAAAAATAAATCTACTTGCTTTTGTGTACTTGAAGCTACACTGGAAACCTTGTATTTCAAGTGTATTCAAGAATAGTTAACTTGAAATTTTTTTAACAACTATTACGACGTTGATTCTAAAATGTGTAATTGTAAAATATACATACATTCAGTGTTTTGAGCATACCGTTTAAAAAATATCAAAAATAATAACAAAACGAAACAAAAATAAAATAAGTGCACTTTAGAAAGTGCACGTATCTTTCACTTAAAGTATATTTTATTATAAAACTTTCTATAAAGTGTAATGTAGTAAATATATTTACAGAAATGGCAATATGTGTAATTACATTTTAAATATGAACTGAAACTGAAACATAAATACACCAGAAGTACAAAAAAGTATTTTCTTTTTTATGCTTTGATGCCAATTGTTGGTTGATTTGTTGTTGTTATTGTAACATATTAAGATTATTAGCAATGCATTTACATTCTAAAGCAATGCTTGATCAAAACAGCTGACATCAACATAAAGGGATCCAGATCCGAATGGAATAATTTATTTAAAAGAAGAAAGCAGGTAAACGACAACAAGAACAACACATTTGTAAAAAGGGGGAATAGGTAAGCTGCAAAGTTCCTAATGCACATAAAATTCCTGGAATGAAAGAAATGACGGTCAAAAATTGATCAAGATAGCAAAAAGAGCTAGTTCAAATAATTGAGTCGTTTCTGAGGTAATGAGATAATTGCAGACACCCGGAGATGCAAATCAGATGATGAGCTGTGGAAGTTTAGTAACGAGTGATGAACGAGTGAAGGTAATACCTTTAGCTATATCCCAAGATATATACAGTACATCTTATATGCTTACAAACTGAATTCAGCTTAGAGGAGAGTGTGGCTGGAAGTATATTTCAGTGCAGTGCTTTTTTGGCAGGTCTTTTCGTTGGAGTTGTAAGGAGTTTGGGCATTTGCTTCAGAGGCCAATTCATAAAACCATAAACCATAGTCAGATATAAGGAGATGGTGAATTGATGATTTTGTCGACAGTAAAGAATCAAAAGGCATTTCGGGTGGTTCTAGTCTTTTTAATGGCCTTATTTTTCCTTATTTTTACAGTTTTGGGAGAGATCTCAACAGCTGTCTATGCATGTTTTAATTCTTCCCAGGAATCTAGAAGAGATATCTGAGGAGATGTTGATACTTAATTAAGACTCTAGAGCTTTGAAAGAGCAGCCTCTTTTTAAGAACGTTTGTTTTTCCTCTGCAGTATTTGTTATAGAGAAGTCTTACTCTTTCATTCGGTTCGCTCTATCTCTCTTTTAACTTTTCATCCGGTTCTCTCTCTCTCTCTCTCTCTCTCTCTCTCTCTCTCTCTCTCTCTCTCTCTCTCTCTCTCTCTCTCTCTGTGTCCTCCCATTATGCTCTCCCTTTCCCACCTCCATTATTATCACATCAGTCAAAATCAGACACAGATTGCACAAAAAAAGGAAAAGAAAAGTCTCATTCCGCACTAGTGATATAATTGGAATTAAATTATTAATGAGAGGTACTTAAAAAGATTGTTTTGTGATTCGCTATTAGTGCATATTTTGCTGATCATTTTAATAATTGGCATTTGATTTATATGGGGATAGTGTAATATAGTCCTGAATTAACAATGCATGGCTAGTGTAATATGATTTTCAGTTAATGCAAATGGTGTAAGCAAGAAGAAAGCTAGCAATTTAACTCCTCAAATGTCATTTTCTTTGCCAGTTCAGGCCAGTTTAAGTGACACTGTATGTTTAGATTTTCCTTTTATTTATTATATGTTACAAATATTTTTCGCATATGTCAGGCATTTACAAAAACATTTTAACCAAACATGGACAAAATTTACCAAAATATAACCCTTTCTGGGAAAGAGGAAACTGTTCACTTTGAAATAAAATTATAGCATTTTAGGTCATGCTTAAATAAACTTTTATTTTTAAGCCAGGCTTTAAACATTCTATTTGTTAAACCTGGCTTTAAATAAAACTGATCTTTTTTTTATCCCTGACTTAAATAAACCAATATTTTATAAACATGGCTTTAAATCAAACATACTTTGTTATTGATATTGCTTAAAAATGTTATCCCACACTAACTAAGCCTGGCATTCAATCCCTTTGGAGTTTTGAAACCCTAAAACAAATATTTGAAGTCAAAGTTTCACATTTATAAAGTTTTGGGGGGTTGAACAGTAGACGGTGGTAAGCGACGATAGTTGATGAAGTCATAGATCTTGGAGAAAAGGTTTATTAATAATAACTTTATAATAAAAATGTGAAAGGGCACCTCAGTCGTGCTTCCTGTAGCTGGATGGATCCTGGCACCATCATGTCACATTACGGCCAGCCCTAACCGATCTTAGGCCTCTCTCCCCAATCCTCTTGGCTGATTGCATTGTTTGCTATGTTTGTCGAAGGAAGAAAAATGCTACGCTGTAGAGAGGGAACAGGGTGTAGAGGGGATCTTTCCATGAGAACGCCTCCTCCCTGAACTCACAGCTGAGCTGCAGACCCCGGGCCCCGGATAAATAGGGCCTTTGTGTGCCATTCAATGGCATTAGGCATGGGCTTCCTATGGGGTCACTAGCAATGCTTTCGAGGGGACAGAAGGAGAGGCGGAAAAAGAACAGCACATCTAGACCATGGAGTACCAGAAGATTGCCGTTAGATGGGTTTAACTGTATAAATGAAATATCACCAAATTAACATGAGCATTCATGAACTCAAGAGTAAAGGTTCACTTAAAAACAAAACTTTGTTTTAGGATTCATTTGTGAATAAATGAATATGACATTTTAGCTGTTTTAAATATTAATGTTTTTGATACCATTTATGCTAATAATTACATAAACAAGGCCTTGTTTTCTACAAAAAGTAAAAATATTATATTATACATTATATTTGTGATACTATTTGATATTTAACTCTAAAAAGAATGTACTTTGCAAAAACTCAATTATTGAATAAAATATATGTTATGGTATTTTATTTAACTTACATGGGGTGGGTTGTTTTAAAAACCATTATTCGGCCCTCTTTCTGGTTTGTCTTGTAATATTTGGCTCTTGGGTAAATATAATTGGGGACCCCTGATCTATACAATTACACAGTGAAAGCTTAGTTTTCGAGCTTTGATGTTTGAAGAAGAATTTCATGAAATGATCAATTATTACTCATTGATTTGTTTAAAATGTATTTACGGCTTGTGCATGTCCTGGGCTGCATTTCACAAAAGCATTGTAACTTAAGTAGCACACAATAAATGTCTCCGTAATAAATGTCGTTTGCAATGATCATACGGAAGGGGATAAACCCTGTGCAGCCCTTGAAAGCCGCAGCAAGAGGGATTTGTCCACCGCCATAACAGATAGAGACTGCACATGCGCAAAAAGTGATTTACATAAGAAATAGACGGTGACATATTCCCGCATCGATTTTTTTAGGCGAAGTAAGCCAAATGAAAATAATCTTTAAAAAAATCATGTAAAAAATCTAAATCTGTATTTTATACAAATTCATTTCCGAGAAAAAAAATGTCAAAGTTTGCTTCATCTCTCGTTCACTTTTCATTAGGGGGTGGAGTTAAAAAACCCATACTGCAGCGATCCTCAGGGGGGCGATCACAGCACCGAGGATCCAAGCAGCTGATCGTATGAGACGCGCTCGGGGAAAACCCATCTCATTCAGAAAGAATTAATGAGGACACCTACAGGACAGACTTTAGATTATTAGAGAAAAAATGCTAAATATGTATTAGCTGAAAGACATACAATTTTAATGACTTTAAAAAAATGGGAAAAATAAGGATGAGATTGAAAAAAATCTCTCAATACCTTGCTGATGTGCATGAAATTCCAGCATGTTAAAGGCCATGAATTGGGTGTTTCATGACTGCCCATCAAGTGATTCCATGACATTTTCATGCTTTCTTGTTTGAAATTAAGTGATACATAGAATGTTACTGTGACTGTTATAAAATACTACGATTATTAGGTTACACATTCAGGTTACAATTCAATATATGGTAATATTTCAGCACATCCACCATGAACAGCACTTAACAGACGACTGAGCGAGTTTATTGTAGTGTGTTATGGAAATGCACGTTGAATTGAGGGGAACGTTTTTAACAATACAATTAGAGATCGTGCCAAAAAGCTAACACACCTTGATCAGAAAACGTGCCCCCAGACTTTATTACATAGTAAAATCTATATTGTATATCTATATCATGCTATAATACTCCTTAAATATATTATACTTAATACACTAATTTAATAATAGATTATTTATTTAAATAATTAACACATTTTTTTTGTTTAGTTGTTCAGAAATGACTAATTGAAATTAAATCTATTCACTGTAACAAAGCCGATGAAGCATGTTCATTGTTTGGAGTGTCATTGCAACAAGCTGCATTGTGATTGGTCAGATGTGTTGGAGTTGTAAAATTCAAAATAGGAGTTAATAAACTAAACAACACATGTTAGTTCTGCGAATTACATTATTGTTGATTTTAAAGGGATCAATGAGATGTTATTCTATCAAATAATATTATTGTTTTGTGAATATATCACTCTTTAAAATTGTTCCTAATGTGCAAGGCACTTTACTTATAAAATTACAGCTCCTTCACTTCAGGTTTAATGATGGATCAGTTTTAGAGAATAAAAATGTTAAGAAGTAGATTTCTATACAAATACGTTTCAAATGTTAAGCCTAATAACAAATTGTCCATGTGTTCTGTAGTTACAGCTATTAAAAGCATTGTAGAATTGTTAATAATTATTTAAAATCAGAGATCTATAACAGCTGTCTAGAGCCATTTCTGTGAAAATCCTTGAGGCTAAAGGTCTATACGCCATCATTCAGGCCTTTACTTGAGTAGATTGGGCTCTTCTTTATTCACTGGATCATTGAAATCCCTTATTACCACTTTAGAAACCTGTGTAATTCACCGTCTTTAGCTAGAACAATATTCAGAGCCGTTTTTTTGCTCTATATTGTTTTGCAGATTGCTCGCTATTATCCCAGACTCCCATGGGGTCGAGGTCTGTGTGGTTTTGCAGCTAATGTTTTGCTATTTCTTTTCTCAACCTCTGTGAACGATGCCATTGTCCTCGCAATTTGTTGCCACTCGATGCATTTTGACAATGTGAACTGCATTGAGTCTCTGAAGGAACCTCCTGGAAAGGCTGGTGGAAACTCTCCTGGGTCCTTCACTGACCCCATCCCGCCTGCCCACCGTGTTCTTTACCAGAGGAGGCCAAAAAAATAAGCGCTTACTCAATACAAGCCCTCAACACTAGCTGTAAAATAGCTTATTCTTCTAGTCGCCATGGTGACAATTAACAGTGTTTCAAGGACTTTTGTTCCCAGCCTTTTCCAACAGATTTACCCTCCTCCTTATTTCAGCGCAAAGTGATTTTTCACGAAACAAGAAAAGCAGCATCTATTTTACATAAACAGTTAGGAATCGCATCCAGATGGATGCGGTGGGTTTCTCCTCATTTTAAAGTAAATATGTAGCTTTTTACTTCCTGCTCTTTCAAGACGGGTGCGCGCTGCTCTTTGAGAGTTTGGCTTGCGCTGCTCAGCTGCTCGGGGTTTCCATCAATAGGCCTCTTCTCTTCTTTTCTCGAACGCTTCTGCCCTGCTCCGCCGTCTACAGCGAATTATAGATATCAAGGATGCTGGCAAGATATGAAAAGGCCTCAAACTGATTAAGTAATTATCAGTTTACCCAGCTTCATTCAGGGCTGTATCACCAAAGCAGATCAAATTCCAGATTTTGTACCTCTGAGTCAATTTGTAACTCATCAGCGTTCAGTGTAGGTTTTTTTCTTGCGACTGGTGCATATTCAGTTTCTCCTCAGATGGATTCCCTTTCCTTCGTGCTAAACATCTAATACAGCAGCTTTGGCGGATAATCGCAGAAACTAAAAATTGACTTTTTTCTGCCTTCGTGGATTCATTTCAAGGCGAAAGAAAGATGTTATTACTTCCTTTTTGATTTGAGGACAGTGGCGAATCCGTCATTGAGATGAGGGCTCGTCAGGAGGCCCAGAGCATCCTTTGAATTCTCATTTCGCCTCCTGACGTGTCAACGTTTGCATAAAATGATTTAAATACGCCCCGTCTCCGCGAGCTCATAGAGCTGTACGTCTGTTGTCTCAACAAGTTACAGAGCCTGAACAAACTTTAATTTAATGGATAAGATGAATCTGCAAAAGCGCATTAAGTGTGTTCATGTGTGACTGCGTTTTTGCTGACATTTCCAGACTCGCGTTCATTAATATGTGAGATGAATTAACGTACAAGGGCTTGTTGATATTTCAGCTTTACTCTCTTCTGCAGCTCTTAAAACCGCTCTGTTGTTAAAAAATTATTATTAGAGCTCTACCGGTTTTTATCAAGCGATTTCAGTCACAGATTCATTTATTGTTGGTGATTTGAGTAGTTAGCCGTTTTGACCTATATATACATTTATATATAATTTTTAATTAAAAACAATTAAACATAAAAAATGTTAGCATTGTCACTGCAACAACACTTACCTCTCTGAAATCATTGATTGGCTTTTCAGCATTCAAAACAGTTTCGCTTGAAACTGAAAAGTCCCTGAGGACATGACCATAACTAAATTTAAATGTATCACCATAACCCTATTTCTCATAATACTGGTTGTTAAGCATTCTAATTGGCTTAGCATACAGTGGGCGGAGCTTACCTATTTGTGAATCTCTGTTTCTCTTGATGGTAGATTTTAGTCAAAACCCACAAATGCAGGCAGCGAATGCACAGGACAAATGCTGAAGAGATCCACAAATGTAAAAGAAAATTACAAAACAAACTTGTATTTGAGAGTTTAAAAGGTATATTTGTAAAACATATTTTAATTTACAAATTTCTATTTATTTATTTGTGAATCTAATTTATTCTCATTTACCTTTTTACAGTTACTTGTAGATAATACATTTGTGTGTTTAGACTTGTGAATCAAATATCCCCCATAGGTGAAGAGTGAAGTCAAGACAGACCCTCACGGGGCCACACACACACGCACACACACACACACACACACACACACACGCACACGCGCACACACACACACACACACACACTCCGCAGTCCCCATCCGATGCTGTCCTACACAGTAAAAAAACTACATTTTTTCAAACAAAATACATTCAAATAGAGTACAAATAACACTCAAACTGAGTTAAAATATCTATACAGCTCTTCTTTTTTATCTTAAAGATTCTGTTGTAATAAATGTTTGTAGATTACTATTTTCAACTCTTTTTTTATTGTATTCTTATCTCAGTTAAGAAAAAACGACAAGTTTTACTTATCATATTTTTAAGGTACAAGTTGAGAGGCTCAGTGTTAATTCAACTCTATATAGAAAGGACCACACAGACTTGGAAAACACTATTTAACGCGATTTAACACTAGATTTTTCTGTGGGATTTGGAGTTTTCAATTCTCCTTTTTTGTACGGTGGGAGGACTCTGATACCAAACCCACGCAAGCAGGAGAGAACTTGAACTTTTCACTCAGACCGCTCCCAGCTACTCTTGAACTGGTACCCTCTGTGCCACCATGCTGCCCTTAACAGAAGATTAATGAATATTTAAACTAAATACAAATACATCTCTACTGTAAGAACCATGAGTAAGGGAAAGTATTCCTGAATTATAAAACTTTCTTGGAAAAAAAATTATAATTTTCTAAAAATAATACAGTAGTAATATAAGTAGTAGTATAAATAATTATAGTAGAATATTGAGGAACTTTAACTGTTCAGACTAAAAGTTTGGACACACCTCATTCAAAAAGTTTTCTTTATTTTCATGACTATGAAAACTGAAAATGGTAGATTCCCACTGAAGGCATCAAAACTATGAATTAACACGTGTGGAATTGTATACATACCAAAAAAAGTGTGAAACAGCTGAAAATATGTGATTCTAGCTTCTTCAAAGTAGCCACCTTTTGCCTTGATTGTGCTTTACACACTTTTGAAGCTCTCTTGATGATCTTCAAGAGGAGATCTCCTGACACGCTCTTCTCTTCTCAGGAGAGCCCTGTCAGGTTTAATACGTGAATTTCTCACCTTATAAATGGCACATAAATATACACAGCTGAGAGTCCCACTGAAGAGATTGTTAAAATTTGTATTATGGCAAGAAAAACCAAAATGAAGGTCAGTCAATGCCAAAAACTTTTTGAATGATGTGTGTCCAAACGTTTGGTCTGTACTGGATCTGTTTTTAATTACTCTGAAATAACCAAATATTTACTTGATACCACACCAGATGTTTACAGCTTTAGTTCATGTATAAAGAAATTCCCGATTGATGTGCATCTGTCACAGCTCCCCTTTAGTAGGATCCATAGGCCCTAGAATGTTTTTTCCTCACTATCAATGGCAGAGTCGACCTCGAAAGCTTAAAACCTAAGCTATGGAAATCAGCCCATCTATCTTGCTGCGAGAAATCTGTCTCAAGGGCCAAAAAATTACCAGGCACGTAGTTAAGGTGAGCGCGATGCTTCAAGTTCTCATCACTTTCACATTCTAATTACTAAAGCGCTCTTCCCCTCCCTCTGCATTCTTCATCAATAACCTGCCATTTTTTTAAAGCAGCGGAAGGACTTAAAATCAATATTTGCTGTCAACAAACAAATTGTGTAATCGTCTTTGCTTTAAGCGGAGCGTCTTTAGTTTGGCGGCCACTATTAAAAAGCGAAAGGGATGAATGATTTAAAAGGATGTGTGATAGCATCTCCATCAAAACAAACGACAGTGAAAAATGAGCGCTGGCCGGATGACAGCCAGCGAAGGAGGGAAAACAGCACATTTAAATATTTAAATGCGCATCCGCCATAATGATAAATGACAAGCGAAAACCAGAATCAAGTAGCTATTGATGCAGAAAATGAAATGGGAGAGTGTGAGTGAGATGGAAAGAGAGGCTGAATATTTAGTGAAAAAAATCATGCATCTTTACTGTATTTTACTAAAAGAATCCTCTCCTAAACATACATAATTTAATAATGTGCGTCTGTTTCTCTTCCACAGGGGAACAGCGTGGAGATGTCCATGTGGCTTTCCAAGAAGACACATCTTCTGGGCTGGTCTGAATCTCTGAAGAGAAGCGGCGCTGAACTTCCAGCTGACTTTGACCTAAGGGTCTCAGCTCTCAGGAACAAATGGGATCACCTCGAGGTGTGTGTCACTCTTTGTTCTGCATTAATCAGGGATTAATCGATGCTTGTGTCTGTTATACAAATGTACTACAAAATGGTCACTTTAATGCACTTTAATGTTGTTAAACTCTTCATCAATCAATCAATCAATCAATCAATCAATCAATCAAAGTTTTTATTTAGCGCTTCTTTAGCAGTTGCTTTCAAAGCAGCTTCACAAAGTCCTAGTGAGGATCAGGTAGAGTAAATAGGCGTTCCCTCTGTGAGGCCCCTGGGAGCCTCACTGACTGAGGCAGATGCTAATCACCACCATCGACGAACAGTTTGCTTGACAGCACCTGAAATAACAAAACAAACAAAGACAAAACAGAAACTAACAAATGAAGAAACAACGGTTAGAAAACTGAAACAGACAACAAACAGGTGATCATCATCATCAGCTGCAGGATGAGAGATAAATGATGAGGAGAGGTTAGATAGGCTTCATGCTCAAGTAATCACTGAGGTAGATATTATTTTGCTGCATGTAACAGTTTAGACCAATAAAGGCCTTGATTGATTGATTTATATGTAATTTACAAATACATTTTTATTATGGACCGTTTAACTCTGGCCTTAGAAATGTATTCCTGCTCGAAGAAAACGCAGACCTCATAGCTACAGTTAGGCCTGTCACTCAAGTTTTTTTTTAACAATATTGGGGAATATACCTCTCCGGTAGTCCGCATACAGTTAATTACGGGTCATATATCAAAATAAAACCCTGCTTTGCTATTCCTATCATTTCTGACTCACCAGAATCTCTCTGAGCTTCTGTGTTTTATTTCTTTTGGGGTGTTTCTTTAAGCATCTTTAGAGCGGAAAAATACCCTGAATCTGAAGCTTTTGTGTTTGAGATGCTTCCTCCTATTCATACCCAATCTGTAGATAGTTTTTTAAAGGGTTGGTACTACTTTATCTTTTTGTACTGTAAATTTAAGAGGATAGAACATTAAGTATTGTTACATACAATATAAGCTTTTTGTTTAACATGGAAGCATTTGGCAGAACATTTTATTTAAAGTAACGTATATTTTAAAAGTTTGGAAGAAGTAACGCTCAAAGTGAGTTAATGTGAGAGTTGTTTGTATAATAATTAATGCATTTGTGCAGTGTATTTGAAAATGTTCAGATTGAAAATATCATAAAACTACAAACTTTTTAAAAAATTACTTTAGCGCTTACAATATTTTTTTTACATTGTTTCTTTTCCTGAAATAAAATGTTATTTATTTATAAAATTTTAAATAAATCATTATTATTTGTTTACAGTAAAAATATAAGTGGTGTTTTTAATATATTTTTTAATTAATTATAAATTAATAATATATTTTGCATTTATTTATTTATTATTTTGATCATGTTTATGAAAAACTAATTTTTTTACTGAATTGTAATGTGTGTAAATTTTAATTCTAATTATTATCATTTAAATAGAGTCATTCAATTTACTTTTTATCATGTTTTTATTGTAGAAAATTACACATTATGTTTAGCATTTTTGCATATTTGAATTCATTTACATAATAAGCTTCTTTTTTTTTTTTTACATAAAAGCATGATTTGGAAGAAAACATTTTAAATGCCAAGTTGGATTTAAAAGGGACACAAGAAACTTTTATTTTGAATGCTGTATTATTGAAACAATATCCCAAATCCATGATTAAATAAAACATAATAATCAGCCAATTGGACACATTTCTCAAAGCATTATCCTGTACTTTGGGTTCAGATGTCTTTGATTTCTGCCAAAAAGTTGGGCTGAAGAAATAAAAGTTTTAGTTTTAAGTTAGCACTTAACAGAATAATATAAGAGATAAATAATATGTAGAAATATGTATAAAAAGCTAATTCACTGAGTAATATTTTCTCTCTTTTTATGTGGGTTCTTTCCAAAGCTGAAAAAAACAAAGATTAAATTAAACAAACAAACAAGCTACCCAAATATTTGCATTTTTAAATGGTATTCTTATGTTCAGAAGAACCTAAACACCAGAAGAACCTTGTGACTCTAATCATCAACACACAAGTGAAGAAGATGAATGCTAATGTGTTTACACAGCGAATAAACCTCTGAATCTAGTTGAAACCAGGCTTCAGATTTTTAAGGGATCCTGAACAAGCACTTAAAAAGTATCTTCAATGTTGCCAAAGGAGAGTTTCACTTGAAGAATGATAACTTTGTCAAAAGTTTTAATCGCGTCATATCTTCATCCAGTTTTAATTAGAATATTCCAGGAGAGCAGTGTTCATCGCCGCTTGGTCGCGGCGCACTTCCTGCCCGGCGTGAGTGAGTGTGAGAGACGTGGGCTGCTGTTGAGTGGCGTCTGGTTAGGGCGCGTGCGACAGGAATAAAGCGTCAGCGGTGCAGAGAGTTCAATCTGAGCATTATGCCGTCTCAATTGCATATTAAACAAGCCTATCAAGTCAGCCATTGGCATCTGCTGTGCTGACACAAATTGTGAATTAAATGAAATTGATGTCCCCTGTCGTATATATTTATGAAGACAGACCATTCTCTGAAGTATTCGGCTGCTTATGAAGAATTTATGATTGCAAACTGTTCACGAACAGAATAAAGTGGCAATAAATTCCTGTTTTGTGCAGCTTGACCCTCCAAGGGCATCAACTTCACCTCTCGTGGAGACAGTTGTTACTCAGAGAAAACACCAGCAAATCATCTTTATGCAGATGAGTGAGAGGAACCAAGAGAGAGGGAGGGAGAGCTCATATTCCTCTTATTTTAGCTTTAAAAACATATTTTTTGATGTTCCTTTATTAACGTTTGCTAGCATTGACAGCATTATAGTAGCTTACGTCACAAAGTTTTTCGTGTTTTAGGTTTTGACCTTTTTTTCACTAGTGGTAACAATTCCAAAGGAAACAGAAACCATTGTTAATATGAACGAGACAGAGTGTGTGGTCAGACAATTACTGGGTCATTTGATTACGTCATTCATCACGTGACTATAAGTGTGGCGAAGAATGATGTTTGGGGAAAAGTATAATGTGTGTAAATAGTTCATTTTAATTTTTGTAATTTAACTAGAGTAATGTTACATATTTTTATTGTGTTTATAATTTTAAATAATTTTATTTTAATTTAATTTAGTTTTATTTTATTTTAATGTATGTGTAAACAATTAATTCTGATGTTTACCATTCAACTAGCGTAAATGAATTTATTTTTTATGTTGTTTTGCATTTTTAATTATAAAAATTTAGTTTTGTTGTATTTTCTGTATTACATACATACATCACATCAGCATAATTGTGGCGAGCAAATGATGCTAGTAAGGATTTTAGTTATCCGAAATGTAAATGAGATCTAGCACGTAATCCAAGAGTTGCAGAACTTCATGGATATTGATAGAGGTTCAGTAACTGCCTCATCTGTTGATAACAGATGAGGGCTCTGAGAGATTCTCTTTCAGATTTCAATTGAATTGTTTGGTTCCATTGCCTGGCCTAGGCTTTCAGGGCTTTTGCCCCAAATGTTTTTTTCTCTTTAGCCAGAAGAAAAGCATTACCTGAATACAATAAAGTTAGCTACAGATTCAAAGATTTGTATTTCCTGGCTCCATACCTTGAGAATTAGCCTCACAAAACAAATTTAAGCAAAAACTTTCAATGTATTTTTTGGTTGAAATATGCCTTTCCCCACATTCGTCTAAATACATTGCTCCCTCTCTATGCACAAGCGAATAAAAGGGAGAAGGAGAGAGCAAAGCTTTTGGTGGAGTGGCAGTTTTACGCAGGTGACACCTACATTTCAATGGATTAGAGGTATCTACCCATTTTCTAAAACCTCTGTAACTGGTAGTTCTTCCTTGAACTTCTCCACAGCCCTTCCTCCAAATTACACCAAAACGTAAAATGTCCTAAAATTGATCGGTTGTAGCTTATTTTGGTGTTGTAGTAGGATCAGGTTTGACCAAACACTGTGGAAAGCAGCAAGTTGGTTGGGAAAAAGGAAAAAGAAATAGTAGATATTTGCAAAAGGAATGCACAAAATAGTACTCGTGAAAAAAACATCAACATTATTTAGAATCACAACAAAGCATATCTGCACTCAGTAACCACTAATACCTAAAAATGTCTCACTTTTGCTTCTGCAGAAAGCCATCAGCATTACATTAATTCTCTTCGATAAGAGTCCATTTTCAAGTCCCAGCTAAAACGTTTCCTGCCATTGAGTCCAGTTTCCACAATCCTTTGTCTGCTCTGAACACAGATGTGTTAATAAAAGCCAAAGCTTGAGAACGAAGCTGCTGAAAACTGTTGCGTCATAATCGCATCTGTTGTCATTTTAACGTTCAAACACATAAAGCCTGAACAATTACAGCCAGTGCGTGCATTAATTGGATAATGGTGTGTATTGTGGCTGCAATTGGCATCTCGGTATACGAGGTTCAACTTGACTCTAAAATGTGCGATTGGCAAGCAGGTGGCAACACACTGCAGCCCAGCATGGCTCACTCTTCTCGTGCCATCGCTCGGGAAATTGTTCAGGGAAGCCTATTTTGCAAATCATTGGTGTGATTTTTGTAGCTGATTGTTTGCTATTCAACAAAGATTTGAATTCTGCTGCAAAATGGTGCTTTGCAGGATGAGATTTTAACTCTTGAGATTCATCAACGGAAACTGATCGCATTTTTATGGTTCACTTAAATTATTATGACATCTTTTTTTATTAGGATGGAAAATTGGATCCGAATGTGGTTTGTTTAGATGTTTGGTAGAACTGATCTTCTGTTTTGCTATTAAATTATTTTTTTTGTTGTGTTTATTTAGCTCTATATATATATATATATATATATATATATATATATATATATATATATATATATATATATATATATATATATATATTGTTATTTCATTATAAATAAATAATATATTTTCCATGTTGGATTTGATAATTTTTCATCATATTTGGGGAAAGTTTATTTATAATTGATTTATAATGTGTGGAAATAATTATTTCTATAGTTTATTTAACTAGAGTGATTTCATTACATTTTTATTGTTTAGTTTTATTTTCTTTTCTTTTATATTTGTATTTAAAAATATATATATTTTAGTTTTTAATGAAATGCTTTTAATTTTATTTTATTTTACAACCCAATCCAATTACCATGGTTACTGGAGTTCAAAACCATAAAAATGATGTGCATTACCTTTAAGTTCCATTGTGAAAGGACTTCAATCAAACTTTTATTTTCTGGAGTTTAACTAGGTGTTACAAATCACTGCAGAAGCAAACAAATAAAAATCTCTTCTCTTCCCTGAAAAATCTTTCTCTTCTTTGTTCAGTTGGTCAGCTGTCTTGACTTCTATTGTGAATTACTCGAGTCAGGCTTTGGCTTTATAACAAACTGCGTAATGTCTCTCCCCCTAATGGATACAAGTATACTAACTGCATGAATGTAAATGTACAAGCATAGATGTAAATGTAATATCACGGAACCTCTGTGTCTCTGCAATCAGAAAACTCTGTCGGAGCATACACAGTCTGGAGAGGTTCAGAAGAGTCAGATGGAGCTTCTATCTCCAGACACCAGTAGGACGGTGAAGCAGCTCCAGAGTCGAATCAAAGAGCTGAAGGGATGGCTGAGAGAAACTGAGCTCTTCATCTTCAATCTCAATCTCAGACCGGACGCATGCGACGTCGAGGAGCCACAGCAGGAGCCACAGCAGGAGCCACAGCAGGAGCCACAGCAGGAGCCCCAGGCCTGCAAACAACTCCAGCAGTTCAAGGTGAGAGCCATGAGATAGAGTGTCTCGTATATTCTCTCCTTTAAAACTGGACTCCTACAGTCCCTCATTTGATATGGGATGAGATTTATATCAAATGTTTTAAGTAAAAATTTAAAAAATGAAATCTGTTTTCCTGAAATCCTGGTTTCTGCTGTTTTCTTTAAACAGTGTCTTTTTATCATTTCGTTTTTTTATAATTTCAGTTGTCAATTTTAATTTTTTTATTTTAAGTTTTCTGTTTTTCAGTTTCACTTCTGCCACAAATCTTCCTGGGGGGGGTTGGGCTTATTTTATCTGTCTCCTCATTGGTCGAAGGGGTATGCAGTAATGTATCTGTATTGGTCAGTTGCTTTTAACCCAATCTGGGGGAACTGAAAACTGAAGATTGAAATATGGAACTATAAAACACTAATTTTTAGAACTCATTTATTGTGGTTATGTACTTATTGTAGATAATTTTTTTATGTTTTTTTATTGAGAGAACTTAACTTTCTATCAATTTATTTTTGTTACATTTTTAAAAATGTACAATAAAACATTTGCCACAAATCTCATTCCATAATTTTAACAGAATGAACAGATTTAGCAGAGCAGTTTCCGTCAAGTTAAATGAAATGACACTGATTAACTCCGATCAGTGGCGACAGGTATCATGTGAGCCATGTGGGATATTTGATCAGAGGAATCTGCTTATTCAACCTCAAACTCTCTTCACCCCAAAATACCTCTTTTCTTGAGCTGCGCTGATCTAATAAGCACAAGGCAGAGAGCACACATCTAACCCCCTGACTGAAAATCTATATGAAATAATTATTTGAGTTCAAATCCTGAGAACCAGCTTAGAGTATTAATCAGGACGTGTCAAAACACAGGTAGTGGAGCTGATTACATCCACATGCTGAGTGACACACACAAGCATGCAGCCATGCATGCGCAGCGCTCATCCGATGAATCCAACTGAATCGAGAGAGATTTATATCATATTTGAGGAGGGCTAAAATATGTTACGGTGGCCACATCTATTGTTTCTATTAGATGTATAGTTTGGGATTTAGAGAATCTGCAACCTTTATATACACAGTACACAGTGAGATACCTTGTGCAGACAGGGATTTAAACATATTCAGCTTTAACATTGGAGTGAATGAGATCCTGCTCACTTCTGGAGTCAGCCTGAAGTGGCTGCTCGAGGTCACTTTCTATGACGCATCGAGAGAGAAAGCAGGAGGTTGCTGCTTGAAACGTCTTCGTTAGTTGTTTGTTCTGTTTTCAGTTCAAGAGCGCACGTATTACTTTGCCGCCATCAACTGGTGAGCCAAGCAACTTCAGTAAACAAAGGAACCAATCTCAATGATTTCTCTCATTGTGTTGGAATTCAGAAATGATAAAAAAAAAAAACAGTTTATAGGCCTTAAGTCTGCTTGAGTTCTCCAGCTACTGGAACACGTTTGTGATCTCGATGCTAATAAAACTCTCAAAATGAGTAAAAGCAGAGATAGTGAGGCACTTCGTGATGAGAAAGCGGGTGTGCTCACCCTTTAAAATGTCATCATAAAAATGTCCATCTTCCACTGAATAAAAGGCATTAAGTTCTTTGCTTGCTTGGGGGGAGTGGAGTCGGCTAAAATTAGACTCTATTGTATCTTAACCTTCGCTGCTCAGACGGTTCAGAGTAGTTGGCTGCCAATTTCACTTCTTTCATTAATATCTGTCTTCCCTTTAATAGTGTGCCGTTGTGATATTAAAACCCCAGGGATGGACACTTCCCGTCAGGCAGAGGAGAGCTGACGGCCACAGCATGGCAGCCAGGGTCATTAGTTAACAATCGTTTTTAGTCACAGAAGCGACACTGGAATTTCAAAGATATGATATCTCTCTAAAAAGTAGCTGCGATTTAAAAACTGTCTTCCTTCCTAGACAACGCATTTTTCATTTGGGAAGCATGTTTCAAAAAATGAGAGTGAAGTGAAAGTAACCACTTGACCAGATTATTACTACATGTTTGATTATAAGATTACTCATGCATTTGTTTGTCTTTTGTTAACTCAATCAAGATCACAGAGGGTCTCCGTTTAAGGGTACAATTCACACGTGAGCGACTGAGCCTTTACATGCACTATATAACCAAGTTAGTTAACAAACTGTTTTTCATTATTTATGCAGATTAGTAGACCAGCTTCCCAGGGAGAAAAAGGTAATAAGGTCTTAAACATAATAAAATAAATGTAGTCATTAATCACTGATGTCTTTCCAGGCTCATTATACCTATTATTACTCATTTTGAGATATTTTTTTAGAAATTATCCAGGTTTCTATGACTGCCACAATATGAATTTAATCCCCTAACGCAAACAATTTCATGCTTTCTGATCAAACAATCACCCTGTATGCTAACATGACTTCCCTTTAACGTGTAACATGCTTCCCTTTTCTTACTATCCCTGTGGAGTGGGTGCAAATGAAGCAATGAACGCAACGTAGTTAAACCAAAAACAAACACGGTGAAAAGAACTAAAACAGAACTCTAGCAAAGACAATCTCACAGGTAGTCTGATAAACAAATTGCAGAAAAAGAGCAGACTTTGCTGAAATCATTGACACATTCACATAAGGAGGTCATCGAGAGTGAAATTGTGTTATAAATACCTTATGAAAACCAAATCAGATCCTCTCATATCTCTGATTGTTTGGTCTTCCCCGCAGATCTCTCTACTCATTTTAAGCTAAACCAAAATTATTTTTTTATAAGCAACTTTAACTTCTAACTGAAGAATTAGACTAAATTGAAGTCAGACTGAGTAACTGCAGAACATAGTCCATCTCCATGTCTCAGCACGGGACCCCGGGGGCCTCATCCTCCGAGTCCCATCCCACTGATTGCATGTGACGGCACAGATATAATATCAATACTTTCTCCATGATTAGGAATAAGAAACTGCTGTTTTTCAGTGCTAACCATATTAAGTCAGTTCTGGCATGGTGCGTGAGGGAGAAAGCTCCAAGCACAGAGTCTCATCAGGCTGTAATGGAGAGCAGACAGGTGACAGGCCTGTTCATTACACACACGCTCACACTCAAAGTGGTATTTTTCATTAGACGTCCATGCCGCTTGCTCTCATTCACAGGCGTTAATGAGAAAATGTCCCCATTGATGGCAGTGTTATCACTTTGCTGCCATTTGTTTGCTTTTAGGACGTCTGGCGTTCGTAACACATTAGGCTCATTTTGGATTAACTGTCACTTTTTTGTCGTAAAGAAGAAAAATAATTAAAAATAAGAATTTGCTGACAACAAGGTCACCGACAGCCTGATCAATTTTGGTCTTGGCTAATTTAGATGTATTACGAATAGCAAAGCAGCATCTTTCATCATGATACTTTTCATGGGGCGTAATGTGCAGCTTTTTTCCATTTGGAAATATTCACCATTCATTTACTGCTCTGCACTTTCCTTCAATCAGGCTGATGAAGAGGCCGTTTTGGATACATTTGATCTATTATTATTATTATACCTATTATTCTCTGTGAGTGAATGGCGAGGATGTACCCTGCCAATGTGAGCTGCGCCAGCCGAACCCTGTGACCTTAACTAGGATTAAGAGCGCCAAGAAGAGACAGACTTGTTTTCAAGATCACTTTTGTCCCTTTAAATCATACAAGTCATCATAAAACTAAAAAAGTAATAAAAAAAAAAGCAAACACCAGGAGCCAAAGGGAGATCAAATATTGGGGTGGCTCAATGTTACCTGTTTGAGTTACTTTGGTATATTAATGCTTGAAATTAATGTGAAATAAAGGCCTTTAGAGGTAGCCAGAGATTTTTTGACAGGTGGTTGCCAATAGTGATGCCACTGCTTGTAATAGAAGCATTATTGAAAGAAAACAAGAGATTAGGAGAGGAGAGGAGAGAAGATGAAAAAGAAGAGGAGGGGAGGTGAGGGGAGAGGAGAGGAGAGGAGAGGAGACAGTAGAGAAGAGAGGAGAGGAGAGGAGAGGAGGAGTGGAGAGGAGAGGAGAGGAGGGGAGAGAAGATGAAAGTAAAGAGGACAGGAGAGAAGAGAAGAGAGGAGAAGGAGAGTGGAGAGAAGAGAAGAGAAGAGAGGAGAAGGAGAGTGGAGAGAAGAGAAGAGAAGAGAAGGAAAACAAAAAAGAGGAGAGGATGTGGACAAAGAGAAAAAAAAATAAAAAAGAGAAGAGAATGTGAAAGGACAGGAGAAAGACCAGAGAAAAGAACAGAAATATTCTTATTGATGAACTTCTAGGAGTAACTTCGGATGAAGTTACGGGGTCTTTTAGTTTTTTTAGAGCCATTTACAATGTTTTATTAAACAATATAAGTAAAATGAGAGGGAAAAAAACAAAGCATTCAAATGTGAGCAGATTTTTAATCCGCCAAAATTATAAAAATGTAAATTGCGTGTCTTCTCTGGTTGTCCTGGTGGTTAAGAGGTTGTGTGCAGTGTGCTGATTAAATCTGGTTTTGCTATGGAGGGATGATTTCAGTAGAGTCTGCAACCTCCTTTTTACACAAACTATCTTAGCGTTTAGAAGATGACGTAAAGGTGCAGCTTAATCTAAAACAAAATGTGCAATTGAATTTAGAACTCGAAAGAAAGTTTTCCTCTTCTATCGACCCTCTGAGCTGGCATTTCTCTCCATCAGATTGAGGTCTGGCTGGTGGAGCTACAGCCGAAGGGATATGTCTGGGAACAAATGGCCAACATGAATTCGTTATACTCATTAGCGATAACAAGTGCTTGAGGTTTTAATTGACTTAATCAACAAATAGAATTAATCAGAGATTTCTAATTAATGGTAATTGATTGAATATCCGCCGGGTCACTGTCAGAGCAGCGTTCCTGTGTCCTTGCCGTCACTGGAGGGGATTTGGGCCTCTGCTGCTCACTCAAGATTAATTGAAAATGTTAAAATTGCAGCGGCTGTAAAGAGCAAGATGAAGAGTGCACTGGTTTTCCCAGTAGAGAACAGGAAACAAATACCTCTGAAACCCACAGAGGAGAGATGCTCATCTGGTTTCTCTTATTAATCCTCAACGAAAGCATCAACACCTTTTCATTTAAAGGGAAAGCTCTGCAGAAAATCGACAGTTCTGACATTTTTTGGCCTGATATTTATTTTACGAACTATTAACTTTAGAAGATTGCAATCTTTAGTAGATTGTTTTTTCTTGTTGAGAGTCGGTGATTAAAGTTAAATAATGTTTAAAATAGAAGGTGTTGGACAGTAGAAGGAAAAGGTTGGGAACAAATGAAGGCAGAGAAACGATGACAGCCTTTTCATTTGTGTGAAATATTCTCAGGAAACTCCTCATCTGAAAAAAGTCAGCGTAGTAAAGCTTAGATTTTAATGAAACGAAGAGGAAGGTAGTGAGGGCAAGAGGGAGTTTAAAGGCTTAGGTCTGATCGGATTTTGGGCCCTATAAAGAGCTGTGCAATTTTTTTTGAAAGCAGACTCTTGGGAGGTGTGTGTATAACACTCGAGCATCTTCATGGCTCGCCTCCCCTCCCCACTCCTCCTCAGGTGCGATTACAGGCTCTGATAGGCAGAGAGCTGCAGATTAATACTGTATAACAGATGGATTCAACCTCATGATAACAGCCTGAGAGAGGGAGAGAGAGAGAGAGTGGGAGAAATAGAGAGAGAACGAGAAGCGAGGGAGTGGGGGACAAGACATGGAGTGAGAGAGAGGGAGAGAAAGAGAGAGAGAGAGAGAGAGAGAGAGAGAAAGAGAGAGAGAGAGAGAGTGAGAGAAATAGAGAGAGAACGAGAAGCGAGGGAGTGGGGGACAAGACACGGAGTGAGAGAGAAGGAAAGAGAGAGAAAGAGAGAGAGAGAGAGACAGACAGAAATAAGGAGGGAAAGAAAGAAGAAGCCAGAGAGAGTGAGAGAGAGACAGACAGGGAGAGAATGAGAGAGAAAGAAGGAAACATATAAAGAGGGAGGAAGAGACAGCGAAAGAAATGAGAGAGAAACAGAAAGAGAGAACAAGAGAAAGACAAAGACATATAGTGTGAGAAAAAGAGAGGTAAAGGGAAGGAGAAAACAGAGTGTGCGAGAGAGAGAGAGAGAGAGAGAGAGACAGTATGTGAGAGAGTAGGAGGAGAGAGAGAAAAACAGAGAGTCAGAGAGAGAGAGAGAGAGAGAGACATGGGCAGAAAAGAATTAGTATTGTAAGCACATCTCCAGACACCTGATGCTCTGAGCTTTATTGTAAAGGCACTCGTTAAGATCCAGTCCTGAACAAGCATATTCCTCATATCCACATCTAAAAAGCAGAAAATTAATAATTTTTTTGGAATCATTCTTAATTGAACTTAAACATGTTATTAAACTTTTCAATATATAACTTTTTAACCCAATTTTTCAATATGTCAGGTTCATTCGATTTTAATTTCTTAATGTGAATTTTTCCACTAAGATAAAAAGTAGTAAATAGAAAAAGATCAGGTGTTTTAGTTTAAAAAGCACTCATATGTCAGGGAATGATTTTCTTTCTGAGTTTCTGGTGACTTTCTCTCCAATTAAGGCCTATTGTTCGTTAAAATTCACATTTCTCATCCAATCAAATGGCAGTAAGACTTTGAATGATTTGTATGAAGCATGTCATCACATCACACCAAGAGGAAAATTAAGCAATATCGTTAGTAGTTTTTTCAATTTAATTAGTCCATTTACAATTACTTTTCCAGATTGTTTGTAAAAAAAAGAGAGATAGAAGTTTGTAATTAATTTTTTATGTATCACACTGTAATTGCCTCTTTCTCAAGTTTGGTGGTGGTGTGTCCAGAGGGGTTTGTGTGGTTCATTCCAATAACCATTTTTTTCTGAAAATGTTGACTTCTTTAACAGTTGCTAGAGTGCCAACATTTTGGCTGCAATAATGTCAAAGAAATTTCAGGATGTAAACCATCATGATTACCTCAATTATAATTTTTTTTTGCTTATATAGTTGCTAGGGAAAACAGCCTAGTTACTAGGGATTGCTCAGTAATGTCATATAAAGTTATATCATACGTGAACTATCCTCTTGCTATGATTTTCTGATGCTAAGAGAATGATTATATTGGACTGTTGCTAGGGTAAACTTTTTGGTTGCTAGGAAGAAGTCACCTTGTGCATGAACAAACCCCTATTTCAAGATGACATCTTGAATAAACCTAATTACTGGTTAAAAAGGTGCATTAGTTCACTGAATTGATCAGCTGTCAACTTATTTCCATTGGGCCGTGAGCCGCATGTGATGCAATGTTTAGAATGAATTCTAGGAAGTAGTTTTAATTTGTGTTTTTTTTTTGGTAGAAGGATTTAATAAGGAAACAGTCTGCATTCGTAAGGAGATGTTCCTTTGAGACTTTCTCCTCTGTAACTGAACTCTCTGTTCCGTTGTCATCCAGAAGAAGCGATTGAGACACTCCTCTTTTATGATACGTCTTGAGCAGCATGCGGTTTTGTCTCCGTGTTCAGAGATCTGCTTCTGGCTCCTGGCCAGTCTCTGAAATGAAGTCATTGTGTGGAGGAAAAAGAGCCGACTCATGGCTCGGTGCGTGCTTAGAACTGCTTTTCAGCAGTTATAGGTGCTCTCTGCTTCACTGCTTTTTGCCCTTGTTAACCCACAAGGCTATTTATTAGTTACAAAATGAGCAAAACTTACTTTTAATGTTTGAAAGTTCTTTGGTTGTGATGTTAAATTGAAAAGCATTTAAGTCGTGATTTGAGCTTGCCCTTTATTATTATTGGTATGAAGTTAAATTAGAAATAGAGTTAAAAAAAAAGTTCTTACTGAGTGAAAACTTTTTTGTTTAGAAGAATTTTTTTTTGCACTTTTATCTTTGTCATTTTAACTGCTCATATTGTATTTATGTCTACTATATCGAACCAGATCCATTACTAGACATTCTGAATATTAGCAGTTGTGCTTATTTTCTTTCATTATACAATTCAATGAAAACAGACAAAATAAATACTAGGGTTCACTGTCCGTGAAGGAATTTGCAATACAAAATACAAGATTTTTTGTTCATGCATTGTAGATAAGCCCAATTTTAAGTGTATTTAATATACTTGTAAATGCTAAAGTTAAACATTTTAAAGTGTATTTAATGTACTTAAAGTACAGTAAATGGCTTTTAATGAACATGAATAACTTTATGTCATAATTAGACTGAAAGGTACTTTGAAATACATTTAGTTTTACAGCATTGATTCTAAAATGTGTTAAAAAAAAACACAGTCAGTGTTTGTTACAGAGCATACAGTTTTTCATATATAGTATATATTAATTTAATACATTTCTCTAAAGTGTAATGTAGTATAACATAATACAAATTTACTTTAAATACATTTACAAAACGTTAAAACAGTGCAATTAAATTTTAAAAATAATATCTGAAATATAAATATACTTGAAGTACAATACAATAATTTTTTGCTTGAGTGTGACCTCTAAATAAAAAAAGCATCACTTCATGTTTATGCAAGACTCAAAGTTTCATTTCATCATTTTCCCTGTCTTATTGTCCTTTAAGGATCCCAGCATCTATAGGACCACACACCAGCTCTCCCAAAACAATTATTAGAAATATAATAGAAAATAAGCTCAAAAATATGAAATCAAGTTCCAACTCTTGTCACAGCATCAAATATTAACATACCTCTTTGAGAAACCAGAGCACTGCTGATGCTCAGCCGTCGTTCAGTATTGACACCTACACAGTTGTCCATCACCGGCTGTTTCGTCTCTCTGAGCACTGGCTCATCTCTGGCTTTTTACACTCTCGTAACGTGTTTTAAAAACTCGACTGGTGGAAATATGCTAAAACAGTTGCATGCATCACTCCAGGAAAAATAAAATCCAATCTAAATGTAATGGTGGAATGTAATGGTGTTTAATATTTATCGAAAAAATGTACTGAATGTGTAAGGCGCGGTGCTTTTCAGGGCTGGTGGGATTTGCATAAATTGTTGTCTGCATGTTTATAGTCATGGAGTCTTCAAAATCTAGTGCTGCAGTTTGTTAAAGGGACTTGCGGTTCAGGAGACAGAGCATCAGAAGCTGCGCTGGAGGTCTGCAAAGGGTCTCACAGTTTCATTAAGCAAATGTCATAGCTGGACACTGAAGGATGCGAGTGCAAATCCTGCCTTTAAATATTTAATTCAGTGGTGTTTATGGTGGAGGGCGATGTGATTTACATGCTCCTGACAGGCTGAATTGTTCGGAGACCTCATCAAGAGCATAGAAGTCTCTCTTTCACGTGTGGTGTCATTCTATCTCTCTATCTCGCTGCATTCATTTGGTTCATGCGTGTCAGGGAAAGTCTTAGTGACTCTGAGTTTGGGTGCATAGATTTCTATAGAGCTCCTGCTGAAGATCAAGAGGAAAAAGAAAAAAAAAATATATATATATATTATAAAAGAAACTACTTAACTCAACATTACATTTGTTAAAGGAAAAGTTCCATAAAAGTACATTTTTTCCCCCAAAACATTTTTTTCAATGTCAAGACCAGCCACAAAATATGAATTACTTTCAAATTAGACATCAGGCCATTTAAAAACTAACATTTTATAAAAAAAAAAACTAAGCATAACAGGCATGAAACAAAGCAATTTAAATTATATTTACTAATAACAGGCGTCACGGTGGCGCAGTGGGTAGCATGGTCGTCTCACAGCAAGAAGGTCGCTGGTTCTAGGCTCGGCTGGGTCGGTTGGCATTTCTGTGTGGAGTTTGCATGTTCTCCCCGTGATCGCGTGGGTTTTCTCCGGGTGCTCCGGTTTCCCCACAAGTCCAAAGACATGCGGAATAAGTGAATTGAATAAGAACCATAGTGTTAAAGTGTGAATGTGCGTGTGAATGTTTCCCAGCTATGGGTTGCAGCAGGGAAGGGCATCCGCTGCGTAAAACATATGCCAGTGAGTTGGCGGTTCATTCCGCTGTGGCGACCCCGAAAGGGAATAAAGCCGACATGAAGATGAATGAATGAATACTAATAATAATATATAAAGAAAATTCTGCAAAGTACTTCAGAAATATTAATCACAAAAAACATAAATATTTAAAAACTAACTTTAGAAAATAATTACAACTAAGAACCTTTAAGAATTTCCCAGCGATGGGTTGCGGCTGGAAGGGCATCCGCTGCGTAAAACATATGCGGTTCATTCCGCTGTGGCGACCCCGAAAGGGAAGAAAGCCGACATAAAGATGAATGAATGAATGAACCTTTAAGAAGCAGCAATAAAACTATTAAGATCAAGGGATCTTTAAAAAAATCTGTTGAAAAATGCGGAAGATATTTTTTCTGTTTATTTCTATTTTAAAACGTCAATTTCCATAAATTTCAAAACTTTTGAAATAGACTTGTAAAAATTATTAATTTCTGTACTGTGTAAGGTTACAATAATATTCTGAATCAAGAAGGGAAAAAAGGGTGTGATTTTAACTCGCAAGCAAGGAAAATGCAAGCTTTTAATTTTGCATCTTTTCCACTGACCTTCTGAAAATGAAGATAATGATAGCCGGCAGATGTTCAGGATATAATGGCATCTGTTCAATCAGCAAACTATCTCAGAATGCGACAGGAGTTTCAAAACAAGGATAAAACTCTATAAATTCTAAAAAGCACTGATTACATTAAATGTACAAGTTGAAACAGTCGGCCATTTTTGAACTGCAGATTTGAACCAATAATAGAAAAAGCTCTGTCACCTTTGTTTTAGGTCCGGTTCTTGATTAAGAAGATCAATTATACATTTTTGTTTTATTTTTATTACATTTAGCAGTGAAAAGAATGATGCAAAATGCTCACGCTTCTCAATCTCGAGCTTCTCATGTTGTAGGCCTTGAAAATACCCACACAAACACAATTTTCCTTTAAAATCCTATAAATCATAAAGAAACAGACAGGAACAGACAGCGCCAATCCACTATTATAGTTTTGAACCAATGACAGCAATAGCTCTGTCACCTTTGTGTAGCTTGGTGCCGTAGAGATTAAAAAATAACAAAGAAGATTTTAAACCCAATTCAGTATTTAAAAGGAAGATAACTCACAATGCTGGGATTGTCACAGCATTCTAAACTAACTGTAGTCAAGCATCACAGGCTGGGAGACCCTGATACACAGTTAAAGTAGTCCAGACAGTATTTCTAATGTTATATCTCATCAACAGTACTCTCTATCATTACTGGAGAGGTGAGAGATGGTTAATATAATTCTAAATATATTTTGAGCAATCATATTTTCACATGTTTATAAATATTTTTTTAGTATTCTGGCATCTCTCTCTGTGAAACCTCATCACTCATACTCACTGCATCCCATGTGAAAGGCCTGTTTTTAACTTATTATACACAATTCTAGATCTGGGAACCGTTTTAACTGACAGCGAAGGAAGCTCAGAACCTTTAGAATTGTTGAGTGGATTAGTAGAATGTTTTCAGTTTTAACATCTTTTATTAAAGTTGTTTTGTTGACGCAGTACCACACAGTAGCGAGAGCTGCCATAAACTTACACTTTGTCAAACTGTGCAATTAACTTGTTACATTTTATAAACTCTCAGAGTTTTTTGACAGAAACATGAATAAAAAAATCTAGAAAATGTTATTAGAATTAGAATGTTTATACAGGGAAGGAGGAAGAGAGAAAAAAACTCAGCAACTGAGATAAGACAATGCCATAATTTAAAGACCTGTTGCTATCCCACTGTGTGTCCGTGTCCGCGTTCAGCTGTGTGTGTTTAAGGGCACTGACACACTGCTGTCTCTGCAGGCTCTGTGTGTGGAGGTGCGGGGCAGGCGGAGGGGCATCTCCTCTGTCCTAAGGCTCTGCCAGCGGCTCCTGGATGGGCCTGAACATCAGAGCTCTGACCCAGAGCGCCAGTCACTCCAGCTCCTGCAGGTCAACCTAGAGAGGCGCTGGGAGGCCATCATCCTGCAGGCACTGCAGTGGCAGACCAGGCTCAAGCGCTCGCTGGACACTCAGCAGGTCACTTGTTGAAACCCCAACTAATTTTTTTCAGATATACTTGTCATGTCAACTAATACTTAGGTGAAGTCTATATTCTTAACACAGTTGACTGTGTGAGAAAAGATTTTGCATGCCCTGTCACATGCAGCATCATCAAATTCAAATGAGCACAGGATACAAATATCTTCATTGCTCACAAAATTCAGCATTTCCTGTAACTCTCAAATCTAAACTTTTGCACCACAATGAGTAAGATAAAACTGACTCGTTTGTTGTTGGTTATTCCAGAGGAACTTCTGCTTTCCTGTGATTCGATCTGGAAAAAGACTCACATAATTTCACTACTGAAACTACTTTTTTTTTTACATAACACATTTTTCAAGCATCTATCTAGCCTCGATGAGGAAAAGGGTTGTCTTGACAGAAAAACTTGTAACACAAGGAAAAAAAATATGTGTTGCAAGAGAGCATAAATAGTTGTGTCAGTGAATGTAATATATTAAAAATATTTTCCCATCGTCTTTATTTTCAAACTTTATGGTTTTATTGTAATATTGTATATATCTGAATGCTCTTCTATAGTAATAAAGTAAGTGAACAGTACAGAAAAAAGGTTGGCCATAGACGTAGCCTAGGATAACTTTCAGGATAATAAATTATCAAGGATAATTTTCAAGCATGAATTTGGCATGTAGAGTGCAGACCATCAATCCATAGCCCAGAAACTTCATTTAAGTTAATTCACTTCTTACAGCAACAATGAAGTATAGAAATGAAGTACAAAAAGGCAGCTACAATGCAATAACCTGACACAATAACACCACAGGGCAATATTTAAGACAGTATAATACATACAATATTTTTTTATGACCAAAGCGGTTGATAACTAACTCTCTCAAAGCATTTTTATTTATCTGATATTTGAAGACCTTTTGTTGTCAGTTATATTCCAGTTATAAACTTCATCTCTAGTTCTCTGGATTGCTTCTGGATTAATGGAAGTCAGCAGAACATAAAATGTAATGGTATCTAACCTTAAAGCAACCATAAAAGCACTTTATTCCCCCTACCCTAACTTGCCTTTCTTGTACAATTTGTAAAGCAGTAATACACTCGCACAAACAATAAACTGCAGCACCTCTGTAACAGTGCAATAAGAATGATGTATAAGGCAGAGAAAGTGGCCACATGTTACTCTTGAATTACACACTGAGTATGGGGACGGTGGTTAGATACACTCCCCTGCGAACTCAATCGATTACAGTGGCAGCCAGAAATAACCCAATGTTCTTAATGTAGATTGAGAATACATGAGATAACTTGATCCCGTGTCCCCCTCCTGCACCGCAAGGAAGAAAACAGTCTCTGGAGGGGTGTAACAGGCACACATAGCATGTTCAGTGCTGTAAAAAGACTTCCCATCCTAAAACGGAACTCTCTCATTGTATGTGTTGGACCGTTACAGTGTGTGCAAAACAGGGGGCAAGGCCAAGGGCTAAACTTTGCCTTTTGTCATGTAGATGTTGTGCATTCCTGCATGGCAGCAGCAGGGCTCTAGGGAGGCTGCATGCTTCATGGAGAAAAGCCAAGCAACCTGTTTGTGAACGTCCGCTCGGTTACATTGGGAAGACAAATGACTCACTCTCGCTCAGCTTGACCTTGGGGGCTGAAGCGCAATTTCATGTGGTGTTTGTGGGTACAGAGGAAAGGAAAAGAAAAATAATAGTGAGAGTTTGGTTTCTTTGAATACAGTCAATGCGTGAGATGATGAACTAGGAGACTTTTGAATGCTTCTGGACGCCTTGCAACTCTCGTATATGATAACGAAAAAGTTGTTTTGCTTCTGTTTTGGGAAGATTCTTAAAAGAATTCCATTAATTCAGTTTCTGAGTTCCAGCTGAAGGTCGTGAAAAACAGTCTGTTCCATAGAGTTTGTAGTTTGCAGTGAAGATGATATCCACTTTTTGTTGTATACTTACAAATTGTGTTAATATTATAAATGTATGTTTTTCAATAGCATAAAATAACAGTTTACTTTTTAAAATATTTAATATAGTTTACAATTTGACCAAAGTGCATAACATTAAAACAAATCATAAAAATTATAAATTCTTAAAAACAAACCATATACAAAATTACAAACTATGAACTTGAATAAAACTAAAATCTAGGTAGGAATAGGTAATAAACTTATACAATCAATGGATGTTAAAATCTAAAGAATAAATTATTTTGTACAATAAGGCAGAAACTACTTTTTTTTTGCATTTTTCTCAATTTTAAGACAGTCGTTTCTATTTAAAAACTAAATTTATGTGAAGTTCCATGAACACAATTTTGGGAGGAGCGATCAGATAATTAGCGAACAATCTGTTTTCAATCCTTGATTTTCCTGAATTTTATATATATATATATATATATATATATATATATATATATATATATATATATATATATATATATATATATATATTTATTTATTTTTTTTTTTTTTTACAAATAAATGTATGTTTTGGTAACTTTGTCATTATTTGGAGGTTGTGAAAAACAATAAAAACAATGATAATTATGTATTTTGCGCATGTGTAGGATGGATTAATTTTCAAGTATAGCTTGACCTTCTTCCTCTGTGTGTGTAGGAAGAAAAACATAACAATCAATGGCTCCTACAATCGTTTCGAATTTAATCACAATTTATCATTATATTTTATCAGCTTGTCAATCTCAAAAGATCAATAACTTTTTGGTTTCGTTGCTTTCAACATTTGGTTTCGTTGCTTTCAGCTGAGAAGAAAATGTGTTGAATTGATTTGTTTAACTTGTACAACTTGGAAAAGGGACTTTGGTGATAGATGTTATAATTAGTCAATTTCATTAAAATATTATGTGCTGTAGTCGGGGTGCAAATATTAGCTGAGGCAGCTAACAGAAATTATTTTATTTGATTAAACTGATTGATTATTCTCACAGACCAGCAATCCAAGCCTATGCTTTAGTATTGTCCTCGTCAGCAAAAATATAATAAACTGAAATCTAATGAGAAATCATCTTATGGCAGATGACATACAAAGCCAGTGTTAAGTTTGCTGGTTTATTAGATTAACGAGATACAGAGGATCATACAAATAGACTATTCTGCCACCATGCCTTGCTCTCAAACCTCACATCTAAGCAAAATGAATGAACTTTGCATTTGATTCAATTAGGAAATTATTTGAGCATTATTTTCTTCTATCACAGATCCCTGGAAACCTCATCGAGCCCTCACTGATGGACCTCCATGGCCTGGGAGAAGACTCTTGGGAATGGGACGAGATGGACATGACAATCTGTAATCTAGAAACTAAAGACAGTGTAGAGGAGACAACCCCTGGATCTAAATCACCTCCTGATTCCCCTAAAGAGCCTTTGAATGTTGAAGAAGCATGCTTGAACAAGCCATCTTCTCACGTCTATCAGGTCTACAGTGTGCACAATGTTGAACTCTACCAAAAACCGGAATTCTGTGACAAATCATTTTCATGCAAATCCCAGAAGTCACTGTTAAAGCGACAGAGCATGGATTCCTCCTTCTCCTCCACAGAATCTCTACCTGACATCCTGGGAGATCTTTTGAGGGCTAAGCAGGGGATGCTTTCAGATTCAAACAGAAGATCAGAAAGTGAAAGTGGGATTGTGAGTGAAGGAGACACAGAGATGATTTGCCACAGTGATGATTTAAAGGTTTGCGTTACTCTCACCCCTCCCAACCAGGAAGACTCTCTCAGTGGAGTCTCAGATGAAGATATAGAGAGAGTTTTGGAGCGTGCCAAAAAGTGTGCAGAATTAGGAGACAATCTTACCATTGGAAAGAGAGACCAGCAATGGGCCATCATGAGAAGGAAGAAAGGAGAAAACAAAATGAAGCTCCCCACAATTAATCTAAAGAAACTACCCAACACTTTTGACCAAGATCCTGTTGATGGTGAGGAGGAGGAGGTGGTGACCATAAACCAAAAGCTCCAAAAAGAGTTTGGTCAGCTCTCCCAGGGATCTTCTCTAGACTCCCTGTATGCAGTGGGAGAGCTATTCCCGTCAAGCAAAGACTCACTAACTCGAAGCACTTCCCTTGAAAGTTGGCTTGCACCATGTAAGAGTGGAGAGGATGCAGGAAGTAAGGAAAGTATAAGGAACATTGGCGTATCAGTTGAGCCCACGGGGGAACTTAGCAAAAGAACTCTGGAACTTCTTAAGCGCCTTGAGAATATCCAAAACCCACTTGCTCTGAAGATGACACGTAGCGTCTCTGACGTAACTCTCCAGAGCAGCTCACTGTGGCGTGGCTCACGCTCGACTGGTGCTCCCTCCTCCATTAGCGAGAGCTCGGCTGCTTCACTGACAGAGCTGAGCAGCACAGAGGACTCTTCTCTAGCATCCGAAGACCTAGCCGTGCAAATGAACAGCTGTGTGCCTGCCGAATGCAATGCATCCTTCCAAAAACAATGTCGTGGCGTACCACAGTCAGATGAAACAGATGCAAGCGTCAGTATGATCGTCAACATTTCTTGTGCGTCGGCCTGCACCGATGATGAGGATGACAGTGATCTTCTCTCCAGCTCCACTCTGACACTCACCGAAGAGGAGCTTGGTATTAAAGACGACTCCAGTGTAACCTCGGAAGAGGAATACATTGAAAGCTCCTTTGCTTTTGGCTTGGATTACTTGAAGGGTGAGCTTAAAAGCTGGATGAAACCTAGATCTCAGATTAGAGAAAGGAACGAGGCTGATCTAGAGGATGAATTACAGTGTGGATCTCTGTCTAGAGACGTCCAAACATTAGCTAAAACCACCACCGGTAAGGTTCTCAACAGAACTGCATTGAATCTCTTGGAGACCAAAAGTAACACTAAAAATGAGCCCATCAGGAAAACCAACCTTGGTGATCACCAGGATGTCTGCAGGAGCTACATCAGCCACTTCGTGGATGATATGGAAAATGGCAATGTTGACAACTCCCACGTCGAAGGCACAAAAGAGGACGATGAGCTTTTGAGGGAGGAGAGAAGTCTTCTCACCAGGAAAGGGGAATCATGTAAAGGCTCTTACATTGTGGACGCTTTCCCTGTTATCAAAAGCAATATGTTAACTGCCATCTCTTCATCATCATGCGAGCAACTCAACTCCATGGAAGGTCAGTTGAAAGGTGAGCTGCGCTGTCACAAATCCCGTCGCTCTTCCTCCATCTCTCCTCTAGATGATTGCTCTGGTTTAGCAGACCACACTCAATGTAAACTTTCTTCCTTTCTGAATGAAGTTGACGAAAACCAACAAGCAAACATATGCACCCATCCACCTTCCATATCTGAAGAACCCAAGAGAGAGAATGTTCATGATTTTGTGATGGAGATCATCGACCTGACATCTGGGGCCCTGAAGACCAAAGAGGCGCAGGCAGAGCATTCTGAGAGATCAACATCTGTATCTCAGATCAAAGAGAAGGTTCTGGAGCACTCTCATCGGCATATTCATCTACGGAAGGGTGACTTCTACTCCTATCTGTCTCTCTCCTCGCATGATAGCGACTGCGGAGAGGTCAGCACCTGCACAGAGGACAAGAGCAGCACCCCGATACTCTCAAGCACCCCAGATATTCATGAGGAAGAGCTGCTCTTTGAGGCCTGCACGGAGGAAGTGTACCTCGGTCCTCCTCTCTGTTACAGCATGTCCATTAGCAAGCAGCCCACGAGACTAATAGAGCCCCAAAGTCCCAAGAGCCCAGCACTTTCATTGGACTGCGATGAATACCAAAAAGCATATGGTATTTCGGAAGTAAATGTAGCTGGTAGCCAGTTCGTGTGCCATAATGAGGCGCCTTATCTTAATCCTTTACCATGTGAAACCCCAATAGATACTGTTGAATGTTTTGCAGATACTAAAACGCTTGAATCCAATATTTCCTCTGTAATGACTAAGATAAGAGTCTCTTGCTCCTCTACAAATCCTTTAAAAGAGGATGGCAGCCTTTATATTAATCCCAAAATTAACCGTCCGCTGATAAGGAAGACTGATAGCGATGAAAGGGCTCCGGCTTCACAGCTGATGAAACAGAAGAATGTCGGGAAAGGCCGGCGCTCTCTGCAAGAAGCCAAGTCGACTCATAAACAGGTATGTTTCGACAAGCTACTCTATATCTGCATGTAATGAGATCAGTGTGCGTTTCTGCTGAATTCATCTTTGAGTAAATATTTAAGAGAGGATTTTTATTCATTCTGTTCATCCCCCTCTCACACCTCCCTTGCACTTTTCCCCCGAAGTGCTAATGGAAGGAGGATTTGCAGGCGTGGGTTTAAAATTTTAAGGTCTACAGAACAGAATAATCATAATCAGGCAGATTATATTATGATTCATAAGCAAGAATGCAAAGGGGATCGTTACTTAATTTCATGACTGAATTAGCATCTATTTGTGTTCTTTTAAGTGCTTTTCGCTTTCATATGCAAACTCCTCTCTGCTTGGTTCCAACTCCAGTTCCTGAGTTTCACCTCGTCTCATATCGGATGAATTGAGTTCCTACTTTACTGTTAATCACTGAGTCTGAAAACACAGGATTTATTTCTCTCAGTCATCAACGGAATGGAATTTCAATCTTGTGCTCATGAGGGTGCATCGATTTCATTTAAACAGCTGAAAGGGAGTTATTACATTTGTTATCTTTTTAATTTTCTTGTTTTTGGTGCAGATTATTTTTTGACTGGAATATTACTTGAGGTGTCGTAATAACTGATATTTTTTTAAGTGTAAAAAGTGTATGAAATTTTTAAAGTCTAAATGCTTTTTTTGTGTGATGTGCCTGTTCTTGAGGGGTCAAATACATATTTGACCCCTATAGACTATCACTGCACACTTAATAACCTTTTAAAGACAGAATTGAGCATAAACGATGTCTTTCAATCCCCTCAAATGGTTGTTCTCTACACAATGTCAAAGTAAATGAAAAGTTAATTTTACATTTTTTCTTTTTATGCTCTTCTTTTTCTTTTCATTCTGCTATAGTGATTAATCAGCTGATACAACTTCTACTACGAGAGAACTGAGTTAGACTTAGACTGTGTAACAAATTGCATTTTGTCTCTCTTCTACTGTAAGTGGCTTTGAACAGAAGCGTCGCTAAATGCGTACATGTAAATGTAAATGTGCATGTTATGGCATCTTTAAGTCAAGTGTCTCGTTATATATTTATCTCCAATTGTACTTCGATAAGACCACCAGCACAAAGATTTCATGACAATGCCATATATATGTATGTATATTATATTGATTTATTTTGTAGGAAGTATAATTCTGCAATCCAAAACTTGAAGGTATGCACGAGACCATTGTATCAACCAGAAAGTTGAGGTGTGCTAACTGTTTTTATCTTTCTTTTAAACTGAAAATTGTCGTTAAAATTGTAAGACTAAACTGCTTCAAATCCATCGTATGCATATTGTATTTTTTTATAAATTCAAGTCTACAAGTTTTAAATCGATTTTAGTCTGTTTTAAACTAAAAGCAGTCGATTTGAAATAAAATTAGCATTTCACAGAAACACAAAGCTGAAAACATTTGTATCAAAATTCTACGCTGTTTCACTTGTGTGTTTTTCTCTCTCTCTCTTCCAGCTGGCAAGGTCAGAGTCCAGCACTGGAGCTGTGGAGGGCTGCAGGGCTCATCTCGGCGGCCCGCAGACAGATCGCTCATCTGCAGGGAGGACTGGAGTCAGCAGCAGGCCTCAGGTCAAGGTATCTTCTATAGGACTCGCTTCAACACACACATACTCATAGGCTCTGGCTCCCGGACACTTCCAGCACACCGCTCAAAAACAGCCGCAGGGGTTTCTTCTGACGTCAAGCGTTACATTGCAAACAACCCCATTTCCCAGTTCCCTTCGCACTGCACGATACTGTGATTTATTAGTGCGCCGTTCGGGAAATAAGCCTATTTTTTGTGTTTGTCCTTTGCTTGAGAAATTCTGCTTGATAAAACCCTAAAAGGATCATTTCAACATGAGAAATGAAATGCCTGGTCCACTCTACCAGTTTCCTGCTTTAAATAATAGGCCACTGTACTTTCTACATGAAGACTCGCTTACTGGTAAATTGGTTGGAAAAGACTTCATTACGTAACGCGTCTGTACATCCAGCAGGGTTAGACGTGGAATTGTCTTGCCATTTTTCTCTCTTGCTGTCTCTGTCTGTGGCCTCATCATCAACGCAGGGCTGAAATAATGAATGTGCATCGGGCAGCAATAATTTCTCTTGATGAAAAGCAAATCTAGCAGATGGAAACTTAAAGAAAACACTCTTTGAGTCTTTCTCAAACACAACAGTTAAACATAGACCAAAACAGCATGAATTGGTTGAAAAAAAAAAAGTATTACGAAACACAAAAAAAAGCTCATGGAATGTAAACTTGGATAACATCTCAACATTAGGGCGTTGATGAAACTTCATTTGTTTGTTTACTACAGTACCTCTAACTGCAGCTGAATGATGAAATGTAACATGTATCGAAAAAAAGCTAGAAATAAGCTGAGTTTGAGGATGTCCCCTGCCTGTACATGACAGATGAAATGATAAGAGTGGAGTGATAGAAAAGGAAGGTCAGTGTGAAGATTGTTATTCGCTGGTGAGTGCCCTGAGGCTTGATGGAAACAGACTGAAGCATCGGTCTCTGTGAGTTCATCAGTTCAGCCCTGCGGTCAGTCAGGAGAACAGAGAGGAACTGCGATGAACTCACACTGAGAGCCTCCGACATCATGGTGGGGATCCAGCACAATGGGCAAGAAAGGCTTGCTTTAGCAATGCTACAATGTCATAAAATGCCATTTAATATTTAGATAGATTTGAATAATATCTACTCTGTGATCATCTACTCTTCCCTGTTGATGACCTCTAGCCTACTTTTTGTTATTGAGATCTATATTCTGTTAGTGAAATGTGAATTTCACAACCTGAATTTCCCCGTTGGTATTTTAGAATATTAAATGTGATGTTTCAATGTTTCTCATCTGAAAAAAGTTCTAAAAAATTCTCAATCTGCTTTTATGTCATACAATATACATTTTTATTCACTTACAATTGTCAGTCGTTCACATCAACACAGTTCAAATTCAGGTTGATTTTGGCATCTCTAGCACCATAAAGCCTCAAATCAACAAAATGGTTCAGTTGAACCCCTTTAGCTCCTTTATTTCTCTTTTTTTTTGTTAACACAGAGGTAAATAACCTCTGAATACATTCCCTTATGATTAAGAGACAAAATTTTTTTTTTATTTTGTTTAGAAGAAGCGCTTGATTAGTTGGGCCACTGAGAATATCAGAGAAGTACAAAGAGCCACTGGCACCTAACACGAAACCGAATAAACCACACTGCTACAATACTCAACCTTCCTGTTGACTCAATAAGTAAATCACTCGCAAATTTCTCATGTCACACAAAAACATGTTTTGATCTGCGTTAAACTTGTGCCTTGCCTGCATTCCTTTTGTCATCTCAATTATAATTCAACTTTCAATCAAGTGAGAGTTTAAGCAAGCATTGTCTTTCTCTAATTCTTTATGGTTGTGTGTTTTTCCTATAGACAATCTCTGGGAATGTGTCCAGCTCAGTGTGTAAGCCATGACTAAAGACTTTCTGAGCTTTAGAGCTTGTGATGCCATGCTTTGGTCCACAAGTCCTTCCTCTTCTTCCTGCTCTTCCCTTCTGCTGCTTCCCTCTGTGACCTCTGACCCCCTGGAGACCGATAGCTCCAGTCGGTTTCTTTCTCGAGCTGCTGTTGTCTTCTCCATCTTTCACATGAAGCCCGGCTGAGCTTGATAACTCTGGCGAGATATGTTCTCCTTTCAATCAGTAATGTCCTGGAATCATTTTGTTTGAGACGGGACGTCCTGGGCTTTCATGTAAAATGACTCACATTGAGGTTAGCAATCTGGCTTCATGTTCTGACTAGCGCCTCGGTTTCTATGCAACACGAAGTCTGTGTGTGGCATGTGATCTTTGGCAATTTGATGAGGTACCATTTTCTTTTTTACTCTATGAAATGCAAAGAAATGTCTGAACATTCTGTGCCTTGCATTTACTGTTTTTCCTGTGTGTTCTGTGAGTGGAGAGAGAGAGAGCAGACGTGCGGCAAAGCGGAGAAATGAGTGATGAATGGCCATCTGTAAATATGTAAACTGTACCTTCGGTCCCTGGCGTATGATGATGTCATTTTACTTCATGTTGCTGTTACTGTTTGTGTAATGTGATCTGGATTAATAGCTCCTGTTAGACTGCATGGTGATCTACGTATGTATAACAACCACTTCTATAAATAAACCTCCTTTAATGAATTCATCTTACACCAGATTCTATTTCCACATCATAAATTAGATCAGCACAGGCCGTAAGATTTTTAACTGCTCAGGGTACTTGGAGATATATGGTTAATTACATATGTTTTAGCATGCATATGTCTGTTGCATGTTTGCAGCTTAAATTGGGTAAAAAGTCACCCACTTAATGCTTCATATTTTTGCTGGTGTAGTTTAATAGTATGCTTGACCTCCTGGAAGGAATCCTTGTGTTGTTTTTTTTATGTATTAAAAAATATTTGAATCTAAAATAAAATCTAGCGATTGATATATTGCTCAATTAAACCCCTTAGGGATTATTCCTCGCCCGAACAAGCTTTGTAGTTCTTGTGATTAGAGGTGCAACAACAAGGAGCTCTTTTCATACAACTCAGTGTTAGGTTCAATACATTCAACAAAACAGAGTTCAGTGTCCCAGCTTCTCTCTAGATATTCCAGAAAAAAATATGAAGTACAAATGTGGCCCATGATTTGAGTAAACAAGTTTATTTCTTTTTATTTTAAAGCAGATAAAGCAACTGCTTAAGGCCAAGCGGGCCTTAAAAGCAGACACCCCGCCTCCCAAATGTCTTCATTTTATAATACAAACATAGCTACATTTACTATTACAGTATCACATAACAATGATACATTTCATTAAAATTGTATAAGTTGTCATATTGTGCCGCTGTTAAATGATGTATAATAAATATTTGACCCCTCTAGACATTCACTTAACCTTTAATAACCTTCAAAGGCAGTATTTATCATAAACAATGTCTTTGAATATCCTCAGATGTTGTTCGCCCTTGTTCCCCCCACTACCTCCACCACACCCCCTTCTGGCTCATGAAACCATTTGCATGGACTGCAAATTTGCTTAAGGCCCCTGAACCCTTAAACCGGCCAAAAACTAAATGAACTATCTGGCTAGCCAATCTCCGAACACAACACAATCCAGAGGTAAGTGAAACCGTTCTCTCTGAGAATTGATTTGGCTGCAAAAATTACTGACAAAACAAAAGAATCAGATATTATTCAAAACTGTGATAAAACTGCTCGTCGCTTTACTGTGGAATGACTTTACAGAAATTTGTTATCAAAATTTCAAATACAACAAAGCCTTTCATTATGACAATCTGAAGACTAAATTAACAGAGAAGGGAAATGGTAAGATGGCTCAAGTGAAGCGAAAGACCTTTAATTTCTAACCGCTAAAATATGAGCACTCTTGAAGAAAAATACAAATATTCTGGAGACTTTTGAACACTTAAGATTTACCTGTTTTACCAAGTGTCTTTTACCAATAAAAATACGTGTGGTATGTCTTTTACTAATCTTTGAATATTTGAGAACAATTATGTAGAACATTTTGAAACTGTTTGTGTGGATCAATCGTGTAACTGCTGCTGTTCTGAAATCTCAAATCCTTTAGCCTTAGCAACTGTAAAGCAACCGTAGAGACCCAGTGTATGCGTCATTCCAACGGCCGAGATGTTTTTTTCTGGCTAATGTGCTGTTTACAGGAAGTCTTGATGACTCTGAAGATTGGAGATAGGCCCTCAGAGATTCAGATGTGCAGCGGTATGGGAAGCTCCTGTGCTCTTCGACAGCCAATCAAGCTCTCTCTCTTTCTCTCTCTCTTTCTCTCTCTCTCTCTGATTGCCGCTGATGATCAACTCTCTCCATCATTGCTCATCGGCTCCGGCAGGATTGCCTGTTTGTTGTTGATGAGCACCCGCTTGCACCGGAACAAAATCAGCTGGTGGGAACCAAAGAGTCCTGGAAAGCCAGAAACGAATGTTTGCGTCAGGGTTTCTTTGAAATAGAGAACGCAGTGTTTCTGGGATCTCCAAAAACAGCTTTTCTTGACAGATAAAGGGACAAATGGAGCTCTGCTTTTAATTTATTCAGCTTTTCTTCTACGATCTAGGTCTTCCAGGAAGACTTTGGGGAAAAAAGAATTGCTGATAACTTTTTGGTTTGCTTCAGATGGTCAGGGGCTTTATTTTCTTATAGACTATAGATAAATTTTGGATTTCTACTGTGAGAGAACCACGATTTTGCAAATCATGAGGAACCTACCCCAATAATGCGCTTGTAAAATGATGAGAAGACAAAATTCATAGGAAAAACCCAGGACTAATATGATTATCTGGTTTAATCTGACCAATGCTTCTGCTGACAAGGCTTCAAGTGACATGGTAGAACGTGATTGGAAGCAAACTCATTTGATATTTTAATTGTACAAAGGCCATCAGGTTATCACGTTAAAGTTTTGTAAGATGCACACAATTTAAAGACTGAAAAAACCTTTGTTTTGCTGTCACACCTGCATATAGTTATCCATAGTTATTTCTGCAAATTTTCATGGAAAAATATTTGTACATAAAAACATCAACTGCATACACGGACTTTAAAACTGTCTTTAGTCTCATGAAAATGTCCCGCCTTTCCGCAGAACCAACTACAGATCCACGTCAAATCTGAGCATGAAAGTCTCGTTAATATTTAAAATAAGGTTTTTGGCACTGGACGGTGGCATTGATAAATTAGGATGGAAATGAATTCTTACACTGTCTTCAAAACGCTGCATGGTGAACAAATTATTCTCCTTTTTGCAATTAGCAGGACATTTTTGTATGAAATGGAAATGGCTTTAAAGGTAGTAAAGGTCATGTGTATCGAAGCATGGTGGCTTTGCAATTACAGCCAGTCAGAATGTTGATTTGGAGGCTTTGCCCAAGCGTAGATGGAAAAATTAATAAGTTGAAGTCTCTTTGTTGAAAAGATCGCTGTTGATTATTTGACATTATGTGACAAAGAAGACAACTTGTGGGTGATTTTTTCCACATGACTTTAAGTGGGATAAAAGAAGAGAAGAATGGCCTTCAAATGTCAGAAACCTCTTTTTGTTTGATGGACACTGGAAACTGTATTTTGTTTAACAATTTCTCACATTTGATTACGACTGCTTTTTTTCCCAAATCTGGAGATGTTGCCAATGTTTGCAATCGCTGAAAAAAAGTTAAATTATTAAATTGCCTTGATTTTTTAAGACCATTTTGACCAATTGTTTTTCCTCGCTGTATTACAAACTAATAAAATGTGTAATTTTTCTGACAAACAACAATTGAAAAAACTATTTGGAACATATCAAAACTAAAGCTAAAACCAATGAACAAGAGGGAAACCATACAAATGTGCAGACCTTTGTAGTAACAAAATGGAAAACGAAAATGAACCAAGTATTGGAAAAAGGAGAGCTAAATAAATCAAAACAATTGTGGTTAATCTGAGATAAGATTGAGATCAGGTCATCTTTGGGAAGGAGAATGTTCCCAGTCAAAGATTCCTAGATAATTTTCCATCTGTCTCTATAAAACTGCCTAAAGCTATTGCAAGGACGTATGTATAGAAGAATGATAAAACACAGAACTTGCTCAGGATTTTTTTTTCCTTTTATAAATGTACTCCACTATTATTTTAAGCTCAGATTAAAATCAAGGTATTACTGGGAAGGAAGAACTATGGCAGTCTTTTTGTAGATTGACATTTTTATTAATGCACATCATTATGTATATACCAGTAATTAAATAATGACAAAGATTTTTTTTCAAATCAAATCTTTTTGGGAGGGTGAACAATCACTTTAAAGCAGACGTGGATGTTAAGGTGTGCTGGCTCAAAGCTGTGCTGAAGGTTTGATGTGATGGCACGATATTAAACATGACATGTCACCATAACAGCACTTCTGTATCTTGACAGGATGTCTATACATCACAGGCTTTTATGTTAGGATGTAATGATAGGCCTTTGAAAGAGTGTGAAAAGCGTGAGCTGGGAGGACGCTAGTCACATCTCTGCTGCTGGCATTCTTTGAAACTGCTTTCTGTCGGTATGGAAAGTGTTCGGTTATTGTGTGGGAAACAGAAGGGAAGACGGTGAGCAGTTTGATGTGGCGTAAACATAAGAGATAGACCGACAATGTGCCCTCGTGAATAACTGCCGCCATCTTGAATCAAACAGATGATTTAAGATTGTTGGGATCATTAACAGAATCAACTATGAACAAGATTCAGTCATTTTATGCAAAGTGGTCAGTCATTTCATGAGAATAAAATTAACTCTATCCCTGAATAAAAAACAAATAACACTCAACCTTAGCTAAAATATATATGAGGTTATCTTTTAAATAGCTAATTCTTCGCCCCCAAATCTTGCACTTTGTAAAAAAAAATTGTATTTCAGTATACTAAACCTGTGAATGTACTGTTTACAAAGTTGTATACTTTTTAGTTCACTGTGTAGATGAAAGATTTAACATTACTTAAACAAGTGAGTTAAAACTAATTCATCTGTAAGAGTTGGTCAAAACTAGCAATATGAATGCAAAAAACTACTGCTACCATGCTGTAAAGTTTGTTAGATTTTTACATGTGTGTCAATAGGAATCAGCTCACTTTTGATATCAGCCTCTAGAGTTCAGTCATAAAATACTGTTACTGGCTTTTAGACATCTGGAGGGAAAGGAGGAGAATGACCAAATTTTACAAAGATAAAGTCCCTAGCAGAACCATTTGGAGTTCGAAAAATCTGAATTCTTAATAGCATTACTTTCAAGTCGTGTTCAGAGAGAGAATTCGTGTCTACTTTCCCAGGCTTCTGTACTCCTCTCCCGCTACATTACTTACCTGCTACATTTACCTACCTCCTGGATCCGTGTCTTCCTTGGTTGAAGCTTCCTGTCATCTCTCCACTGGGTGAGAGCATGGAACCCCTCACACTCTCTCCTTGCTCATCTTCTGCTCCGCTACTGCTCTGCCCAGATAAACCTGTTCAAAGACATTGCTATGGAATGTGATATTTCTGTCTGCTTTATGTGTATGTAATAAACATTTGAAGTTCCTTTGTGTCTCCGTCTTCTTTGCCCTGACAATTATTACCTCATAAAGTATCACCTTTTTAATGTTTGTATTCCAAAGCTTGCTTCCAATAAAAACAGAGATTTGCCACTTTTGTTTTTTAGAATTATGTTTATTTATAACTGCTGAGAAATTTAAAAAACGTTAGAGCTGAACACAAATGTGCTCAAAAAATGCTGATTTGTTTATTGAATTGTACATACACTTATCTTAGAGATGTGAATGTTGTTTTTGTATTAGTCCAATAGCTGTTGTATAATCTCCCAGTTTTCTCTCCTTTTCACAGATTTTAGCATCTTTATATTCAGATCTGCAGAGTGTGTGATGCCGGCCTCCTCCATTAAAACACTCCTCAGAGCACTGAGTTTCTTGGTTTGTAGGTGAGTAATTGGATTGCAGACGTCTCATCAAAGCACATTAGAAAACAATCTGATGTGAATTCACACGCTGCGCTGAAAGGCCGCGTGCCGCTTAGCATCCAGAATAAACAAAATCCATGATGTCATTTCCCTTTGGCCTCTCCAATCAATCATTCCCAGACTCGTTCTCTCTCCACAAACGCTCGGGCAATCTTTCACTGTTCATTACAGGTGTGGAGGGGTGGACCGGTGACCTTTAACCTCAGCTTTTTTAATGTAATCTGCTTCATCAATCAGAGCCGAGGAGGAAGAGACCCATGGATTCATCGCTGATGGCTACAGGAAGTACTCGAGGATTGTATTGCAGGTGCATTTGCATCAACCCACACACATGCGCCAGACACTGTCACACAAGCTGCTGCATGAAGGTAAATAAAACTCAGATGAAAAGGGAAAATCTAATCAATGTATAATTGTATAATCCTCACCTAAAAAACAGCCATGTTTCTTTTATTCCAACTACATTTCCTGACAATTTTATTACATTATCTCTGCTAGATTTGAAGGCTAAACATTAATTTCAGATTTCCCAGTCTTACATGAATGTGAAAGTTAAAGATGGTGACACATTAAAGTAGCTAATCAAAGGTACTTTAATTAAGAGGCGGCAGCAGTAATCACCTCTGTGAGCGAGAAACCGTCAAGTTCATCATGTATTGTTATCTTTCATTTAAGAGGGTTGAGAAAAAAAATGTAATTCACATTTACAAGTTCAATTATCCTCTTGTGATAGGAGCAGAGCTGGTGACCTCATGATTGACAGCCTCGTTCCACAATAGAGCTCATACACAGAGGATCTTATTCCCCTCTACAGCCTTTTCCCTCATTCCTGGACACAGACACTTTCCAATTTGTTGTATATTCTATCATTTTTAACTTCTTAACATTTTAGACGTCTTTTAACATTTAAACATGTTTTTCCCACTTTCAATTTATATCTGTAGTTTTTTAACTTGAACTCAAGCCTTATTGGACTCGGTCTTGACCGACCTGGTATTGAACTTAACTTGGACTTTAATTTCACTGAACATTGGTCTTGACTGTCTTGGTTTTAAACATGCCTTGAACTCAAACCTTACTGGACTTGCTCTTGATTGCTTTGTCTTGGATTTAAACCTCATTGGACTCTGTCTTGACAGTGCTTGTCTTTATTTGACTTGGACTCACACTTCATTGAACTTGGTCTTGACTGTCTTGGTCCTCAACTCGACTTGGAATCAAGCCTACTTAGACTTTGTCTAAACTGCCCTGGCCTTGAACTTGACTTGAACTCAACCCTCACTTGACTTGGTCTTGACTGTCTTGGTCTTGAAGTTGACTCGAACTTGAAACTCATTGGACTTGATCTTGAATGTCCTGAAATTGAAGTTGACCTGAACTCAAACCTCATTAGACTTGACTTCAAGAAAAACATGAAATGCACTTGACTCTGAGACATCAAACTTTGACTTTTTTGTTAGAAGTGTTCTGTAATCAGTTTGTTTTCTGGCAAGACTGTGATTTTAGCCAAGGAGCATGGGATTGATTGGCAAAGCTTCCAGGAACACACACGCCAGCAGCATGTGCAGGCTCCCCCGGTGGCCCGGATCTGCCTCATGCAGTTTAGCAGAGCACTGTAGACAAATAAATGCAATACACAGCCCACCAAACACCCAGGGAAGCCGAGAGAAGACAGCGTTAATCTAATTGCATTAGGAGCTGCAGTGTGGCTCCGAAGCTTCCAGAACAATCTGTTTGATTCCATCAGCTAGAAACAGGCCTGAAGAGAAGCCCCACTGCTGTCTGCTTTGTTAAGGCTGTTTTTATTACAGAGCTCTTCCATTTACTGTCCCGCGTGAAGCACTGAGCGTATCTTTATTGCTGTTTAATCATGTCCGCTGATAATCCAAGGGAGTATTTTTCATTTCAGAGGAGACAGAGAATGAAATGTTCTGGGTGTAAATGGTGCACAGCAGAGTAACTGCAGGCACCTGAGCTGCTGCTAGACGCTAGCCCGCAATGAGAGGAATGGAGCCGTTTCTATAGGAAAGGAAGAGATTACGATTCTTGCGAGAACGAATACATTTTAAAGCACATTTTTTCATCGCGTTATAAATATCAGAAAATGTCGGCTTTAGGAAGAATTTTCTGTGAAAAGGTGATGACTTCAACAAATGATCAGCGAGGGATTTCGACTTTTGAAGACATGCTTTTCTCTACAGTTGCTTCCAACTGACGGCAGCAGAACAAAGCAGATTTTGATGTACTGTAAATGATGACATGTTAAAACATTAATTTTTACAGCAGAATCTTACAACTGATGCATTTTGAAAGAGTTTTAATTTTGAATTGCTTTCAGTAGAGATGTTGGATTGTTGAGTTTGATGGCACACAGCGGGCAACACTACATCTGAATTAGTCAATTCTTTATCACCATTTTGTTTTTCAAAGGTTTTAAATGAAATGTTATTGAATCGTAAGTGCAGTGGTATTTGGGAAATAAAAATAAGTTAATAGCACAAAAAAATTTAAGAAGGCCATATGTTTGACATCAAATCAATGTCACATTTTTAAATGTCAAAGTGATATTAATTTAAGAAATGATTGCTTTTAAATCACTCACACTGTTTGCTATTACTTTGTCAGAAATATTTTCCATAAAATTTTACACTTGATTTATAGGTGCCACAGACACAGTCTAATATGTATTTAACTATTGAGGGTTTTTTTCTATTCGTAATTTCAGCAAACATGGAGCATGGATCACCAAATCTGGTCCTGGAGTTCCAGAGTCTTGCCTTTTTGGTTCAACCACCATGAAACACATCTGTTGCATTTAAGGTTCTCTTAATTGGTGATCCCTGGTCTCCAAGAAACTTTGCTATATCAGAATCAGCTTTATTGCGGTGTGTGTATGTGTGTGTATGTGCACACACAAGGAATGCATTTCCTGTGGTACAATGGAGCCATCAGTGTAAAACAACATAAGTACAATAAAAATAATATAAGTACAGTAAAGTGCAACACAACTAACAAGCAGTTAACATAAGGCTATAAGGTAGAATGAAGGATGGATGAAATGTAAACAGTTGAACAAAAGTCTATATATCATGTTTAAAGTAATTATATGTAGTGGTATATTTATATAAAGTTAACCCCAAGCGTAGAAAGCCAGAAGCTAATGGTATAGTGGGCAATGTTCTAAGTTCCCACATCTGACGATTTCACCCTTCCTTGCTTCTCTCTCTAAATTTTTGCTTTCTGATGAACCTATATGTGCACTAGAGTATAAACCAGGCTTGATGGAGGCACGTAAAATGAATTTTATCAAATGCATTCTCAAAACTGCTCCCGAGAGGGGAATGGGATGACAAAAAGGTCAGATCTGAAACAAGCAAAGATGGGACTCAATGAATGACTTCTTATGCTTAACAAAGTATAATGTTTTAAGGAAAATTTTCCTTTAAAAAGACTGGAATAAAGCTTATCTTAAAATAGACTATTTTCTTTCAACAGGCAGTGCACCGGACACCTCATCGGAGCAGGAAGAGCTCAGAACTGGAGCAGAGAGCCAACGATGGAGCCACCACAGAAGAACACTCAACAAAGGAGGAAGAGCAGAACCACTGGTAAGTAATGATGAACTCTCATTGTGTTAAATAAACTCTGATAGTGTTAAGTAAACCCCCGTGTAGAGTTTCTCAAACGAGTCAGAGTTGCTTTCTGACCAAGCAGGTTCGATGTCGCGAGACACCAAGAGATGGGATAACCAGGCTTATAAAGGATGAGAGTGGACCAGAAGGCTGGTGATTGGCCAATGAGAGTATGATGATTTCTAAGATTCCCTGGCAAGGTCTGTATTCTGTTAGTTAGGTAGTTATATTCAGAATTTTGAAATATAGTTCCAGAAAAAAAATCTAAACCAATGAGCACAATATTTTCTAATCATCTCAGTTTTGTGTCTTTTTGTGGTTAAATGGGTGTTGATATCTGGACAAACAAATTTTACATCACGTTTTTGACATCAGCTACTAGCAAAACGTTTTTTAAGAGAATACTTTGATCTAAAAATTATTGCCTATTTGTTGGCTGAACTCATTGGCTTAACATTCTTTTGCAAATAGCTTACATAAATGTAACCTTTTGTTTTATAAATGGTCTTCTTCGAGTTCATTCATCTGTAAATGATCGTTCGGTTGATAGACATAGCTGAGCGTCTCTTTTGACATTCAAGAAATGTTTCTCATGTAAATATGACAATTACAAATCTCACGGTTGTACTTACAGATATCTGCTGCTTTCCTCTCAAGGACTCCCTGCTGATTCCAAAGCATGCTGGCTATGAGATCATTAATAAGCTGCAAATGTTTGATAAAATGCCATCAAGCTTCAGCCGAACAGATAGCTGTCTCTGCTTTATCAGAGTACGGGTGAGCTACAGTAGAAGATTCATGAGTGTTTATGTGGCCGCGGCTCCATATTTGCATTTTGGAATATTTTATTGGTTAACACTCAATCACTTTCTGAACAATGACAGTTCAAGAACAGAGGAGTCGATGAGGAGCAACTTACAAACAACAGCCGCTCCAGCATCTCACAATTAGGTGTATCATTTCTTGCTCTGCTTGAGCTTCTTCCTGTTCCCTCAGAATGCGATGTTGAGCGAGGGACTGAAACACAGACAGAATGGGTGCGGCAGAGAGATTGTTCTGGAACATACTCTACATGCTTTCATCAGACCATTTTTCTTCTAAGATATACCAAACGCTATCAGTCAAAAATGTTGTAATCACACAATTGTTATTTTTTCAAAGTAAACACGACTCAATTTGTTCTAAGTTGTGAAATAGAGTAAAACAATTGAACGGTTATAGAGTTTGATGGAAAAGATAAATGTGTTCTTCAAACTTTGGCTAAAAAAATCTCACCGGTGTTTACAGATTTTCCATTCTCCCAGACTTTATATATTAGAGTCTCAATATTTTTATGGTATATTTTCAAGTTTAACATATTTTTTATGATAATCAGGTATGATTACAATTATTTATTTTAAAGCTGAATATGTTAAACTTCAAAAACAACATCACAGATAGATTAAAAACTGCATCCATTCATCCATTTTCTTTTCAGCTCAGTTCCTTTATTAATCAGGGTCGCCACAGCGAAATGAACCACCAACTTATCCAGCATATGTTTTACACAGCGGATGCCCGTCTAGCTGCAACCCATCACCGGGAAACATCCACACATTCATTCACTACGGACAATTTTTTCGTACCCAATTCACTTATACTGGATGTTTTTGGACTTGTGGGGAAACCGGAGCACTTGGAGTAAAACCACGTGACCACAGGGAGAACATGCAAACTCCTAACAGAAATGCCAACTAACCCAGCCGAGGCTCGAACGAGCAACCTTAATGCTGTGAGGCAATCGTGCTACCGACCGCGCCACTGTGACGTTCCCAGTTCCATGTAGACTCTATTTACATTTTTCCATGTACCTTTTTGGACAAGAAAGACATCTTTGGGTATAGTTCCTTTATTTATAAATGAAATTCGTTGTGTATGTGTGCGTGGATATTTTTAGATTAGAATTTTATATATTTTAACTCTGTTTGAGTGTTATTTGTACTCTATTCAGAGTGTATTTGGTTGTATATAATATTACTCTATTATTTTATGTTGGTTCAACATTTAAATGAACGAAATTACCTTTAAATACAATTTTAACTGAAACACCAGAAGAAGTCACGACTGCTGCAGAAGAAGCTGATTCGGTTCTTGTCCAGGACGTGTTTCACGTGTTTGGATGCTCGGTCACTGAGACCGTAAGTAGAGTACTGAAGTCACCAGGTTTTGTTAAATAGTGATTGTGTTGTATGTGGTCTCCATGTAGATATGCAACCAGATCCACATGGAGACAATTTCTTTGAATTGTTTACTCTCTCGCCCTCTCTTTTAATCACCCCTTTCTCTCTCTCTCTCTCTCTCTCTCTCTCCTCTCTCTCTCTCTCTCTCTCTCTCTCTCTCTCTCTCTCTCTCTCTCTCTCTCTCTCTCCTCTGTGTTTTCATCATTTTTCCATTCTTGTATTTGCATATTTTGTTCTTTCCCTCGATCTTGTTTATTTTTCCCTTTCTCTCTTTTATTTTTCATCTTTCTTTTTTCAACTTTCTTTATTTCTTGCTCCTTCTTTATTAATCTTTTTCTTTATTTGTTCACCTTTCTGTCATTCTCTCTCTCTCTCTCTCTTCCTTTCTTTTTTCTTTCATTTTGTTTTGCCATTCTTTCTTTAACTTCATTTTCATTATTTTTCTTTTTTTACTTTCTTTATTCTTGAGTTTTATTTATTTGTTTAAATTTTTCGTCTTTCTTTTATTCTCCCTTCCTTCCTTGTTTTGTCCTTTTTCTATTTACAATTCGTTCTCTCTTTCTTTATATTTTATATATCTTTCTTCATTGATTTTTCATCTCTCTTTTTATTTTTTTTTCTGGAATCTTTCTTGCTTTATCCAACTTGCTTTATTCATCTTTTTCTTTGCGTTTATATTTTCTTCATACATATATATATATATATATATATATATATATATATATATATATATATATATATATATATATATATATATATATATATATATATAATTCTCTCTCTTCCTTTCTTTATTGTTTTCTTTAGTACTTTCTATTTTTCTTTTTATTTATTTTTCTTTTTTCCTTCATTCTCTCCCCTCCTTTTTTCTTTCTTCCTTTCTTTATTTTTCATTCCCTTTCTTTATCTTTTTATTTATTTTAAACCTTTCCTTCATCATTGATTTATATTTCATCCTCATTATTTTCTTGCTATTTATTCAAGTATTTCTTTTTTATTTATAATCTTTCTACCTTTCGTTTCCTTTCACCGAACAGAGCGGTAAAAACTTGAAAAACTCTCTCTGTGTCATCCTCAGCTGTGGATCCAGTGCTTCGGGCTTTAACGGGTTAACTGCTGCGGTAAAGCTGCGCGCGCTCCCGTGCGAGTCTCCTATTGGCTGCGCGCCGTTAATCAGCTGCACGAGCGAAGGAGTTCAGCTGCTCGCGCGCGCTCCACCGATGGCATTGCTACACACACAGCAGGGCAGCACAACATCACGCAACCCACGAGGAGCAGCCCACAGCAAACGACCCCGCATCAGCATCAGCAGACCAGCACCCGAGCTCGCAGCATCAGCACCGCAAGAAACTCACACGCAGCATCACACGCGCAGGAGGAGAGCGGAGCAGAGCGCGTCATGCTTTGGACTTTCTTCGCCTGCTCTTAGAGCTGTTTCCTGAAGGACGCTTGGAATGGACAGCTGACTTTCTCTCTCTCTCTCTCTCCATCATCATCAGAGCTGCTCTGGGGCTCATAGGGAAAAGTTCTGTGCGCACGCATTCCTTTGGACCCGCAGGACAACTGCGCTTTCTAACTGTTGTGGTCTCTTTAAACCTGTGGCGATGCGAGGAAACCGAAAGTTTACTTTTCATTCGTTTTGAGGACAATGTTCACTAAGAGACCGTGAGTAGAGAGTTGGCTTGTCACTTAGGTAACTTTGTTGAACTCAAATTTGACCATTTTTGCTTCATTTTAGCCACCAAGACTCAAATTTTGGAGAGCATTGTTAAATAATGACTTTTTGAAAAACGTGAGCTCAAGACCCGTGTTTTGCAAGCTTGGAACAACTTTTACGCGTGAAGGGCACGGAGAAGTCTCCAGTCAGAAGCAGCAGTTCTCTCCTGTTGACCCAGAATGGCTGCTGAGATTGCTCCCATCACTGATGGGACCGCGCTTCTGTGATCTGTCGGACCCGAGGGAAGCTTGAGCCACACACTCACACAGAGAAATTCTGCTGCCGCAGCATCGCGGCGCGCGCTCGGGGATGATCAGGATCTTCCCGGATTTCAGTGTTCAGGTGACGGCGGCTGCCGGTGGAGGAGGCGGCGGAGGGATGACGGCTGCAGCTAGAGTCCCAGGAGCGACCAACGGCAACCCGCAAGGCGTCCAGGGACTGGCTTCTTACCAACAGAGGTATGACAAGAACATGTCGAAGTAGGCAAAAATCTTTAAGTGCAGTCAGAAATGCTCACTTTGGGGCCACTTTTTATAGACAGTTCATGGGGTTGTATCTCTAGAAAAACTTAGCAGGAGATTTGTTAAAAATTCTTGATTCAAATGAACATTTCAGCTGGCACTTAGAGGTGTTTGCACTTGAACTCTTCAGATGTTGTGACATTAATTCTCCCAATTCGTCATGTTTGTGTGTAAACAACATTCCCACCATTGGTTCCAGCATTGGTTATCATTTATTGCAACACTATGAAACAGACAGCCAGCCGTTCACTGAAGCTGTGTAGTTTTATTGTGTTTCAGAACAAGATTTCTTAATTTCAGGATACACAAAAACAAGGATGAAGCTTTAGAAGCAAGACAAATTTTACAATGTTAAGTCAACACTTCTGGTGAAAATGTTGGACCTATAACTCCTGCCAAAGTGTTACATGTAACACTATGAGAGTTATTTGAACCCATGTTACATTTTGCCTTAATCCACATATCAAACTCGCATAGTGTTCAATAAACTCTCATTGTGTTAAAATAAACTCTCATAGTGGTAAATAAACTCTCGCAGTGTTAATTAAACCCTTGTATAGTGTAGCATTTAACACTTGGTTATATAGGTCCAATATTTGACTCTAGGAGTGTTGATTTAACACTCAATTCTGCTGTTAGATGAGAATAAGGTGAATGATCCAGAGTGGGACTGGTAACTCTAGCAATGCTCAAATAACAGAATCAGAACTGTTTTTCAAATCATATTTTCTCCCTGCGGAAGGGTTTCAGATGCCTAAAATCAGAGTGAAATTACAATCCAGTTTTAGATAGATCAGAAATGATCACTTAAAGCTATACGCAAACATCACATTACAGGATTTATGCTTATGATTCTCATTCAGATTCCAAAATAAGTTCCTGAAGGACCAAATATTGGTTCAGTAATTAAAGGACACAGATCAATTTCTTTGAGGATGATGTTATTGGAGATGACGGATGCTGGGGTTTCAGACCTATATCCATGCTTCCACACTGCCAGCTTCAATTAAACACTCTGTTTAGAGCGGAGCACAATGAACAGGACATTAAACAGAGAGCCTGTCAGCTCATGACCTTGAAAGGTCACCTGGTCCCATGCACAACAGAAAACATTCAGTCAAATCCTATTCATTCAGAAGCAGACAATTATTACAATGGCTTGATACAAAGTAAAGGGTCTTTAAATCATGCACACTGTATGCATGTATGCGTCAAACGTATTAGCATGAACTTCCTCTTGTTTAAACCCATTTAAAGCATCACGGGGAAAACAGCTCTTGTTTTCATAACAAACATATCGAGGATTTATTGGCGCACCCTCACATTACTCGATTAAATTAGTCCATTTTGACAGCTGTCATTCCAATGTTGTGTGTCGTTTTAAAAACAACGCAATTCCCCTTAGGGTGAATTAAATAAAAATCGTATAATAATATAGTTTTAAGGGATTTTTTTGTTAAATGAATCAACGTGAAACGACCTGTATATTGCCAATAATCCCAAACTATCTCCAACTACTACAACTGAGTGGCGTTGTTGCGCCGGCAGGAGAGGGAGAAGCAGGGAGAGAGAGGCTGAAAAAAAGCTGAAAATGCGGACAAACACACCGGGAAGAGGCGGCAGTGTTCGAGGGGCACGTCGAGCTGTAAATGCCCCCCTCGGTCACTGATTCCCGGCCGGTTCCCTTTCGCGAGGACAGCCGCCGGATCGCTCGAGCGTCCCCGGGTTTCCGCTCACTTCACTGGCATGCCTTTGGATCCGAGCGTCGGCTGCTCGCGCTCCTCTCTGAACGCATCTTAACGCACGGAGACACGGACACGGGAACCCCCGATGGCGTTGCTTGAATGCTCCCGGTTCCGCTGTCAGCTGCTCATCGTGTGAAATCCGGAGGAAAAAAAAGTGTAATTAAGAACTGCAGGAAGATGGCGCCCACCAAGCCCAGCATACAGCAAGACCCTTCGAGAAGAGAACGGTAAACGCTCGGTTTGTTGTGTGTCTGTGGGAACGCGTGCGCCGAGGGATATTTTGGACCGTTAGGGGAAACTTTGCCCTTTCCGGAGGAGTGTGTGTGTGTCTCTGAGGGGTTGGGTAACAGGTACACACGCTGGCAGAAAGCGCTGTGGTGTTTGTGTGTGTTTATGCTGCTGTGTTTTGGAGGACGGAGGACATGACCGTTGGATGTGTTCAACGAGTGTCAGCTGTGGGCAATTTTCGCAGGAGAACGGGTCAGGTTCGAAGGAGAACGAGGGCTCGAGTTCTCCCAATGGTTGTTTTAAAGAGGCCAATTCGAGAAACACTATGTTTGAGTGTTGCAGAACGTTCTACAGTAGTGAATAACGTTTATGGTGTCAAGCTGATGTGTGAGGAAGTTTGAATGGAGATTTGGTGGAAATGGGTTCTCCTGAGGGGACCAGAAGCTCTCCATGATGTTTGGGAGAGGGTAGACTGAGGACAGCTGCAACAATTACCTTTCCTCAGAGTAAGAAATAATGAACTACACATTTTCCACTATTTTGTTAACATTTACACAATATATCCACCTACCATTAACTCTACTATAAAACTACATAACTAAGGGTACGTTCAGACTGCAGGTTTTAATATTCAATTCAGATTTTTATTTTATTTTATGAAATTAGATTTTTTTTGTGTGTGCTTTTTCACATTACACACAACATGTGACTTGTGTTTCGTCCTGTGTATTAACACACTCCAGCTCGCTATGAGGCAAGCATGCACAGAAAACGGCTTTGATCAAAATGAAAGTGGATGAGTTTGTGATTCGAGGAATTGGTGAAGCTTTATATAAGTTCTTTTCTAATCGGAGCCGCCATCATTTCAACTGAATCATATAAAGAAAAAGACAAAGAAGCATTATTTATTAGTTCTACTACTTCATTTTATTTCCACTGAATGCTTTCAGCATAGTCCTCAGTCATGATTATTGTGAAACTTCTTACCCAAAGCCAGAAATACAACATCTGTCCTCATACCATGATGTAAAAGTCGGCTAAATATGACCTGGGTCACATGGCAAAAATATCAGCTATATATTGTATTTTGTATATATTGTAGTCAGAATGGCATGCAAGAAAACTATCTCGAATAATGCAGCTGCAACGAGACACCCACAAGACAGTGTGTTTTAAAATACATATGATTTATATCACGACTTGTCCAAATTATAACAACATTGCATTGTAGCAAAGCTAAAACCATTAGGGAGAAATAAACAAGGAAATAATGTTAGCCTAAACAGAACTCTCATTTTGATCACTTCAATCTGAGTTGGTGAAGGTTTCAATTTGCTGAACTCTCTATGTCAGGGGTGTCCAACGTCAGTCCTGGAGAGCCACTGTCCTGCACATTTTAGTTGCAACCCTGGTGTAGTATGCATACTACTCTACTTCAGCCAATCAGGGGACCATAATTAGTGCCACAGGTGTGTTTCATGATGGTTGAACCAAAAATGTGCAGGGGTCCAGCTCTCAAGGATCGACGTTGGACACCCCTGTTCTATGTGGATTCAAACACTGTACTTGCATATTGATCAGTACATGAATAGCAGCCGACGTATGTTTGAAAACAAAGTATTCTAAGCAGAATGTTCGCAGATGGTTAACTTGCATTCGGTTGTAGTATATTGAATCACATGAAGCAACACAAGAGAAAGTCTGTTTGGAGATAAGAATCAACCAAAGTGAACACTTGATGCATACAAACGTGTTTATAAATCAAACGTGACTTGAGTTATCAGGATTCATATTGAATAGCAGATACTTTTCTTATGTTTGTAGAGTAGGTTGACTTCAAAAGCAGCATATAAGATGTATAGGAAAAGCTTTTCCATGGGGTCATTCTGAGTGACATCCAACAACTGATAGCATAGGCTTACAAGTGGGTCTGGTAATGTTGCGTGCATTTAAATGGAAGCCTAAGAGTAGATTTGATGTCCGGTCCTTTGTGTGATTCAGTGAGGTGCTGTAAAGGTACGACTATAATTTTAGATTTAGCTAGAGAAAAATGTTTGAGCGAGACTGCGATTGCAGGTACCCCATTACATCATCTTTCTCAAAAAACGAAAGAGGGTTGAAAAGTAAACCCCACATAGCCATGTGCCTCATAGAAAGAAGAGTTATTATTACTGTTTTACTCTAAACTGTGAAGCCAGTGAATATTTCTGATCATCTTAGTATAAGCATGTAGATTTAAAAGGTTTTATTATTTTTTTTGCAGATGAGGTTTTATTACATTGATGTTGTGTGTTTTCAACAGAATTAGTCACGGAGAAAATGAAGCAAATGTAAAACCTGTCCCCAGTCTCTGTTACTGTATCAGTAGCTCACTAGGGTTTTGTCGTACCATCGACTGGGTAACACATTTACTTTTGCACTGTGCAAATATGGCAGGTGTATTTTATGTTGCTTCAGTTCCTTTGGAATTTACATTTATGTTTTTCAGCTCTGGCAGGTGGTGAACACGTAAACTCTTGCCTAAAATGATAATGTGCATGAGGAGCATTTTGAAGGAAGGAAAGCACTCTGTGAGGAGATTATCTTCTTCTGGTTTGGAACTAGGGCTGCACGATTTAAGAAATGTTCCGTATTGCGATTATTGTGGTTAATATTGCGATTTCAATTATGTGAAATGGTATCATTAGAGATCTTGATATGTTTTTAAAAGAGTAGAAGTTTTCTAAAATCCCTTTTACAAAATAAAATTAGCTTCAACTATGTTTTTTTAATAGTTCCAAAATTCAACCAATTAGGACTGTGCGATATGGGCCAAAAAGTCAAATCCTGATATTTCTTAGATGAATGGCGATATTTGATATAGATATCGAAATTTTTGCTTTGACGTAATTAGGGTTTCAACCAAATGTTACACAGACACCTTTATTAACAGAGATCACTCAGCACAATATTTGTTCTCAGGTCGGGGGAGGCGGAGCCAAAAGGTTGTGTTTAAAAGTAGCGGAGAAACTGCAAATTGCGATTCATGCATTGATATTTTATCACAAAATGAGCTATATTGATACAATTGATAATTTTCCATGTTATATATCTTTTAAAAATAAATATCAGAATATCAAGATATCGCATAATAGAACAATTAATAAAAAAATGTTACGTAAATGAAGATATTTTTTATGTGTTGTCTAAACAATAGCTTTTTGTTCAAACTTCTCATTGACAAAATGCTAAATGCTCCTCTCTTTCCTTCAGGTGTCTGGATTTTCTCCGCCTAGCACTCAATAATTTTATTCATGTGCTTTTAATAATGCTGGTTTGCAGTTTTTTGTGTGACACAGCCAATTTCCTCGTACAAATCTTACACAGCACCTCTTTGTCCTCTACGTCACTGTCAGATAAAAACCAAAATAACACTATATAACATAAAAACGTTTACTTTTGGCACCAGATCAGCGTGATCAGTCCTCTCGGCATCCGTTTCTGCTGATCCGTTTTCACTCATGACCTTTTTTTTTGGTGAAGTTTTTTTTCTATGTGAAGTTTTATTCACATAATTGTCATATCACATCTTTAGTGACTCATATTGCGATTTCTAATTGTGATTACTTTAATCGTGCAGCCTCATATGCAAATCTTTAAATAAATATTGCTATAAATAAGTGGCTTTTACACATTTTAAACATAGCTGACATTAAAGGGCTCATCATGTTGGTGTATTTACTTTTTTTGTGATTTGGCTACTCTGTTTTGATATGCTGTAATCATTTATTTAGTGCTTGAAATGTTTGTCTTGATTGAAAAAATGGATGAAATTGTTAATTTTTGTATCATTTGAAACCAAAGTCACTCAGTGAGTCTGAGATGGTGGTTGAAAGCCTCTTTTGTCTCATTGTTTGAGCATTTCATATGGATCAAAAGTGATATATTGATTTTTATTGCCGTTCTCTCTAATATCGAATTCATTTTCTTGCTGGATTTAATCATTCATCAGCATGTAGCACTTTAGAAGTCTATTTCTGACAAGCGGTTCAACTTTATTTTTTAGCTTTTGTATCGAGTTACAGTAGGCTTCACTAGTTTTTGAGTTTGCATGTTGGTTAAAGCTTTGTCGAAGAAATGTTAAAGGGAATAAACCACCTGAAGTCTGGACAAAATATCAGCTGTTCAGCCACTAACATTTTTAAGATAAACATCACGATTCATATCCTGCATCATGCAGATTTTGAGTCTTGACTGAGAAAGCTTGATTGTTTTATGATTCACACCCGAAGTGCACAGGTACCAGTATATTCCAGTATAGGGTCTGTGCCCAAACAGACCACAACTTTGTGAAAATATTCCTCCCCATGCCAGTCATGACAGCACGGGATGTTTATGCGAAGTCAGTCTGCAGTAATCTTTCAGGCAGGAGCGTATTTGTGTGCCATTCCGAGCATATCGCAGAGATAGGAATCTTGAAGATGGAATTAATTTTGAGGGGGGAAACTTCATAGCCAGTGCATGAGTGCTTCCTTTATCACCTGCTCCCGAGCACCATTCTGAAGAGCTAAATTGCACTCTGTGATTCGTTACGTGGCTCCGCTTGAGAGTTGAACCGAATAACACCAGGGCTGGAATTCTCAGGGAAGGTTCGGGAGTTTATTTTTGAAATGCAGGGCTGTTTACGGATGTAGAAGGGTTGGGATAGTGCTCTAGAGCGAACAAATCTAAAGACGTTGAATGAGAATTCAGAGAGAGTTTGGCTGAATTGAATTTATACACAACACTAAACACAAAGTTGGCATTGTGTCGAAGAAAGCAATGCCTCCCTCCCTCACTGCAAGCAAACAAAAGTCCTAAATTGTTCCATTTCCTCTCCTATGGTGCAACGCTGGATCCATAGATTGAGATTGGAGCTGTGCTATTGTGAAAGGCTGCCAGTTTGTTTGGTGGTGTATTATAAAGTATCGCCTCGCTAATGGCTTGTGCATCAACAGGTCCATTAAAGACAGAACACACTATGAATCTTGAAGGGTTTTCAGCTTATTTCCCTTTTGTCCTTACGAGGGAAGCAACTCAATAAGGTCTGCATGAAGTGAAGAGAGGTAGATGATGACAAAATGTATATGATTTGGGGATACGTGTGCTTTTATCATGTGATACAGTTGAAAAAAAAACATGGTGTTTATCTTCTGTTTTCTTTCTTGGAGCCTTGTGAGTGTGCATAAAATCTCTATTGTAATAAAATGAACAAAAAAGCAGTTTACAATTGGTTCAGAGCACAACATGTCAGCTCTTTGTGTAAATGTTTAGTTTTCCTGTTTGTAAAATGAGATGTTTGCTATTGAAATCTTGTTCCGACGTGTAGCTTCATTACAATAATCCTTTGATGTGAAATTATGAATATCAGTATCACACTCAATACTCAGGAGTTGTGTTTGTGGTCGAAGTAAAGCGTATATGTATATTCTGCGAGTGCTGGAGAGGCAGACAGCACGAGCTGAGCTATATCACACAAAGAAAGTGCCCGTTGATTCGCCAGCATTATACGCAGCATGGAATGCAGGGAAATAAGTAATTCTGATGTGTATTTATCACAATTAAGAGGGATTTCCAGACACCATCTGTGGCTGGTGTTTGGGCTTGCGTTATTACACTCGCAGTGTTACTGTGAAGGTCAGAGCGTAGAGAGATTTCTCATGTGTGCATCACTACATGTGATCTTTAGTGGTTTAATTCAGTGGATATGCACATCATATACTTTATTTATGTATCAATGAATCATTCACATTCACCAAATTTTGCGTTAATGTCTGTTGTGATGTTTTGCATCCTTTTTGTCATTGTTGGCGGCTTGGTTAACTCTAAATTTCTATTGTACTGAATATCTATTGTTCTGCTATGAAAAAAAAGTTTTATTATTGATATAAATATATATTGATGCAGGAAGTTTTAAACTGACTGAGAGAGAAGATCTTTTTCTGCAAACACTTTTATTTGCATTATTTTGTATGTAGTTATCTTATTTCACCACTAGAGATCACATTTCCAGAATAAACTGAAACCGTTCACATGGTAATAGAGAGGTGGGGCAAATGTGCTTTGCATATTTTGACAGCAAGATGACTAGTGTCTCAGCAAACAGCCTCGTGTTTCTTCATGGGTGCTCCTTCACACAAGCAGGGTTACATTCTTTTGAAAACGCAGACCAATCAGAAGTCTCCAAATGGGGGTAGAAAGGTTCTAGGTATGGTTTTACAACACAAACATTTTCGACTTGTAGATTTTTGTTTATATTTGTTGAGCATCATGTTAGCTCCACAGCCTCCCTGAGAATTGTTATTGACCATCTCCATCCCTTTATGAGAACAGTGTAACCATCTTCTGATGCTTCTAATCCATGTTAACACGTGAATCATCTGAGAAGTTCTTCAACATGTCAATGAGTTCACTGTACTCAAATAACTTCCACAGTCACCAGATCTCCGTCCTGTAGAGCACCTTTGGGATGTGGCGGAACGAAAGATTCACATCATGGGTGTGCAGCCGGCAAGTCTGCCACAACTACATCGAAGTAAAAAAAATCAAAGTCAGCTTTATTGTAAATACTGCTGTTTGTCCAAAACATACGTATTGAATTTGCGTTCCTCTCAGGCACTTAACATATAAATAAAGCATTATACAACATAAAATAAATACAAAAAGTAAGACTGAGGCACAAGGCGCAAACAATATTATGTATCATCTTATTGCTGGGAATGGAACTAGTGTACAGTAGATGATTGTAAAGTACAGAAGGAGTGAAGTGGCTGGAGTGCCTGTATGTATGTTTGTGGGGTAGTGGTCAGTAACAGAGTTCTTGGGGAGGGGGTCAGTGTGTTGGTGAATGAACCAATGTTGGTGCTTGTATATTACTGATTCAATTTATTTTTTAAATATTTAGGTAGACTTGTGAAAATGCGCTTCCCCAGAGACAGCTTTTAAATCGGTGAGTTAACAACTATTACCCCAGTTTCACCTCATGGCTGGGTTTCCTTCTGTTGAAGACCTTTTGTATTTCAATGCACTCGCAGCTGTACAGCGAGTGTTTGTTTACGCCAGAGAAGAGATCAGTTAAAGTGTTGCTGGTGAATGTCACAGGTTTTGTTATGGTTTGGGGCAGTGGTAAACCCATGCACCCTTTTGATGCATTTTTTGTCCACAGTGGTTTTAAGACCTTCATTTAGTTTCTGGCTCTGAGGACAGATGTTTTGCCCGCTGACTCCCATCTGCTTCTTTGGATTGGCAGAGGCGCGATCGTCTAATGCTAGCAGCAAGCGTTGGCCTTTACTCGCCCCCTCTAGTGTTCCAGCAGCACTTGTGTCAGGAGCCTGGGCAAACTCTCCAGCGCCTCCAGAAAACATGTGTAATCCTCCCAGACATGCACTGGCAGAGAAAAACGAGTTAAGTGCAGTATGTTTGAATTGGGCTCTGGCTTCGAACAATTTTTTGGCATTTTCAGATGTTAAGTTGTCTCAACTTGAGCACTTTTACAGTAATTCGAGATGTTAAAAAGAAAATAAATGCTTTTGAAAATCATGTACAGGGTAAGTCATAGAATTCAGTGTTAAATACATAATCTTTAAACTGTTTTCGCAAGTTCACACTTGCACAGAATTAAACTCAGTCTTGCAAACATATATGTATATATGCACAGATGAGTGGTTACATTTTCGACCCATACACACTGAAGATAGGAAGAATGAGAGAAGATGGAAGACACTGCTTCAGTATAGTGTGAGGAGAGAGGTACCAGGACCTGGGATCATCCTAGACCCTCCGGTAACCCCTTTAGTCTTGTAATCATGTGAGGAGTGGGAGAGGAAGAGGGATTGCTGTTTACTCCTGAATACTGTTGCATTCTGTTGTTATATACTGTTAAATTAATGAGCTGGGAGGATCCGTTTTTGTGTTACTCTTGAAACTTGATTGAGAATCATCAGAATGAACGTTTTTTGGAGTACTTCTCTTGCATGTTGCCCTCCTTAAGTGTAAACTTTAACACTGCACTTCAAATTGAACCTGAATCAATAAGGCATCCTTGGACCTTTTCATACTCTTTTACTCTGTTCTACAGTGTTAAAGTGGGTCATTTCTATCTGTGTGGGTTCCTGATTGAAAATCAGCCTCTCCGGATGTGACGTTTTGGTGTAAGATGGTCCGTCGATGATCCCGTCTATACTTAATAATTATTCATGAGTCCGAGCTCTCTTATCCTATGAGAAGACATCATCTATGCATGTTTAATGACTCTTGACACTTCCTACAAAGTTGAAAGACCATGGAGTAGTTTAAGGTTCAGTTTCTGTGTTTTGCAGGTTTATTCTCTGTCAGAAGAGATCTGAAACAGGCCGGTCTCAGAGGCCTTTAACAATATGAGTCTATTGGTGATTGAACCCATTCGACTTATGTCTATGAAGTTTACATATATCTTAAAATACTTGACATTTTCTACAAATATATTGACTAACATTTGACACTAGATTGCAACCCCAAAATGCAGATTAAATGGTGAAAATACTTTAAAGATTTTATTACAGATGTAATGTATTTTAAAGTGTCTGCATGCATGCTGACATGAATTTCTACATTATATAGTCTTAAATGTAAATCTTATAATTGCAGTAATATTACGGTCACAGATACTTTTAAAGCTACTTAGTAATCTTTATTACATGGATGGAATAAAGTAAATCTATGCCTATAGCAGGTGCATATTATATAAATGTTTCACATTATGCAAATTAATGCTGATTTCAAATGCTGTAAATGCTGTTTAATAGTAATGAGAACATAATGCGTCTTATTTTCTCCTCTTATCAAGCAGGGATCATCTCCCTGAAAATTACTATCGATTATTCCAGTTGAAAACCCCCCCCAAAATCTCAGCGTACACTGCAGGTAGATATGGTCTGTGGCCCACCTCTCAATGTAATAAGCCAATGTCATGGCTGTGATTTGGCAGTTAAAGGAGGTAACCCCCATCACCTCCGTAGCCTCTCTATAGCATTCCTAGCACATGTCGTCACCGTAAGAAGCCCCCATTGCGGGGATTTACTGGCTGCTTTTGTGCCGGCATTTTCCCAGGCTTATCAGCGGGTGCACTCATCTAAAGCAGCACCGCAGGACGCTGTGTCAGCCACTTCTGAGTCTCCTGCCACTTCCTGTGCGCTGACGTACCAAAGACAAACTTGTGAATTGATAATATATCTGTCTGTGTGTGTCATGTAATAGAGGAACAGTAGGCTTTCTAGAGAGGGAAGGACTAAAATTAACTCGCGCTTCTGACAAATGAAGCTCTTTCCTGCAGCAGACTGTGGGAAAAGGTCAGATTGAGCATTGATACTGTAGAGCACAATAGCCATCAGTGAAAGTAAACACATGCTAACGCACAGCATTCACTACTTTAGTATAGAGCAGGTGCATTTCTTGCAACGCTAAAACAAATGTTGTTTAATTCTATCTGTCTGTCTGTCTGTCTGTGTGTCTGTCTGTCCGTCCGTCCGTCTTTAGTTACGCAATGTGTCTGTCTGTTGTCTGTGCACCATTAGCTTATCAAATACCACTTCAATTCAGAGAAAAACTCTAGGTTTTCTCTGTCTGTTTTATGAAAGCATCTGTATACCACAAACAAGAGTCTTCATCGCCTCTTAATGATTTACAAACCAAGCTGAAGCCTTCAGGTCTGAAAGATTGCTTTTGGCAGGAGCGATAGGAATTCAATTTTGCTCATGACCAAGCGAGGCGAGTTTACGACATAACCGCATGTACGCCGACGTCTCAAGAGCTCTCCTTCGCCTGCTCTCAGAAAGCACATCGCAGAGCTGAAACAGAAAACAACTTTCCACAAAGTGTACTTGAAATAGTTGAGGTTTTGTGAGGTCACATTCATTTCTCCCTCCGCCGTGTTATTTCATGGCTCTGCAGCTCTCTTCCTTTTAATTCTTTTCATCTCGTTGTAGCCCCTGTGTGTTTGAACGTCTAGGTCAATAAGGATGGGCACATTGCGAATTTCATGATCTGTGTAGTGGAACAAATTGAAAGCAAAGCCTATATCAATCACACTGAAGGCAGGGTTAATTGTTCCTGCTTCACAAGAACTGTGGACAGATAAAGGCGTAATGAAACACTTATGCCTGTGATGTGGGCACCACTCTGGATAAAACGACAGAAAACAAAACCAATGTTTACTCGTAGAGTGATTACTTCGGTGCAGAAGTCAAAGAAAGGCGAGCTGGGAAACACTCTTTGATGCGCATGGTTTTTGAAAAGACCTGATTTATTCCACCTGCATCCTGTGCCCTTCAAATTATTCTATGATTTTTGCTGCATGGCATCGTGGGTAATCACTAGATCTTTCTGGAAAGCCTTGATTTGAGAGGGTTTGTGCCGCATTGTGATTGAGACTTTAGGAAAAGTTGTTGATTTGCCCGGACTTTCTTGGAAATGTGTGTAAAATGCATGCAAACACACTCATAAAAACTGCACGCATCGATAGGCGTGCTCCTAGGCATGAGCACGTATATTATATATACATTCCGAGTGTTTAGTTAATTGAACTCTAAAGTCCATGACTGCTATCACAACACAGTGAATAATTCTGAAAATTAATGAGAATGATAATTCTTAAAAGACTGTTCCAGACTTTGCCCAAACTCATTAACTAAATCTCTCATTTAAATACATTCAGACGACTTTCAGGAAAAAGGGGAGAAAAAAGGAGAGCGAGGGGGAAAACACATAAGTGCTATGTAAGCAGTAGCCTGATTTGAAAATGCTTAGATGCAGAATTTAATGGAAGACTGGACAGTCTTTATCTGTCAGTATTCCATGATGAATCCTGCGCTAACAATGATATCTACCTATGTCCTGTGATCCTGTGGCTGGATTCATTAATTGAGAGTTAAATGTCTTTTTATTTTTTGAAGATCTTCTCTTGTCCCAAACTGTTACAACTACAGCTACAAAATATCTTAGAAAATCTCTCACAATAGATTTTTTTCTCTCCATAGCAACCATACTGTTTAGCCTTGCAACCATTTTTGGTGGTCTATATATCAGTTTATGAAATGAGTTGGTTTAGATATCTCCTTTTGACAAGTCACTAATCCCTCTTTAGCAACCAGAATGTTTAACCTAACAACGATCTTCAAAACACTCTTCCTGAAATCTCTTCCTAAAAACATGCTGGCTTGTAACTTATTTAAGTGTCAAGCTGTTCAAATTATTAAAATACTTTTTTCTAACTGGCTTTTCCCAGCTTTATCAACATTGTCCATTTTTCCATTTATGTTTCTTACTAGCTATCAGAATAAAGTTAGCCCGGTACCTAATACTTCATGCATTTCCTGATTACCCTCAAGTTTTCTTTGGAAGCAGATTTAAGCACTCCTGATAGCATCATAAATTAACTTGTAGTTGCGTGGGCTAAAACACAATCTTATATCACATAAGAGCTTTCACATTTTATCTGCTGGATTCAATAAAAACATCTCAAGCTCTAAAAGTTTCAACGTTATTTTATTGTTTTATATGTCTGAAGATCAAGCAGTGTTTGACTTTGCAGGTCATAACCCCTTTACATGGTTACAGTCCAGCACCAGCCACCAGTTAAAGTCATAAATCCCGCTGATCAGTATGTTTTTGGAGAATGGAAAGAAACCATACCGTTTGAATGAAACCCATGCAAGCGCAGGAAAACTCAAGCCAAGAACGCAGTGAGCCATCATAGTGGCCAAGCTAACATCCAGTGAAGAAAGATATTTGTATATTTAGTATTTTAAATGTGTATAATTAAATAGAATACAACTTGATCCACTTTTATTGGTTTGAGAAAAATAGACAATATGAATGCATAACATAGCTAACATTATCACTTCATTAGTGGTCATTAGAGAAACCACACCATTGAACATTAAACAGGATCATTTGTGGAATATAGAGAATTGTGTGCCGGCATAGAGTAGTGGTTACATTTTTGACTCCTACACAATGAAGATAGGAAGAGTGAGAGAGGATGGAAAGTGTGTTTGAGGCCCGGACCAAGGGAGCCACTGCTTCAGTGTGTGTGCTGCTGTCAGATGTGTGTCTTGATTTAGCCCTTCAGTGGCCACTCTGTGCTGTGGCAGAAATCCCCACAGAGAGCTCTTAAAACACTGTGTCCTCTCCCAATCACACTGACGGCCTCAGAACAGTCATAAACTCACTGTAGCTGTCTGCCTGGCTGTCTTTCTGCCTGTTTGTTGGCCTGAGAGGAGAATCAGAAGCAAGTCTGTGTGTACATCTCGATCCTTTCCTTTCCTTTCCTTTCGACTATGAAACAAACTAAGCAACAAAACCTCTTTTTATAGTTTTTTTTCTCTTTGTTCTTATCTTCTCTTCTCCTCTACTGTTTTTATTTTTTTCTCTTTGTCGAGCTCCTCTCCTCTTTTCTCTTTGTTTTCCTTCTCTTCTCTTCTCTTCTCTTCTCTTCTCTTCTCTTCTCTTCTCTTCTCTTCTCACCTCTTCTCTTCTCTTCTCTTCTCTTCTCTTCTCTTTTCTTTTCTTTTCTTTTCTTTTCTTTTCTTCTCTTCTCTTCTCTTTTAACCTCTTCTTTTTTTTCTCCTCTCGGCAGCATCTTACCCTCGTGAACAATCCCTCCAAACCTTCATCAGAGCACAAAGCGGTGCATCATAAGCGAATGCCGAAGGCTTCAAATAAAGCAGTGTGGGGAGGCGGGGCTCGTGCAGAGCTGTGTGTCAATATTTGGACAGTTAGTGTGTAGCACAGCAGATGAACGCAGCATCTGCTGTGTGTGTTTGAGGCTTCTGCTTGAGCGTGAACCAGAGCGCCTGGCACTCAGTGTGTGCCCGAACACATTCCACAGGAAGTCCTGGCACTCTGTTGGCATGCGAGACAAGCATTCATCATAAGTATGTGAGCAGTATCACATCTCAACCATGCCCCCGTCATTTCACCGAGCAAAGGGACACTCTCGTTCCCACTCTGTGGGAGTGTGGTTTCAGGTTTGGGTTTCAACTTCTAAGAAAAATATAGGAATGAAGGGCAGCATGTTAATAAAAAGAATGGAATAAAATACTATTTTTTATGTTTGAGATGGTTTGGGCAGTAAAATTGTGTTTTACCTCTATAGACATTTCTGAAACAAACAGGAATGCAACTCTGTGTGTGTCATCAGCCAATGACAAGAAAATCCCATATTCATGATAGTGATGCAAAAGTATTGTGATGCTGGAATTTTTTATACAGTGGAAGTAGATTTACATTTTTTTCTGTATTGCTAAAACAAATTTAATGAGTCAACTTGCATAAAATTGCCAAGTTGCAAGCAGTTTTGACCAACAATAATCCCGAAACAAATTTCATGAAATTGCAGTCCCCGAAATTAGATCTCTTCAAATTGTCAAATTTTCTGAAAACCTTAAACACAATCCAAATAGTCAAACTAAATTCACAAACATCCGACTTTTTAACTTTTGCTTCTATTGTGTATTATTTTGCAACACAAATCAATCACAGTAGGATTTCTGTTTTAGTGGAGAAGAATGTGTTCAGAGTTTTCCAAAAAAAAGTGCACAAAACATTATCACAATAGAAGTGTCATAACTTCTACAACCTAAACGTTTTAGGTTTTCAACAAACAATCAAGAAATTCAACAGATTAGTTTAAAATAATCTAGATTTGGTTCAGAGCATGGACTTTAGTGTCCTAACAATTTGGAAAAAATATAATTGAAATATCTTATATAGTATTTTTTTAGATGAATAAGTGGGTTTATGAAGTAAAATCCTCCACCCATCATCCAGAGGATCAAAGTAATTTAGCAACATAATTAATTTAGCATGAGCACAATGATAGGTACTATTAAGATAACAATATTTTTTTCCAAAAATATCTCTTCGGTGTCTTGTACAATGCACTGCGTTTAGCTCATGAATACCATCAGAGGAGTCCTTTATGTTTTTACCATCACAATTACTAAAGCATCAGGACTAGAAACAGAAGCAGCAATCCTTGTTTAAACAGTTCCTCTCTTTCTTAGCGCTAATATAGAGAGCGTCTGTACTCTCCTAGTTTGTCTGGGTTTGTCTCAGTTTAACCCTCACGCGTGCATATATTGTCCTTGCCTCTGATGCGAATCTGTTAATGAGTTCTCTGACAAATACAGTAATGGCCTTTCACTTTCTCGTTTGCTGTGAGGAAAGAGGCTGTCTGTTGGAATTACATTGTGCCCTGTTGATGGAAAATAGGTCGTATTCTCAAAGGTACTGAAGTGCTTCGCTGTCTGAGGCATTTGGGAGTTTTGTTTTCATGTAAAACTGGATTTTGATCTTGCTTGTTTGATTCAGAGCTTGATATTATGCTGTATTTCTTAGTGCTGTCAAGACAGTGAAAAGGTTTTGTAAGATTGTTACTTGTTACTGAGAGTAAATGTTTAGAGGAGACCTCTGATGAAAATCAAACCTTTCCAGCTGTTTGGATAAAAATATGGCTTATTGATGTGTGTGTAAATCCATGCTAAAACGATAAAAAGCCATCCAAGGATTTAATTTTAATCACAACAAATACTCTCATTAATTACCATAAACTCCACCCCTTTACCCTTTACGTCATCACATTTCTCTGGTTGTAAACACAACAGACATTTTGCCAATGAGTTGCCCTGGCATTGCTGCTCTGCAAATTTTTTTTTTTTTTTGTGAAATAAAGAAGTACACAACTCTGCTCATTTACTCCCATCAAAGGAACCTTTAAGGACTTTGTGGATAACTTTTGAATGAGGGTTTGGACAAAAAAGGGTTTGCAATGAAGTTGAGACTGAAACTTGGATCTGTACCAACTCTACATGATCCAACTCAGAACAAATAAGTGGAATATTTTAAAGTAAATAAATTAATCTTACAGAAAAATCTCATAATTGCAATCCTAACAATGTTGACAAACTTTGGAAATACTAATACTATTCAAAACACTTACTAAACCTTTATACCAATCGACAAACAAGCGAGTAGAATCGTCTCCCACGTTCACTTGCATGAAGATGTCCGCTCCCTCCATTTATGAGAATGACGCAGATCTAGGTGCGAGCTTGCCAGGGAGGCATAGGAATGACAGGACTGGAGCAGACCTCCACCTTTTCCCTGAAGCTGCTGCTGACCCACTCTCTCTCTCCTGTTCCTTTCTTCTCTCCTTCAAAAACGTGTCCCTCAACCCTTTCCATTTTTCCTGCAACTTTCACTGATAAATAAATAACAAGCATCTTAGCTTTAGTTAACATCAGCACAATTTAAATACATATCAAGTTGATTAATAAGAAATGTGTAAATTACCAGATTTAGCAACCTCCTTACTTGCTTTATTACAAGCAATGTTCTTTTTTATTTATATGTGGATAATAATACAATGTAAAGTCATTCAGTTCTGGCTGGCCACAAACTACGATAATATTTGTTTCATCCATTGTTGTTCCTGCTTGATTAAAATCAACTCACTACAAGAGCAAACCCCTGATTGGTTGCTGTGCGCAAAGTTCGCTTGAGCTTAATTTTTTTCTGCTTTGGCAATCAGTTCAGTTTACTGTACCTAGTGACTCACGGCAATCACTTTGCAACATTCACGTCTCTCACAGCGCATAGTTCGGGTTAGGGCTATTCGCATTATCGCATTTTTACATAGACTTTACTATTTCCCAGATCATCCACGTTTGGTGTATAGGCACAATTACACAAGATCTTTTGAGGATCCTGCTGCCATGCTAGCTGGACTACCTACAAGAAACTTTGTAAGCCTGTATATTTATTTTCGAAAATAACCCAAAAGTAAAACTGTTGGGAAAAACAATAAATACTGTAATTATCTAATGCACTTAAGTATAATATGAGATTGACCAACACATGGTTTGGTATTGACTAAAAACATGTAGCCCTGGCTTCATATTGGCTTTCTTGTATTTAATCTAACAATTTCGCAACCAGATAGATAGTAAAACTATTCTAGAGGGATAAACTAAAAAGCCCAGTGTTGTTCTGTGAAGGGCCTCAGCAGGTCCAAGGCGTCGGAAGAGGCTTAGCTGCATGAGTTTCTATCTCCCCCGCCATGTGAGAGAGAGAGAGAGCGAGACGCCACCAGTGATGAATGGGGCTCCTTGTCAGTTAAAATGAAAATTCTTAGCCGGATGATAGCTTCATATTAATGCCTGTTTTATGGATTGGAGCAAGTTGTCTGAACAAGATGAATGTGGCTGATGAGAGGAGCGATACAAAGTAAAAAGCCTCCTCTGCCTTCAGCAGCAGTGAGGGATTTTGGGTTTAGCTTGTCAAACGATTGTTCCTCCATGAATAGGGCTTAATAGGAGAAGTCCGGAAGTGAAACTCTCATTAATGTTCTCCAGAGAGATATGGATTTCTTACAGGACTCTTCAGAGATAGATGTACCTGGGCTCGGCTGTAGTAAATGATTATGTATATGTCCTGATGTAGGTCATCGGTCAGCGTCTCCACCATGGCTTATATTCACATTTCCTCTGAAGAGCGAAACCAGCTTCTATAAGTAAAACATAGTTACCAGGGATGTCTTGAAAAGCTGTTAAGGCTATTAAATGGTCCTGCGTTATTACTAAAGATACAGTACATTTATATCACTGTTAAACTGTACTCATATCAACTAATGCCATACACCTTTCTGTCTTTTCTTTTTTCCTTTCTTTCTCTCTCTCATCTTTCTAATGCACTTTTTCCTTCATTCTCACTCATCTCTCTCTCTCTTTTTCTTTCTCCCCCTCTCATTCTTTCTCCTACCCCTCGCTCCTGTCTCTTTCTTTCACTCTCCTCTCTCACTCCTTTTCTCATCTGTTTTTCTTTCATTCTTTCTTTATTCTCTATCTCTTATCTCCTCCTCCTCATTTATTTTTTCTTCGTCTCTCTCTCTCGTCTCTCTCTTTCTCTCGCTCCAAATTCAAGCCTTTCCTTTTTCTTTCAAAGACCTCTCACTGTGACGCCGTCCAAGCCCTCCATAGTCTTTTTCATGAGAGCGCTCACCATTACTCCATTACATTCTCCAGCAACATGATTACCCATCTATTTAAGCAGATGAGAATTTCATCTGAAAAAGACAGGAGGATTAAAAAGTGAGATGCAAACACTAAAATTAGAGGGAACGGCGAGAGAGATGTTGCCTCAGAATCAATATCATTGCTTTGACAGCACTCTCGGCTGGTGTGAATTGAGTGTCGCTGAAGCTTTGAGTGTGAGCCAGAGAGAACAACACTTAACGCTTTCACAGACGGCCAAAGCAGAGGAGGAGTGCAAAATACACAGAGCTAACGAGCCAGATAAGAGTGAGATGGACTTCCTGTGGCATCAGACACTGATGAAGCGGGTCCATCAATTAGAACACAAATGAGGATGCAACAGTTCACCCAAAATGCAAGGTCACTCGTATGAGGAGCTATGGAAGGCCCTTTAGGGCGAAATTCATTGAAACACTTTCCTTTTTTACTTTTTTCTACTGATTATTCTGTCCTTCCTCGTGTTGCTCAGTTGAGACAACCTTTATTATGAACTACCTGGGTTAAACTTTGTTTTTGTAAAAAAATCACATATTGTCTCTCTACCTAGTGTAAGGCACGTTGGATTAAAGCCTTTTCTATTTGCATAAAATCAAACAGACCGATGTCGTCATATTTACATGTGTGTATGTTCTGTGATGGATTTGTGTGAGGGATTTCTCTGGTAGCTGGTTTCGCTCAGTCTAATGCAGCATGAAAGAAATGCAGAGAAAGCTGAAGACTGGACACGCATTACTTTGATAAAACACGAACGGGTGACATGAAAGAACGGCAGGCGTTAGATTTCAATGAGATCTTGGTACATACAAGCTGATCAGTCGAAGGAGGATGAGAGCTCAGAGTGCTTCGAAGAAGAAAGACAGAAATGGAGCGACTGGAAGACCGGCATGTTAGAGAACAGAAAGATGGACAGGTGGACATTTGGACGAGTTTAAGCAATAGATATGGACTGATGGACAGACAGAGGGATGGGAGAGACAGACTGGGGGACTGGATATAGTTCGTTAGACTGATAGATAGATAGATAGTGATGTTAAAAGACAGATGACAAACAGTTGGTTGGACAGATGGACAGACTGACAAATGGACCTTAACAAAAACAAGCAGCCAGACAGACAGACGGACGAATGAATAGACTGATAGGGAAGGAGATGGAAAGATAAGAAGGAGAAATAAACAAATTAAGAAGCAAGCAGATCAGCAAAAGTGTACAAAGATGGTTAAATGGTCATTCTGTATTGAGACATATTGATAAAATGTAAATTATCTGCCAAAGTTGCAGTAAACTGTTTGTGCCCAAATTCTGAATTAATGGAAACAGTAAGTCACATTTTCAAGTACAAAACTTGATCATGTTTCCCTTTTTAAAAATTGTACATTACAGTAAAATATGTGTCCACAAATATACAAATAAACAGCGTGTTCGGAAGAGAGTCCTTACTTCTGCCATGTTAATGTTTTTGGGATAAAGACTAAAGAAGGATTTATTTGTTACACTCAGACGGGAGAACAGTGCAGAATAAATGTGCTGTTGGGAGATGCATCTGCAGAACCAGATCCACAAATGCTCATGATTGAACTCACGAATGCATAAAATAACATTTGTATTTGAAACACTAGTTTTGCACTTCAAAATTGGAATGCAAAATTATTTTTTACAATTCATTTAGATTTTGCACACAAAATGCTCTTTGCAGGTAATTTTTTCTTTACAATTCAAAAAATCTTATTCATTTTTGGAAAACCTCTATGAATTGCATGTGCTCCATATAAAAGCATTGTATATATGTATATAAAAAAAGAAATGGTACAATAGTTACTAAGTTACAATACTAACTTTTTACAGTTACTAGTTACTTAGTTCAAAAAGTAAACAAGTTACTTTATTAATAACTTAAAAAAAGAAATGCGTTACTGTTAAAAGTAACTTTTCAGTTCCTTTTTAAAGAACATTATTAAATTCTCCCATTAATGAGCTTAGTGTATCCTGTAGCTTATTTTCAGTATTGCATAAAAAAATTGCAATATTGAATCACTTAACAGTTTTTCTTCAACTATTTTCACACACAACCTGCTTAGCATGATGCTTGATGGAAACAGAAACTGATCTACATGGCTCAATTTGCAGAGCACCATTTCAGATTATTCAAAGATATTATTATGATAAATTCTGACTTTTGAAAGTTATTAAGGGTGCAGTGATAGTCTAGAGGAGTCAAATATTTATTATAAATTATTTAAAAAGGACACATTTTCAGAATAAGTCATTTAAACACAATTTTAAGTGTTAAGAATGTTTCTTTAGAGTTTAAGTATGAGCCAAACCACACAAACATTTTGTAATGACTGAAATGTGAACAATCATTTAGAACATTATGGTTAGGGTTAGGGTTGGTAAATAATGATTTGTTATAGATAATTATTAATAATATCTATTTAAAAACATAACAACTGCTTAATTATTGACAGCTGCTTGAGAGCAAGCTATTGAAAGTGTAAACTCTGCTGCTGTATGTCCATAAAAATATATATTATCTGAAAGAGGCAGGCTCAGGTTTACAGACTGCATAATTTACAACAAACCAAGAATCCACTTGATCTGTCCCACTGCAGTTAAAATCTAGCCGCTGTTGCCGCTTCGAGGGCATCCAACGTCAAAAACCTTTGTTGTTGTTATTTTAAACCATTACAAAGGGAAAAGTTTAGCTATGGATCTCTGTTCAGCAGAAATATTATGAGAGAGAGAGTGTTTGCTTGCAGCTTGCACAGTTTATCAGACGCACACGGACATAATATGTCAAATGCTGAGCGAGGAAATAAATGTGAAGGGGCCAAGACTAATGGCAAACAGAGAAATGAAAGTGAAATGTTACCTGCTACACATATTTACTTTATATTTACATGTTTACAATTTTACTTTTGTCGATCAATCAAACTTTATTTTTGGGCACATTGAGGCTCTGAAAAACATCTGTCTGTCTTAAAACACAGAAGTAAATTTATTTAGGGATAATAAAAAGAACAGATGCAGTAAAACCTAACCTCAATCTAAAATAATAAGATAAAAGTCAATAAAAGTTTCACTTTAAACACTGGCAAGACTGAGGTAGAGTGAAGGTCGATGAGTACGGAGCCCTAGAGCTCTGGACAACCCCGGCTAATCCAACAACAGCCACCAATAACGGAGTAATCCACCAATCAAACTAGCTTTTGAGAGCTTCGATGGCCACTGCATGGGAATACAGCAGAAGACCCCCCCCCATACAACAGGTAGCAAAACATATAAAGCTCTAAATATCATTAATCCAAACTGCAGGCTCATGCTCTCACCTCTCCATTTGGTGCTTTGTTGCCGCATCAGATGATATCATATCGCAGGTAAAACTTAAAGTCAGCTCAACTTTCATCAGAGCAGAATCACAACTTCTGGTTTCGCACTGTCGTATGCGACCCCATTCAAGTCAATGAAATTGTTTTCATAGTGTGACCGCAGCATGACGGAGAGTGCGGTACTTGCAACTGAGTTGTTTATGTTGTAAAGTCTTATGTTAGAGTGGCAGTTACAGTCAAATGTCATGAAATTCTCATAATCATGAAAACTCATAATGCTTCACTTCCCAACGCTGCACGTTAAAATATAGTCACTGCAAAGGTTTTTAAGGAAAATTGGGCACTTGTTAATAATTCATAAACAGATTAATCATTTCTTTAAGTAGAAATGGTGTATACTTCTGATTTTAAATGTACAATCAATGTGTAACTAAACAACAGAGTCTTTGAAGCCATCCATCACATTCTCATTCTTTTACATATTTCCTGCTGTGCGTCTCCCATGTGATCTGGAGTGAAGAGAAACTATCAGCTTGTGTGATCCCTGTCAGACAGAGACAGAAAGAGAGGAGAGCGAGCGATGGATGCTATGGATTCATCTGGTCTACAGTATGGATATAGGTCAAAGATACTGGAGCATAGAGAGAGAGAGAGAGAGAGTGAGAGTGAGAGAGAAAGCGAGAGAGAGAGCTCAGCCTCTGATAAAGTGCAGCAGAAAATTAAACGTTACCGCTTTGTGGTATCATAGAAGATGACAAATGAGATGTGGTAATGGCGAGGCCTGCTTCCCAGCCACATTAATTCCAGCAGGCAGGTCCTGGATGCGGCTGGCGCTCAGCTGCGTTTGACCTGCACCGGAGCTCTTAGAATAAACCCAGGGAATGTGCGGGAAGAGCCAGAGGAGCCAAAAGATAAAGCAGCAAACTTTAAGAGGAAAGAGCAGATAAAACTCCACTTTATTTACATTTAAATAACTTTTTATAGTGCCTCTCTGGGGCTTTTTGAGTGCTTCTGTACTTTTTTTTCTTCACTCTCACAGTTGTATTTATGCATTAAGAGTACATGACGTTTAGTGAGGGATGACATTGCAGGGAGCGGGCTAGCTCTCAATTCAAGCAATTCTCGGCAAGAATTGCATATTTAGACAAGAAGCAGCTCTCTGAACCATTTACATAGCATCTCGTCAGAGTGTGTGGGGTTTATTTTTGTCACCAGTTTCTGATGCAGTATATTTATTTTGTTGGTTAAAATGTTAGAATGGTGTTTCAGCTTTTTTTTTATGTCCAACTTCCAAAAATAGCCGAACTTTGATTTACATTAAAGGTGCAGTGTGTACAAGAGAGGGCCTGATATTTGAAGAGGCATTAAGAATTTGTGTTCATTTCCATCAAGACACTAACAGATCTCAAGGATTGTATCTCATTTGAAAATCTTTGTTAACCTTAGTGCTTTCTCTCTCCTCTCTTCCAATAAAGAACTCAATAGCGCATTGGCACTAAGGCTGCCAGTTTCACCTACACGTTCTAATCAGAAATGTGTGACTGTGTAACTCAGTGCTAGGTGAAGCTTCGGTTTGTAATACAAGAACAAAGGCCTCGCTTACATAGCTGGATTTGATTATAATTTCGGATCTGATTACAATTTTTTTCACCTTGTGTTTTATACGTGCCATAGAAACATGCACGTGGTTGTTGTGGTTTGAAGTAAAAAGATGGGCTAACATTGCTCTTTGCTGTAAGAAAATAGCTGAATAACCAAAGTGTGTATCAGTGCGTGAAAGACTGAAGAAAAGATTGTGGTGGACTTCACTGAGGGGTAGCCAACCTTTGAGATGCTTCAATATTTGTACATTTGTACTACAACATTTCTGTCTATAGTTGTGCCTCAAGCCTACAAACCTCTCTCTGCGAAGGCTCTGCACGCACACATTTGACAACAAAATCATCTATAGTTCTGTGCTCCGTTGCACGCTGTCTTTGCAACTGAACAATATTTGTGTGATGAAAGTGCTAACTATTAGCTAACCAAGACACAGCACAGATGCTATCAGAGGACAGGTTATAAGTATCTTGTCATATACATATACATATACTTGTCATATATATCATATACATGCAACTCCATACATACATCCGCTGCTACTGTATAAACTTTATCGTTGCTCTGATCGGTATTACAATAAGCATGATGGCAGTTCTAACATCCAGCTAGCTAAAACACAACACCGATAACAAAGGAAGGTTGTTTGCTTTATCACCAAAGTTTGACTCCCATCATCCAGTGTTTGATATGGAGCACAAGCCAAGAAAGAGAGTGAATTCTGTCTAGCCTTGTGAGATGAACTGTGGGTCAACTGTTTGTTGAGATATTTAGGCTGCCGCACTTCCACATGCACTACCCATGGTGCCATTGAACCGAAGCAAACATTGCATGAAATTGTTTAATGACGTGAAGTTCGCGATGCACCTGAAGATCTGATTTGCCTGTTTTCATGATAGTCCCTCTGGGTTCAGATGTGATTTTATCTGAATTAATGCAGTATTGGTATATGACACTATTGATATATTGATCTTGTGGTCAACCAATGAAGGAGAAAGGAGCGCCACTGCATCAACAGAGGTGTGAGTCTTGAAATGAAGCCCCCTGCAGAGAAGTCGGTGCAGAATTACGTTCACATAAGGCGCTGGTGGCCTTACCTTTAATTAATCAGATTAACTATTTACATTTCTTCCTATTCTGATAAAAAAGGTTTTGACTTTTAGATATACTAGATATACAGAAAAACGCCATCTTCATTTCTTTCAGGAAACCTCTCCTCAGAGGAAATATCACAACACCAGTTTGTTATTGTTTGCTCTGTTAGCTTTGGTAACGGTTGCTGGCAACTTCGAAATGAACACAGAGAGAGCAGCAGGTTTATCAATTTGAGCTGGCCAACTGAACAGCTAAATGTATGTGAAAGTTAACAAATCCCTGAGGAAAATTGAGCCAGATTTCAGCTGTCTGTGGGAGACTACTGAGGTGAGACGTGCTGGATTGAACTTAATGCCTGAGGCTAGCGCAATCAAAGCGACAGTTGAAGACTCTCCAGTTCCCAGCTGGGAGAATCTCAAGCGCTCAGCGAATGACTCACCTCGGAGCTGGGGGAGGAAGATGCGAAGACATTGTTTTTATCGACTATTAAAGCACTCTGACAGTAGCATTTAGAATTTGTTGCCTGTCAGAAAGGAGGACGTGGGAGCGTTTCAATCTATCAGTAAAAGAAATGCAGGATGTGGGATTAGCATGTCATCTGCCATACAAAGGGAGAAATATTGGAGAAATGTTGTTATTTTCACTTCTTGTGTTGAGAAACAACAAAGGTGCGATGTTTATTATCGAAGCTATTTTGTGGGAAAAAAAGCTTAATGTAAACATTTTAACCAATTTGTTTAATCAGATGATGAGAACATTCTGTGCATGACTGTATGGTGCCAGGATGTTCTTTGGAAGTTACAGAATTTCTTTGATTATACTATAAAAAAAAACCTACAAAGGTTAAATGCTGAAGTTTTTAAGCTTATTAAAGGGCTGTTTTACATTAAATATGGGATAGAACATCAATAAAAAGGTTCTTGAGCCTTTCCAATGGGACTGCAGGGGATCATAAGATTGGGAAACACCATTATAGACCCATCAAGAGCAAAACTGCAGAACTATGTGAGTGATTCACTCACCGCTCGCAGCAGAAACGCGCTCAGCCTGCCCATAATGCGTATCTGTTGGGGGGTAACGTGTGTCCTCCCCTGTGAGTGACTTCTGTGGTGATGCATTTGTTAGGGACGTGGAACGGCATCAATGACAAACAAATTTCCTCTCCCTGCTTCTCTGCCAACCACCAGGCTGCATGTTCCGTCCTGAGCGACTGTGTAAAGTATTGACATCAGCTGAATAAATAAACATAAGCTGGGACTTGACTGGAGGCCGCTCCGACGGACAGAGAAACACAGTGCTCTACAGTAGCAGCCCCCCTTCTTTTCCCCTGCCTTTTTTTCTTGCCGTAAAGGCACATTTACAGACAGCACAAACAAGGGCTCTCTAATCCCCGACCTCAGTGCAGGATATTTATCTTAGCCTCTAAATAAATTGATTAGAAAGCAGGAGTGAGGAGACTCGTCCATCAGGCGAATAGTTCATGGGGAACTGCATTAGGGTGCTGGCTAGAGGACATCGCTCTGACCGACCCTCCCCCTCTCCCTCTTCTCGATATCCGTTCCTCTTCCTCCTCCATCATGCCAATCTCTTCTCCTCCTCTCTCTCTTTCTCTCTCTCTCTCTCTCTCTCTATCAGCAACCCTTGAGTTTCTGCAGGACACCTGCCGGTGTTACGTTTGCATATGTACGCAATATACTTAATGGGTCACCAGCTCAGGCAGAAAGAGCTGTTTCTTTCTTTCAAAGGGAGGGTGCTAAAGATTTTTGGGGGTTCAAGTTTGCAGGGATCTTTTCAGATATTTCAGACACAAAAGAGACGGATTTGAGCCTGCATTCTCCACCATGTAGACAGCACATATTTTCATTTTTTTGTTTCAACACAAATGCTTTGCTAATCTGTTCTGGAACGGTCCAACCCACTTGGGAGGTGGTCGCTTGCTGCCTAATTTAGAAGGAGTTACTCTGTCTACTGTTGAAAATGAAATTTACTTTTTTTTTTTAACCCTTCTGTGTATTTATCAGCAGTTTTTTTGCTTTGATGTGAATTTCCTGAATCTAATATTTTGCCATCACTAGATCTTGTGGATTGCAATTCCATGGTTCAAGCTGGTTTACCTTGTTTTTGTCTTCAATTTTGATCCCCTTGAAAAACGCTTAATAATAACTTCTATTTGGGGGTTAACGTTTGAATTTTTGGGCAATATCTCTTGACTGAGGTTGTTGGCATCACTTGGAATTGCAGGTTGGCCATCTGTTTAGACTACAGTAATTCAATATCTGTGTTAGTGACCCTCTCTATCTCTCTCTGGTCTGGATGCAAGAGAGAAACCTGTATTTATGGCTAAACCACTGGTCTCCGACCTTTATATCGCCATGGACCGGAACTCTCGACAACACTAGGTTAAGATTTTTTTTAAGCGAGGAAAAAGACTAGAGCTTTGCAGATGGTCGGCTTTGAAATCTTTTTAAAGGTGCGTTCCAATAATCCTTGAGTAGAGCGGATCCAACCTCAGTAAGTTTATTTGGAATGTTTTTAGGACAAAAAAATGAATGTCTCAGGAACATAGTGTTGGATCAGCTCGCGGATGGTTGCGTGATCTGGGTTGCGTTTTTACCGCTAACCTTGTGAGTTTTAGTCCAATCTAGCCATGGGCAGTGTAGACACTCTCAGAGTCCCGGGCAGAGCCCCAATCGAGCTGCGCTTGTGTATGAGCCACACTATCCGACTTAAACAATGTTTTAAAAGTCAAGGGAACAACCTAGAGCTGCAGGGATGGTCAGCTTTTGAAGCTCTTTTAAAGAACTTTTAGCAATGCAGCTTGGAGCGGGGGAAATATGTTTTGGAGAGATTTTCGGGGGAAATAAAATAGTTTTTTTTTGCAACAAATATTTGTTTTTATTGCAAATATGATAATAAAGGCGAATTCACAGTGTACTCCTATGTGACTGTATTATCAGCTTTCTTGGAACATTGCACCAACAACATAACGTAAGATATAAAATATAAATTACAACTGAAATATTTTTTTCTGTGGGCCAATGCCATTTAATCCACAACCTGTAGCGGGGGTTGGGGACCACTGGGCTAAACTTCTTGAAAGAATGTCACTAGGAGGTTTTTCTGCACGGAAAATTCTCTCTGACATTTTAAGGAGTTTGATTTGGATCCACTAATTAAAGGCCAACATTTTTTTTTATTTTACAGAATAGGCTGCCACTCAAATAACAGTGCTGGTGTCATGACCGGTTTAATCTGGCGCTCAATCAGAACTCACTTAGAAAAATGGAAGAGGTGGGAAAACCTCACTCAGTGACCAACACCTTTGTAAATGTAATTTTCTAACTCTGTTGGATCCCTCAGAATTTCCACCTCAAGATTTCATTGAAACTGAAATCTAATTTATCATAATTCAAACGTGATTCCGAGCACTCGTCTTTCAGCTGTCGGAGCCATTTGTTTCATTCAAATATTTGCTTTGCTGGAGTTAATCCCACACTCAGTAAATCACATTTCAAACTAGGTGCCGCGTTAGATGAACGGCTTGATGGAAGCTGACGGAAGACGTATGTGTTTAGATCAGCAGTGGGCGATTTAACCAGGTGTCAAAATGTTTTGGAAAGCATGCGCTTGTTTGTTTTGATGTACGTTACAGCAAACACTCACATAGAGATTGACTAATCAAGTGATTTATGAGAGGAGGAAAAAATCTTGCAGAGGGACGTAAGAATCTAGAACATGTGACATTTAAAAGCTGCCGACTCAAATAATATGTGAACTTGTGACAGGTTTGAAAGATTTTCTGACATTTTCACACTTGCTGATATCATTTATTTTGAAATTTGACCAAATTGTTGCGAATAAAGCATCTCTGTTTAGCATGCACACTGTTAAATGCTGAAAAGTCATGATGATATTGTATCTTAATTAGAAGATTGTGCCGGCCATTACGTTTTCAAAATCAAAAACAACTTTACTTACATAAATAGGTGTCAATAAACTAATTTTTTAATAACAGCCGACTGTAATTGCTGTCATTCGGTTTAACACACTCGAGACACTTTTTTTATCATTTGTAGAAGTCCGATAAAATATTCTCATTGTTTGTTTGATGAACTCACTCACTCACTCTCACTCACTCACTCACTCACTCACTCACTCACTCACTCACTCACTCACTCACTCACTCACTCACTCACTCACTCACTCACTCACTCACTCACTCACTCACTCACTCACTCACTCACTCACTCACTCACTCACTCACTCACTCACTCACTCACTCACTCACTCACTTAAATGTGTGCAACAGCACAAATGTTTAGAGAGGTATGTGTTTGTCAGTCAGGGTGCAATTTTTCCTTTTCTTCAAGATACGATTATCTAAATTCTCCAGTATGAAACCTAAAAAATGAATTCTTATTTTTTTTACTCTAAAAAAGTAAGAGTGTTAATTTACACTCAGGAGTTAGTTTACACCCAGTACTTTAATTTACACTCAGAATTACTGGTGAGTCAATGTGGCCCTGTGTTGCTCAATGTGAGCTGAAGATCCCAATGCCCCTAACCTTTTATAATGGATGGCTGGACTTTTAATACTGAATAAAAAGTAAGTTTAAAGTGAATTGGGGATTTGCCTCGCAGTTCTGTAGCTTTACATTCCAGGCTCGGGTCCAATGAAGACAAATGCGATGTGTTCTGTGTGTGGGTTTAGTTGATCACACACTCAGATCTATGTGAATTTTTAAACACACACGTTGGACTTGGCTCTCTGTACTGAAAGACGAGTGTTTAAACTTCGATGGCGGAGCGGGATCTCGCTCAAGCAGAACAATGCATCCTGCACACTGCTACTCTATGACTCCACAGCCAAGGCATTCCCGCTCTGTCATGGGAAAGTGTTCGGCGAGCTAGAGAAGTGCTCTTCCACTCCAAGTCTCCTTTTGTCTGAGCGCCCTTAATTGGGCCCCTCTTTGAAAACCAAGGTGCTAAAAGAGGGACTCCAAGTTTATTTTTCCCCATCAATTAAACAAGATGAACAATGCGTGCTCAGAGAGAGAAAAATCTCGTACACCTGAAAAAAGCTGGTCTTTTACACTCGCGCGCACACGCAGGGGCTGTGGGAATTTTCAGGTCTCCCCAAGCCTGCAGATATTGGTGTCTGTGTAAGAGGGGCCTGTATTTACAAGGCTTAGCAATGTCAGAACGGTTGTGGACGGCGCAGATAACCTGACTATTACAAGCTTTGTGTCTGTGCTCTGAGATGGCAGTTGGCTGCCTCTTATTAGGCCAATTTAATTAGTCTCATTTCAATAGAATTCATTAGAGCAAGATTTCAAAGGAAGGTGATTGAAGTTGTTCATTTTTTTCCACATTCTTAATAAAAGCATTGTTTCATAAATTAATTTCAGAAGTGCTTTAAAAAGATTTTGAATTGTTTTGCTTTCGGACTAATTTCTGAAACCATTATAAAGGCTTTACACTTGCATTGTTGCACTAATTGCTCTACATGATGGTATAAATGTGATAAGATTTTCCAAGTTTAAATAAAGTAGGCCTTTTAGGTCCTTTTCTCCCCAAGAGTGATGCACAGTATGGATGGTACACTAGTTGTAACACACCCCACCAGTCACACACATCTATACAGGGCAATGCAGGTAAAGTGTATATTTTAACATTTTTATGATTGTTATGGCCTAAAATTGATATTGTAATCAAAATGCAATTAATTACTCAACTCTACATCATACTCACTTGATTGCCATGCTCAAACTTTCCCCCTCTATTTTGCTGCCAAATTAAGTGGATTAAAATGCAAGGAGTTATCTACTTTTTGTATTTTCAGTAAGTTTATAAGCCATTCATTCCTTTCTGTCTCTTGGATGACTCTCTTTAGCCTTTTTACTGATCCAAAAACCTTGAAATCTCACTCATTTTTCTTCCCCATTCAAAAGGACAGAGATGAGTAGAGACACACCATGCTAGTGCACACTCAATACACCATTACCCAACAGGCCTTGTGCTTTTAACCACAGTTGTCACTCGTCCATTGCACCCTGTTCCTGCAACGTTGGAGAGCCTACAATCTGAATTGCTCTACTGGGCTATTCTCTTGAAATTCACAAAGCTTATTTTTGTAGTTTTGGTCTTATGTTCTGCTCAATACTGTTGCTGAAGTGTTGAATCTCTGTGTTTAAAAGCCTCTCTTGATTCTTGTACAAGCGGTCTCTCAAGCGGTTGTTTTGTTGTGTTATCTGCACCACAGTGAGCTCATTCAGACTTTATAACTAGAGATAGCAGCTCTCCACAGCATATGAGCTGCTAAGAAACACATCCTCTGAGCTTCATTGTACAAATGTCAATGCAGACATCAACGCGAGACCCCTCTCTGTCCTGTGCAGGCGTGTGGGAATGAGGTTCTGTTTGATTTTGATCGTTTTTCTCCTCATCTGATTTGGCTGTACAAGGCCACCCGCTGCTCTGTCAGATATAAATGTTGCTCTTTGATATAGAACGGAGTCGAAAAGAAGCGGGTGTTTGTATATCTAAAAAAACTCTCTTGCCAACACTGGATCTTAGCATGAAAAATGCAAATCTGTAGAAGATTTGAAATGGGGATATGTCAGCATTATGAGGATTGCTTCTCTCTACTGTAAGCGGTGGGTACATATTTAATCAGCATCAAAGAAAATTAATTTTCAGTTCTAGAAAGAGAAGTGGTTCCAGAGGGATGCTTACAGTTTCATTACACCTGCTCAGGCAAAACAGCACCAACTGGCAGAGAGAGAGAGAGAGAGAGAGAGAGATCCTTTTTTTAAAGACAAAAATAAGTGAAAAATTAAATGATTCCAAATGTCAGAAAGTGAAAGGATAATTTTAAAAGTGTGAGTGAACCATTTAACCAAGTCAGAGAGTGAGTGAATCATTTAAACAAGTCAAAGAGTGAGTGAATCATTTAACTGAATCAGAGAGTAAGCGTATTGTTCAACTGATTCAGTGTGAATGAACCATTTAACCAAGTCAGAGAGTGAGTGAATCATTTAATCAAGTCAAAGAGTGAGTGAATCATTTAACTGAATAAAAGAGTAAGCGTATTGTTCAACTGATTCAGTGTGAATGAACCATTTAACCAAGTCAGAGAGTGAATGAATCATTTAACTGAATCAGAGTGTGAGTGAACCATTTCCACAGTGACTAGTCAGATGGTGAGTAAATCATTCGACTGAATAATTTAAAGTGTGAGTTAAAAGTATTTAAAGACGTAAATAAGAGAAGAAAACGTTTTGTACGTTGTGACCATAAATAATTACGAATAAATAATATAACTAATCGTGAAATAATTAAACAATCCGGTAAAAGGCATATTTGATTATTATATACATAAAGTACTCAAGGCCTTTGAGTTCATCCACTAGGAAAAGTAAGAACTGATAACAACTGTATCCAGAAAATGCTAATTATAAGCTAAAACATTAAACATAAGCAATAAAAGCAGATTATTGTGGGGACGTTGAGTTTGACATAATTACAGAAGTAAATAATATTTAATTGTTTTTGTTTCAAAGGAGGCAGTACAGTACAAGTGCATTTTAAAAGAGAATGAGTACTAGTTCTCAAAACATAGTCCCCAAGTATAAATGTCAGATTTCTAGAAACACCATCTTTCATCACTCACTGTGTTGTGTTGCTTTCAGGCCAAAGTCTGCCTGGAGGACATTAAGTGGGAATCTCATCGATATCCTCTCAGAGAGTTTGATTAATTATAGAAGGCAGTGTTCAGGGATGCGTTTCTGCAACCTGTTTAACTCAGAGGGAATTGAGCATGCAGACAGATGTAGGGGAAGAGAAAGGCGTTCTTGCCAAACCCTCGCCGAGGGGAGAGCAATCTAGAGCGCTAGCTACTGTTTGATATGAGGTTAACAATAGTGTGAGCGTTCATTCTCTTCTCTGAAAGCTCGCAGGACACCAGGGAGGTATGCAGGCGCGCTGCCTGACAATCACCCACTCTCATGTATTCTTATTTAGAGACTTTTGCTTTTTCTGGAAAATGGACAGAAGCTGTTTCCTGGGAGTATGAATCAAAAGTTAAAAGACTTGAAGGGAAAAGTTAAGAGCAAATTGAATGTCTGTTGGACGCTTCTGTGTAAGTTTTATGAAGGAAATTTCTCTGGAAAGAGTGCAGTGCTTCGTTCTCCAATGGAGACTATTTTAGAGTGCAGATTGTTCCCCAAAAATGAATTATTCAGGAGTCTTAGATTGTTCTCAGAAACTCAGAAATGGCAGAATTCCTTGCAGATATTGTAGGTCCTGCTACTCCACATATCAACGATAGCAGACTTGTGTACCTTTAAGAGACGTGTGTAGGATCATTTGGTATGTGACATCACAAACACAGGACTCTAATCCAGCGTTCAGACTGAACGTGAATGGAGCCAACAAAAAGCTCTAATCGCGCCAGGATGGCTGCTTAAACATCCCAAATTCACTCGCCTCACGCAAAGCTGAAATTTGGCTCAACTCACATGGGGTAGGCGGAAAATAAAACAAATGTTACAACGTAACACAAAAATATTGTAAAACTAAAATATTAACGAAATAAAAAAAATCTTCTGTACAATGCAAACATTGCACATCATTCAGTGCAGCGGCCTGGTCAAACTGTGTTGTGAAACAGTGGTCGTGACGTATTTCACCTGGGGCTATGGATGTCCGCAAGTGACAACGAACAGCATGTCCTTGTTTTTTGTTTTTGTGTCTCTGAAGAAAAAAACATGTCACTACAAAAGAGAGCTCCTGATTGGCTTGTCAAAGTTTAAATATTTCATCTTGGGTGAGCAGTCAAAAGTCGCGCCACGCTGTCATCGGGATTCGTGCCGCAGTGTGCCAATTCACATGAGAACGTGTCTTTACCTTAGCATATATGTTATTCACTCACGCCTACCGCATCTATTCTGAACGCATAGTAAGAAATGAAGAAGGACATTAAAGATTTGTTGTGTAAATAATAAAGCTCCTCGTATTTTGATTATCACAGAACACAGTTGTGCACACACACAAACACACACGAATAAGCTACATTTTTGTTTTTAATCAGCAGCCATTTTTACGCTGCATTATCTGGAGATTTTCCACACAAACTAACACCTAAAACCTTTCAATGCACATTCTATTTTGAAATTCTTGGTGCAGCACAAGTTAAATACATTGCGAATGCTGTGTCATGTTGTCTGTAATCTGTAACTGATTGCGTTTCCGCCGAGAGGCCCTCAGACATGCACAGAAACACACTCGCTCACTGGCCCTGTAATCAGCATTAGATGTGTGAGCAGAAGAGCCGTGCTTCTCCCTGAAGAACCAGCAGCTTGCACAGATGTCCGACTTGTTTGAGTGGCAGCGAGATGGAGCGTGTCCGACCTCTCCGTCTGCCTCCCAAACCCTGATTCCCCCACCTGCTCAGATCCTCTCAGTGTGCCCGGGGGCCTCCCTCCCCGCAATTGCGCCTCTGCAGTGCTTCCTTGAGCGCTCCGATCAGCTGTGAGTGAAGAGAATCGACTGGGCCGGGCTGGGAGTGTGTTTCCGGGAAGAAAGCTGCTGAATTGAGCTGGAGAGCGTGTTTTTTCCTCTCCTGCAGGCTTCGTGAAGATAATGTGGCCCTTTGCATGTTGTTTTCAGTCAGTTGTCAGGTTTCTATCGGATTCTACTTTGGAGGCTTCTTCTGCGTGAAGAGTGTTGGAAAGCCCTCAGGCTCTGAGACTAGCAACAGGAAAACACTTGTGCGAGTCTGTCAGCTGATTGGCTGACAGCTCCAAGCATCTCTTATGATGCCCTATGAGACTTAGAGAGAGAGAGAGACGCTTTGGGATGTTTTTTTTTCTCTCTGGGAAAAAGAAGAAAGTGACTGTGCTCTTTAGACTGTTTGTTGAAATTCGTTTAAGAAAAAAAAAACTCTTGAATGTTTTTCTCCATCTCCATCTCAGTTTTTCTAGTGTTCCCTAGTACTGAACAGTTGTACTATGTGAAATTCAAAACTTTAGCATATATATTAATAACAATACTTCTTCTTCTTGTTGTTATTGTTATTAGTAATTGTTTTTGTTGCTAGTAGTAGTACATATGTTTAATTTTGTATTATTTTACACATTACTTTCGGAAATATGAAACTCGATTGTAGGTTTAAAGAAAGTGAAATATGAAACCACAATCTTTAGTTTTGTGAACAAACTCATGTTAGAGTGGTTTAAATTTACCAAGTAATTTTGTACAAAGTAAAATTGCATCAAAACAAGCACATAACAATTAAAATGTGCGTTAAAGATGAAACGTGTAGACATATTATGTTATTTATATGTAAATGGTAAACCACATTCTCATACATTTCTGAGTGGAGTTTAAAACCTAACTGTAATCAAGCACAAAATGGGCTGCTCAGGTCATTGTACCAGGAAGTGAGGAGAAACAAATAACTTTTCCTTTCTCTTAAATCTTTAGATTTCCTATATATAGAAAGATTAGTATTAATTAGTATTAATTGAATTAAAAGGTCCCAGATTAATTGTCACCTCTTAGTAGAAATGTCAGAAGTATGATTCTGGAACAATTAAACAAATCAAATCCAGAGAATATTGATTAGTTTAAATCACATTTTTGTAGGTAAGATACGTCCCTCGGGAAGAGGTTCCTGGTTTGAATCAGGGCTAAGACATCGTTTGATTAGCTGATTGTATGTTCCTCTTGTGCTTGAGAGAGTTTCTTCTAGTCAATCAAAGTCTAAAAGCATCCATGTAAGGTGATACTAAATTGTAAAATTGCCTTTTCATCTTGCAAAAACTGAGCTGAAGAAATGCAGCATAATTGTGGCACAAAACGGCTGTTGGTTTGTGTGGTTTGGTTGAGAAGTTCAGCAGAAAAGGTAGAAAGAAACAGGAAACACTGCAGCATACACAGAGAACTCGGCTGGAGGCCTGCGTTTGCTGTCTAGCATATGTTGATTTGAAGTAATACGGCCCCTGACCTCCCTCTCTCACTGTAAACGAGGTTAAAGCACAGAGAACAAATTCAAATATGAAGTCAGAGCTCATTGGCTCACATGCTGCTGCATAATCTGTCAGGGTCTGTGGGTGGCTCGGCTCAATACTGCATGCTGGGTAATTGCGGGTAGGCAATGCAAACATGTCTCTCTCCAGCAGCTGATCGGGGAAACCCTCAGACTGCAGGCATTTCTCGCCTGAATCATGAGTTCAGTCATTTCCTCCAGCTGCCTTTAGAGATCTGAGTGTTTTTCAGATTCGTGAGCAACAGGAGTGCTTTAGAAGAGAAAATACATGTAAATAAAAACTAGATATGATTCTTTAGATTAAACAATACATTGTCTTTTCAGCTGATATTAAGTAAATAAATGAGAGTAAGTAAATTTACTGTGAACTTTTTATAGATGATTTCAGTCTGATAATTCTAGCATCTCTGATTCAGCTTTACTCCAGGGAGAAAGTGTTACATGTTACTGATTTATTTATGTTAACTCTCAAATGGATGTAAGGCTACTCACGAGTTACACAGTCATATTTTAAGCTACATTTTATTTTAAAAATGTAATGCTTTTTATAAATTAGGTGACAAACGGGTACTTAGGGTGCTATGTAAATTTAGTCTGATGTTTTTGACATCAAAGCGGTGCTAGTTACTGATACGCATGGCTCAGCAATGATCACAGTTACAGCCCAAATCTGTTTTATCCATTTGAGTACTTTTACATTGATGCACTTAGCAGATGCTTTTGTTCAAAGCGACTTACAGTAGAGGAGAGACTGGTAATAAAAAAATGGTTTTGGTTGATCTGTACAGTTTTCACTATTGTCTTAATTTTACTAATCACTTAATTTCACATTTCATGAATCACATGTATGAAACAGTTTGTCTAGTTTAAATTAGCATCTGTTCGTGTTGAACAGGAGTGAAAAAGTCATTCTTTGCAGCCCCTGCTGGTCTTTGTTCCAGCTCTGTTTCATGAGACACGAGCTTCAACCAGACCAAGAGGAGCTTAATTAGTGGATTGAGGTGCGTTGTTTGAAGATGGAAATCTTCAGGACCGTGGCCCTCCTTGCCCACATCTGCTGTAGAAGAGAAGAAGAAATTTTTGATGATTATTATGTCTTGATTTAACGATAGCGGGTGACATGTTTACCTCGAGTGTAATCTATGTCTTTATGTCTTGCACTCATCCACTTGAACTCTCCAAAGCCCAATTCATCATGACGGCGAGTGGAACGGCTCAACCCCTGACCTCTCGGTTTTTGATTGAAATGAAGGCCGAGTCGTCAACCTCTACACCTCTGGCTGCGAGGAGCTCTGGAGCAGCCGGTTCCGCTCTCAGGGAGAAATCGATACACTATATCTTTCCCCCTGACCTGCGCTCTGACCCCGATTGCCGCTCGCCCGTCACAGCGCAATTGCTTTGAACAGTATAAAACAAGCGTGCACTGACGCGGAAAAGGTGCCCGGCTCTTTCTCTGAGTGAGCTGTTCACCTTGGCTTTGGTTATAATCATGCATTACATGAAAGGACGAATTCCTTTCATTATTGATCAGCGTGAGCTCTTGGCCCTGTAAATAAGAGCTTCTGACAGGCCTGGACAGGCTCCAGAGCGGCGCTCCATCCCTTAGCAATGCACATCCACAAATGGCTTGTTATATATACAGCTTTGAGATGAGATGGAGCAGACTCTGAGATGCCAGCTGTAAACGTCTGAAGGGCACGTCTGCACAGAGGCACGCCTTTAAGCACTAATGTTCCTATTTTACACTGTGTTACCTTTTTGTTGCATTGGTGAGGAGGTGCATGACTTTAACTCTAAATAGTGCCGAAGAGTTGAAAATATGTTTTATTTATCTATCCTTTTTATAAGGAAGAAATTTAAATCAAATTAAAATCGAGGAAATCCTTTTATAGTTGTCAACTTAATTTTTTTATATAAATACTAATACAATTACTTCATTCATTATAAATAAAATGACAAAAATTCTCCCTTGACAATCCTTTACAAAGACAGTACTTTGAGGTTCTAGAGCTGTTTTTTTCTTTTATCACAGTGAGGGCTTAACTTGGCTTTTGTGAGCTTTTGTTTTCTGATTTCTTTTAATAATAGTAAATGTATAAAATTAATTGAAGAGTTTAAATAAAACATAATCCTGAATTTGATGTTCTAAAAGTATGAATAGTTGTAAAAATCACACACGTTACCCTTTTACTGACAGAACACCCAATGTTCATTGCACCACTAAAAAATCACAACTAAAAATAAAATTGTGTGAATCCATGTTATTTCATTATGTAACACACAGAAAAAAGTTCTTGTTTTAGATAAACGTCTGGTTATCTTGGCTAAAGCGTTACCAATAACCTCAAAAAGCATTTTCATCAGTTTGAAAAGGAATTGTATAACATTTTATAGAACATTTTTTTAATTTAGTGGATATTTCTGTATTAGAAAGAAGTTAAACAAACAAGGGCAAGATCAGATCTGTGGTTCCATGCCCCACAGTCTGCTATGAACCATTAGCTGTTATTACTAGGTTTTACTTTAGACTCACACAAGTAAGTGTACCAGCTTAACCCAAACAATATTCAGAGGGAAACATTTTGTTTAACCATACATTTTAATAAGGAATCAAATGCTTTACATTCTCCACTGACCAATTAAAGAGAAAGATAACTGTAGCAGAACAGGGATTTGGGATAAAATGGCTCCTGTTTAATCAGCAGACTGTCACATATCGCATTCATTTTTCATGAAAATCCACTATTCTGTAAACAAAACACAACTTTTGAAGTCAGAACTGAAATTCGATATCTTCGGAAGTCTCCTCCTTTAACTACAGATGCACCAACCTGACGATTGACAATCAGACTTTATCAGAGAGTGTTCTGCAGGTCAGATTTTGCAGAGCTCGCATCGGATAAAATTAGTCTGAATCCGTATTGAGCTTGTTGTGGTCGTTAGTGAAAGATGGTGCTCTGTTTTGCTGTTTAGACATGGAATTAGAACGTGAGTCAAGAGGTGACAACAAAGTCAGGTCTCACTAAATCTCTAGCCACTGATACATTTAAAGTCAGATAAAATTATCCATAAAATTAAGATTGTTTTAGATATATATTTTGGTTGTGAGTTAGACTTATCTGTAGTTAAACCAGTAAAATATAGAATATGTTAAAATAAATTGAGCTCACTTAATTTAAATACTGCTGTTTCTGAGTCTAATTTTAAATTGCTGTCTTATGTTCTAAATTGATTTGAAAGCATGAATGAATTTTCATTTCAGCTAAATTAAGACAAAGCATCTCAAATTCTCATCACTGCTTAAAGCATATGCAAATTATGTCTGGGCAACATATTGTAAATGACATTCCCAAAGAAGAGCTGCAGGCTCTAGGACGTTAGCGTAAAGGAGATCATATCTGAAAAAAACTGTTCCATTTGTAGCATTTATTCAATGTATTATTCACACTTGCTAAGTTTGAAATTTATTTGGAAGCACACATTGATAGAGGTCAGAATCCGTTGCTTATTACATGTCATTAGAGTCCTCCAGGGGCTCCACACTGATGAATGTGTCATGATTTTATTAAATGTTTGTCAGTGCTGCTTTTGGCTCAGAAATATGAACGCTTCAGTATTTGGCTTCCAGATGTAGCGCCCAGCGTTTCTAACCCAACACTGGCATTTCTCCAGAACTTCACAGCAAAAAAGCAGCTCATTTATTTTGCAGATATATACACCGAGCCTCCAGATATATATCCATCAGCTAGTACGACATTCTGTCTTTATTCACTTTCATACAGCAAATCAATTTCCCCTGTTCTCTGGCTTTCCGACACTACACAGACCATGTACAAATGTGGCTCAAACCAAAGCTGCAAAAACATTGTCATAGTTTGAAGGGACGAAAAAAGTCAAAATTCTCATTTAATCACACATGTACAATGTTTACTGATATAACGTGTCAAGTTAATTTCACCTGCAAAAAACAATAAATGCCATTAAGGATGGCTTAAATTGTTTTGCTTGTTAACAATGCCTCGTCTACCAACACTGACAGTGAACACAGAAAAGCATGCAGGCCTTTACACATCTATGAAGATCCTGATTACAGTGACTGCGTCTTACAGTACGTGACCTTAGACATCAGCTCTCATAACACTTTTAAATGAATGCAGCCTCTTCGTTTCCTCGTCTTGTCTAAGGAAACCACTTTGATTGATTATTTTGTGCATGTGAGTGAAACTAGCTTTACATGCAGCTTGCTGGAGTCAGCGTCACAATGCTGGGAAAAAAACTACAAACAATTGTGCTTTTGCATCTGCGTTTGTGAGTGAAAAGATCAATCCACTTAACGAGAGCATAATCTCTCAAAAACACATTGCCAATTTATTCCTACATCAGGATAATGGGCTCAGCAAGGGTTCTGACTGCTTATAAAATCTGTAGACAGATCAGTTTTTGTGATTTTACAGGGTTTTATTTGTTTTTTGAAACATCTGAATAGCAGATATGTTGAGTTATGTAGTTAAAAGTGCTCATTTAATTCTAATTACCTGGACAGTGAGCAACATTTTAATCTTGCTTCTGACTTTGCATGCACCTTGCATGCTTCTCTCTATCCATATCTCTATATCTTTCTCAATTTAAATACATTTATTTAGCAAAAAGTTTAGTTTTTAGCATCTGTTAAAAAACCCTATATAAATTCAACAATATACTGTGTAATACAGATATTATTTCAATTTAAAAATACAGAAATGTATGTTTCTAAGTAAACAAAAAATCCCATTATGAAATATAGTAAAAAGAGAAAAGAAATGGTTATTTCCATGCGAACTCTATTGTGCTGTGGTATGCAAGGCTTAAGTGTAGGGAGTAGAGAAATCCCTTTTTTTGTGATGAAAATAATTTCTCTGATGCCAAAGCTTATCCTTACTTTTGACAGGCACTGTACTCCATCAAATGCTTCTAAACCAGAAAAACTAAAACATAAAGAGATGTTTTTTCATTCAAAATCCTCTTGATTAAAGCAGTGTTTGTATCCCTCAGCTGCATGATCCTGTGTGAAGACAGTTCAACAAATCAAAATAACTTCACACACAGCGACCCACTGAACAGAGCCGTGTTCCCTGCAGCGATGGACATGATAAAGAGTTCAGACTCGCTCAAAAGAAGCCTTTCACAGAGCAGAAGGCCAGCGCTTTAACAAACCTCTCCAGCTTTCATCCCAAAATATGACCCAGGACGTCAACGGCGTGCTTTGTTAGAAGAAGAAGTACACCCTCATGACACTCTCACTCGTTTGTCGTACTTATCAGCCGGCGCCAGAGCCCAGGCTGCGTTTGGTTGCGCATGAAAGTAAAATGCGACTTTCCAGCTTGTCATGTATCAAAAATGTTTGCCAACGATTGTTTAAAAAAATCATTTTGCTATGAAGTCGCCGGCTTTCAGGCCAAGCCGCTGAGAGATGGATTGCTTTTGGGAGTTTTTGACAGGTGTAATTGTTAAGGCGTCATCTGTTCTTGTTTGCACAAAATACATTTTAGCCAACTGTAGGACTTGCTTGCTAATCTTTCTCCCATCATTCCATTCTTCGCTTGCCACCAGACAAATCCCCTGTTATTTGAGCAGATGGTGGGAAATCCATTCTCATGATAAGTTGCTTCTAGTTTGCATTTAGATTACCTGCAAAAATGGAACAATTTACTAGCCTGCCTCCAACCATAACTTGCACTTTTCTTTGTATGGATTTGACTCACTTGTAACAAATTATCTAAATCTTGATGAGTGTGTTAAAAGTGGAGGTGATGGACGTCAGCGTGAGGGAATGAAAGCTGACTGGGCTCTGGAGAGCTGAGGAACGCCACTCTGGGAGAGAATATCCTTCATTTTGCTGTTTTCGACAGATGGGGTATAAAAATGTGGTGTGGAAAACAAACAAGAATTTTTTGAGGTGCTGATTTTTGTTTGAATTGTTGAGCATTGGATCAGCATTAAGTCAACTCGGGGCGGTTGGTGAGAGGAACTGAGTTTGTAGATCTGAAGTTATTGATTACAATCTGAGGTTGGAGTTTTGGTAAAATAATCACCAATGGTTTCCACGTTTGTAGACGCATCAAAATTCACTCAGCAAAAAGTCGGAACTCAAATTTTCATGGTATTATTTGTAAGGTTTCTTGTAGTATGAGGTGTATGATTTCCAGTAGATTTTGCTCAACAAATAATATTATTATTATTAATTGTATTTATCCAGTTTACGTGTTAAAAATGTTTAAGAAAGACATTGTATTAAAATGTGGGTTTTTTTTAGCACTGCTGCTGAACTTATCTATCATATTTTTGTTCATTGTACTTTCATTTTAGAACGTCTTCATAATTTTTTCAAGGAACTTTCTGGAGTCACCATTACATTGAAAGATAAAAACATTGAAAATTCTGACGAGAGCACAGTCATTTAAATGAGCTATGTTTAGACTGCAGATCTTAAAGTGCCCCTATTGTGATCTCTGAAAGGTGCCTTGTTTTGATTTTAGAGGTCTAAAACAGGTTCACATGCATGCTAGGTAAAAAAAAAAAAAAAAAAAGCATTCATTTTTCACGATTCCCAAATTATTTGTTTACTGACTCCTGACTCGTTTGTAATAAACCCCTCCTCTTCAAAATGCAACCGGAGCCATTTATGGAGCTGCTGAATGAAATCCATCGGCCCCAGTTTTGACTGTGTTTAGAGTAATTACAACCAATAAACAGAGTATATATAATAATAACAGAGGTTTGAATTGAGCTCACCAGAGGAACTCGAGGCTCGTTGTGTGTTCAGCATTCAAGGTCCAGAGTGAAATATGGTTCCAGTTCCTTATTCCGCAAACAATAAATTCATTCTCCAGCAATCAGGTGCAGATAAACTGTAACATTTTGCCTTCCAGCATGGTAATCTCTGTGAAGGGGTTGCATAACTCTGCTTCCCTAATGTGACTGTGTAATCTGAGAGCCATTTTGTGTAGTTATTTTTTTAAGTTTGTTTGTGTTTCATCATGATTTAATGGAAACATTACAAAAAAAATTTTTTTTTCTAGAAATAGAAATTTTATGCAAATGTATTATGGAGATGCAGCTTCTCTCTTTTGCGAGAATTCAGATAATTTCAACCAATCAGATCACGACTTCAGAATTCTTGAAATGTTGTCATAAAAGAAGAATCAAACCAAACAGCTGGGACTTTGCTAACCCCAATAGAGCTGTAATTGGGTCTAAAATGTCCAACCCAATGTTCAAATAAATGCATGCAAACATGTAGATAGGCCTCTGTTTCACCTCTTCGTGTTTCTTACAACAGTCTAAGCTCATTGCATAACTGCACATAGCAGAACTGGAGCCCAACCCAAACTTGTGTACAATTATATAAATGATTCAAAATCATCAGCTCTAAAGTTCAACCTACAAATGGAAGACAAATATACAATACTTTTGTTGAAGAAGAAAAAAACTGTGTTCTAATTATAAACATAAAAATAATTCCATATTTTAAAAAGCAATATAATGCACAGATATATAAACATTTCCTGAACTGAAGGTTTGATGTTGTAGCCTCTCATTTAACATGACTGTTTTAGGTTAAAGACGACTTGTTAACTTGGAGATCTTTTTATTAAATGACCTAAATATCATGCAAACAGAAATAGGCTCCATATTTTTCAGGCAGAAGTCATCTAGTTTTTAAGAAGGTACAGCTTTATAAATGAACTGATGACAGCCTGTGTATGTCGTTTATAAAGATGACAGCTAAACATGCTTTTAAAGCTAGCTGTCGATGGAAGCCCAGGTGCATAGCCTGCAGAAATCCAGCGGAGGTGTATTACGTATAAATTATCTGTCACCTTTTTTCAAACTTCCTATGCTGTGATGAGACCTCATTTGCATAATCCTTTTAAGGAGTCAAATTATTCTGTCATGTAGCAGATTTAACACGCTAGCCAGGATCTGCTGCCTCTCTGCTAATTAGTACATTACTGAGCCGCTCGTATCCGTGCGGGTGTGTGAGAAACTCATCCTGGTCAGCGTATCATGGGAGGATTACGCTTTCATTCAGGTTTATTCTGCAGAACATCTCATCAAGCATGGGAGAGGTCGCTGTGCTCAATTGTTAAGTAACTTTTCTTTACGTGTTTTGTTGAATTATGGTTAGTTTTGAAGAGTCTGTAGATTGAAGATTGTGCCACTTAAGACTTTAACAATGTAAGCATAAATAGGATTTTTTTGTAACAATATTTACATTTTGGTAATAGATTTAACAGTGGAAAAACATTTCTTTTTGAAACTTTACAAAAAATATTTACCACTAAATAACTTTATCATCTTCATAGTTTGGCTTTAGAATATTTTGCTTATGTAATTTCAAGTTTGTAGCAAATCTTCTTGCCTTTTCTTACTTTGCTAATTTAGTTTGATTTTGAACTTATTTAGTGCTGATTTTGAACTTACAATTATATGTAGTGGAATGTTGGACACGTGTTTTTTTTGCATTTTATCAACTTTTTTAGCTTTTTAATAATTTTGCATTTTTCTAAAGCTTTTAAATTGAGAATGATATGATTTAATTTCGCTTTTTTTAAATATTGCATTTTTATTGAGATTTTTTGGCATTTCAATTTGTTTTTGCATTGTTTATTGCATTGCATTTAGTTGTATTTTTCCACACGGATTGGAATTTTTGAATATACAAATATTAAAAAAATTTTTTCGCTCCCTTTGATTTTTCTTAAATTACATAAAAAATTCTCCCACATACATTATAAACGCAGTGAGATTTTTAAGACAAAAATATTAAAGTATGTTTTAAAATTTTTATATACCTTAAATTCAGCTGTATGTTTAGTTGTATAGAAACATGTGCGTAATGTTTAAGACACAAATATATATTTTTATTTAATTATTTATTGATAAAAAAATTGTATCATTCATATTTGTATGTTTTGCTTTTATTTTATTGTACTTTCATTTGAAGCATAAACATATAGTTGGTTTCCATATTGTTGTTGCATTATATTTTTAATGACACATTTATAAAATAGTTAAAACTTTTACAAAACAGTTTTTAAGAGTAAAATGTACTCTTCATGTAATACCTCTCAGAGCTGCTTCTGCGGATGTGTGGGCGTGCAGCAGTTTCAGTCTCTTTCAGAAGTGAGTTTGGCGCTCTCCTCACGGTGTCCCCTGTCACCTGATAACAGGAGTCTGTCAACGCTCTTGTTTACCCCGGAAGCTTCCTAAACAACAGGAAATTAAAGCAGCACTGTTGGCCAAGCACTTGGACTTTTCATTTCAAAACAACAATTTTTCCTGATATCTTTAATGAAAATCAGCAGGGTCAGCGAGATAAAGCTCCAGCGAGAGGCCCCTGGCAGCCACCAGGCTCTCATCATCTGATTTCCACAGTTTGGGCTTGTTTGAGACTGAATCAGTGTTTGCCCAACAGAAGTGTTTCTCCGTGACTCGAGATCTCCATCTTCAATCAAAGCAAATTGGCAGTTTGACCGAATGGCTAGATTGAAGGAGGAAGGGGGGGGGTTGAAAGTTTAATACTCAGACTAATTGCGATTAGAATCACATTTGCTTTAATTTCAGCAGTACATGATGAAGGATTGGCCATTATTAGATGTTAGTCCAACCATTGGAGTCTGTGTTTCTGTCTTACTGCTGGAGACACAGAATTGTTTCTTTCCTACTTAAAACACAGTTTAGTGACACTTCATTGCTTTAACATTTGGTGCTTTTCCAGTTTATCTGGTAAAAAAATATTTATAAGAAACAAATTTGATCTAGATTAGGTAATGCCCAAATGAAAACCAAAATCACTCCAATTATTAAAAATTTACATTTGCAATGCAAATAGCTTGTTGCATTTCTTTAACAGTTTCAATTGCCAGAAACATAGTTCCATGAACACTCTGCAAATTTGGTCGTGCTAACAGCCTATTGCCTAGCATTTGTAATTTTTTGGCATGTGTTGTCTCAGTGAACAGAGGCATCCCGCTGTAAAAAAGGAGCTGCTTGCAAAAGAAAAAGCAGTCTGCTACAGATTTGTTGGATTGACTTAGTTTATACTGAATATTGTGCCTGTGTAAGAGTCGCCGAACACAACTGTTAACTGTTAAAATTCAATTCAATTGAAAATATTTAGTTAATAAAGTACTTACACATTAAAAAGAATCAATTAAGGTAAAAAAGTACATGCATTCAAGTGCAAGCATTTCAGCATAACAAAAGACAGCATTAAACATTTTATCGCATTGCATCTCAGGAGAGAATGATGGCAGGAGTTATAATCTATGATCTGGTGTATGAGGGATTGAATGGTGGATAGACAGAATGGTTGAAAGAATGAACAAAAGGATAGATGGAGTGAAGGAAAGGAAATAAATGGATGCTATAGGGATACAGATGAATGAATTGAAATGAAGGAAGAGGTTGAGAGGTCTAAACTAGTCCCTGCTTCAGATGTCACTCCTCTTCAATTGCTGGCTTAATGTCTGATGAGTGTTGTGCAATTTTATGGCAATACTTCAAGAATCCTGACGTCATTGGCTGAATTTATCCAGATTTCCAGGAGAAGATGACTATAACTCGTTGCATGTTGGTCAGTTAAGTTTGTGACATTTTCACACCTCAAAACATGACAATATGCTTAATGATATGGGATTGGTGTTCGACATATCAGTCACCTGGGCGGGTCTGAGCCAAAAAAAAAGCTGCCAAACACCAGGTGTGGCTTCTCGAGACTAAAGTCTTAAGTTTGGATTCACTTTAGAATGTCAAAATTCTAAATTTGGCACTCGAAAATTGCAGTGTGACAAAGAAACAACTTTGGAATGATTTGGCTCTAGAAATGGCAATGGGGTTTGTTGAACAAAATCTGGAGATACCGAGAATATGCGATACTCGAGACTTGAAATATGTTTAGCTGTTCTCCAGGTATGGACATAGGACCTACTAGCTTAGTTGAGAATAGGTTTTTTAGTTTAGATAACATCAATAGCATTGTAGTTCCAGAGATAGTTGCAGAAGGATCAAAGTTTATTTTTTCCTTTTTTAACCTTAACTCTACTGTTGTATCAGGTAGCAAGATCAGCAGAAAATGAAATGCTGAACCTTTTTAAGGTGATATTGTGCTATGCTGAAACATAACATCTTATAGCAATTGTCAGCGGTTGCAGGGCTATGATGCAGCACTTGAATGAAGTCCCCAGTGACTTTACCTGCTGGATCTGTTTATGGAAGAAAGGCACTTCGTCATTGCCCTGCAACCGCTGGAGTGTTGTCATTTGACACGGGAACACAGTATAGTCTCTTACAATATCAGCTCCTAAAGGTTCAACCCGTTATTTCCTGCAGGTCTTCAAAATTCAACTACAGAATAGTCTAGCTTTAACACTTTGATCGTAATCATAGTAATGTCCATTGGTTTTGATGTGACCCCGTCCGCTTTTCCTCCTCGTCTCACAACTCTCACATTCGAGACTGATGACTGTACAGATCCACTGATCACTTGGTCAGCATTAGCATTTGTGATGTCTACATTTATACAAATTCAACAAATATAAGCCAAAATTGTTCATTAAAAATCTGAGAAAAAGCCGAAAAGAAAAGAGTTTGGAGAAATAAGGTCAGAACTCCAATGTTATTTTCTACAGTGGCCCTGATCCTCTTCCGTACAGAACTCATAAGGAACAAATATATTATAAATAAATAAAAACAAGGAACAGGGCACACAAGCAAACAACCAAATGTAATATGAATTGTATTACAAAATATAATATAGTATAAAACTCTAGGACATAGTTCTTCTTTAGCGTTTGTAAATCAAACATCGAGTTACAAACAATTGATTTTGCTTCTCACGATTTCACGTTTTGTTACTGAATTATTTATTTCAAACAATAAAAGTTTGTTTGGCGTGATTCTGCGTCCTTCTTTGTCCTGTTTCCATCTCCGTTCAGAGATTCCAGCCAAAACACAGCAGCTCTGCTGGAGTCCATCTTTCATTCCCGTTTTCTCTTTCTATTCTTCTCCAGAAGCTTCCAGCCAAGTGGGTGCACTTAGTTTAGCGTTCTCCGCTCTGCCTCGCTCTAGACTAGACTCCGCTCTGTCCATATGCCAGTGCGTTCCTCCGCCAGCAAATCATCACATCCCCAGCCCTGCCAAAGTTTTAAATACCAGAAAATAACACCATTTACCTCATGCAGGGCAATTATTTCTGTGAAAAATTACCCAAGGGCTTTTATTTGTGATAAACCTCCATTCTTACGAGAGAAAGACGATGCAGAGCCGGCTCTTTCAGGTCCACGCCAAACTCCTCATTAATATTTATGGGCTGCTTTGGAACGAAACAGTGATAAGCACCGGATGAATATTAAGTTTGACTTTATTTAAAAAATGCATTAAATATGCACTAAATTAAAGAAAGAAAGAGGGTAAAACCTTTAAGGGGAGGTAAAGGAAAGCATTGAGCTCTTTGTGTGGACTTTAAATCGCTGGTTTTGTGAGTGTGAAGGAGGGAAGTGAACTTTCAGACGCACTGAAAGAAACAAACTCCAAGCTACGTTGGCAGGAAAGCAATCAAAATGTAGAATATTCCAGACGGCCCCGTCATGGCCTTGCAGTCGTGTGGAGGTCGAGGCGTCTGCACTTTGTTGTGCGGTGGCAGACGATCCTTGAGTCGCCTGACTGTAAGATGACAGGGACTTCTCTTTTCATGCCATAAATATGAATTAATAGAGCAGACGTCTTCATACGGGAGCAGTCGGCTGTTCTGCCACACGGTTTAAAGCAGCTCACTAACGTCCGTCCGTCCGTCGCTGCAGCTCACTAGAGGAGCTGAGTCGAGACTGGATTTACAGTTTTGAAATCTAAAGGACATTTACTTCAAGAATGTGCCCCGAAGCTATTTTTAATTAATTATATTAAATCATGTTTGCTGTTATACTGTAACAATAATATACTTTATATAAACAAAATCAGGGAAACAAACATGCTCTTAATAAAATTAAAAAAAATCATATAAAATAGTAAATGCATTTGTTTATAACAATAATTTCATGAATGAATTCAAAAGTATTTTAACACAAAACTGTATTTTAGGTGTTATTTTTTGTTTTGGTTTTATGAAATTTGGTATAACAGAAATTTGGCAAAAGTTAAAATACCAAAAAACTCATAATTTTATTTATAAAAAAAAATATATAAAACAAGTTTGAAATAATAACTCATGAATATCTGTTAGTGTTTAAATACTTAATTTATTTTAAAACAACCATAAATTTTAACTAAATCGTGTACGTATTATATCAATAAATCATATGATTTTAGTCACAATAATTCAAATATGTATATTATTTAATTTTTTACTGCATAAATGTATATTTAGTGTAAAAGTAAATAAATGTAAATAAATAATTGATAAATGTAAAAAATTCTTGCCGCAGATATCAGAGAGATAATATCAGGGAATACAGAAGCACATGACTTGAGGAGAGACGTTTTACTGTGAGGTCGTTCCGTGGCTGTAGTCTCTCTAGCACTGCTTTCAGAGTTAAAGTACAAACACTCTCGTCTCCACACGTTGTGCAGATGCAACGTTCCCCAAACTTTCATTTGAACTTCAGCTCTTCCATTCAGTTCGAAATGTTGCTCATCACTCATCTCCTTTTTCTTGATTTATTGGTTCCTAATGAAGGATTTGTGGATGTCTGAGGAATTAACTGGAAACAAAGTATATTCCTTTTATTTCACCTGTTACAATTGCAATACGAAATATGAATGGGATGAATTTATGAAAGAGGAATTACTTCAACAATTGTGGCTTTTGCATTTCACATACACTAACACAAAATGTTAAGTTCTTGAGTTATTAATGGAATTTGATGACTGTATGATAGAGGAATTAAGTGAAAAATGTGTTTAGTGCTGTGTATTTTACATGCTTTAATCAAAAATAGTATTTAAGTCATTGAGTTATTAATTGAATGAAGGTTCAGTATCTGTTTATTGGTTATATTTTTCTTAATGCGCCTTATATACGATGCATCTTAGCTATGGATATAAATACATGTTCATTGGCACGTGTTGACAGTACGCCTTATAATCCGGTGTGCTTTAAAGTGCGCAAATTCAGTATATAAATACTCACAAACATCAGCTGCACGTAAGGCATCAACCCTAACAGTGATGTTTATCATTAAGAGAACTCCCGATGCTAAAAAAGCCCCCTCTGCCTGTTGTACGATTAAAGTCTTATTCGAGCTGCGCATAAATTAAAATGATAGTAACAGAGTAGAAAGTGGGGGGATACATAGACGAAAAAAATATGCATCCACGGAGGGTTGAACTCTTTGAGATTTTGAACTCTAGTTGTTCCGGAGCTCAAGGTGAAGCAAACAGGCAAATGTTTTGGGCTCCGCTGTCCCATTAGAGCCCCTCTCATCCACCCAGCCGAGCGAGAGCAGCGCTGCCGAGCTCCGAAGCTTCCCCTGATATCAGCTCAAGCTAGCGCCCTCACGCTAATTGATTGCAGCTGTGCCGTTTAGCGGCTGAAACATGATTTGAGGTGTCAAAGATCAAACATGCAGAGGTTTTGCTAATAGCCCAGAGGTGTGTGTTAGTGTTCCAGTTACGTAACTGTGAGGAAATCAGATTTGAAAGAGCGAGCGCGGCATGAAAGTCTATCAGGCATTAGCGGAGTAACAGATGTCAGGTGAGAGTTGTTTTTTTTTGCGTGGCCCGGAATCTGGTTTCGAAGCCAGCAAAATAAATATTGTCTATAATCAAAGCAGCTGTCAGCTCGGTGCATCCAGCGCGTTTACATACGCTCCCGCCCAAGGCCTGATGTTGTCTCCTCTCTCCCTTTGAATCCAAATCCTCTCTGCTCCCTTTTCTCACACTCTATTCCACAATTAAGGTGGAATCGGAGACTCGGCGTGTTCTGCTTAGCATGTGATGTAGGGTGAGGCTTGGAGCTGTGCAGAGGAAGCTGTGGAAGCGGCCTGAGCTGGGATGAATTAGCGCTGGCAGGTTTCTTGAAAGCGTCGTCACCAGAGCTTCATGCCGAGGGAATTCTGCTGAGCCAGATCTAGCTTTATCTGAACAGAGCTGAGAAGTAAATAAACATAAACACCTCAATAGTTTACCGTCAGCACTTTGTTTAACATTTGGTTTGCATGGTATTTGCAAATATCAGCGTTTAAAGGAGAAAGACCGATGAAAGATGAAGGGTTCCAGCTTTGAGTTCTGGATGATATATTTGACAGAAATGTTTAAGACGGGGTAGAAACTACACATTTTTTGATTGAAAAGACACGTTTTACAGTTAATTCGAAAGCTTCTACGTACATTTCAAGCATTGAATATCTATCAAAAAGCTTTTCTTGAAAGTTCATAATCAAGAGTGTTCCTTTCAGAGTTTAAAACCCATAGCAGTCTATAAACATTTTTAGTTTTTTGACATTGTTTCAGAATGAACTGATGTCACTAGGTTTTTGTTATATCAGTGGCAGCTTTGGTCATTTTTGACAATTTTTTTTAATTTTGAAAACACCCTAGCTACTATTTTACTAGAACTACTGAACTGAGAGAATATAGTTTCAAGGGCTTGTTGAATCTCATAGTGTGCCTAGTTTGTTTGTGTCTCTGTAATTGACGAAAACTTCAAATGCAAGTCCCCCTTTTATTCCATCATTTCTACATTTTTAAGTACTTATAGTCATAATTACAATTCTGTTTTATTAAATAACAGCATTCATTCATGGTGAGTAATCAAAATTTCAAGCAAAGTGGAGTGTTTTAGATCAGAATTGGGACCCTATTTAGAGTTTAGACCATTCTAGACCATTTTAGACCATTGATCCTGGTTTTCACAGGTACTTCAGGGATCGTAAACCCGTTAAATACCCTGCGTTAACTGTAATCAGGCCCAAGGGAAGAGAGAATTACCCTCGCAGCTGCATTTATTTGGGAATTTCTCTGAACTTAAAAATCATCAGACAAGCCACATTACATTATTTTATAGATTCCTTTATGCAACAAGATATTCTATTTATTCAAAGCAACATTATAGAATGAGAAGTGAGAGAATGCATTTCAAAATGGTAAAAACAAAAACCTGTACGATTCATTTCTAGATTTTCTCTTAAAAGAGTCTTATTTTTTACACAAAAGAAAACTATTTGAGAGTGGTCAACATAAACCCATTCTGCTGAAAATAGTTGCTGCAAATGTATTCCAACACAGGCCTCAGAATAACAAGCCTCATCTTTGATCCGCCTTCAATTACAGGTGTATAGTTTGATTTTATTCAAAGGTTTTGTGTTGTGCGCAGCTGATGATTTGCTGTTTTTCTTTATAGCCTTCCACAGAAGGCTTCAACAACAACAACAACCTCGACTTGTTCAAGCTTGTTAGCTTGTCATTTAAACCTTGTGAAGCATCCTCTCCTCTAATAAGCATCCCAGCTATCAGGGAAATATGATTTCTGAGTGCGATAACGCTGTGGCATTTTTGGACTGAAAAGGCATGCTATATGCATAAATATGAACGTAGGAGTGGCTCTGACTGGCTTGCCTCAGATATTTCCAGGTGAAGCCATCTCTCTCGAATTGACATGCATAAACACAGTAATGCATAAATACATAGCTAATATATGGAAAAACATTCCCAGATGTTTTACTTCATGTGGGCAAAGACTTAGCCTACTCTGTAATCATTGGCAGCAAAAATGACACCTCATGCAAATGCAGAGAAATGTTTGCCCTGGAATATTCAAACAAAGCAGTGGAAGATGATCCTCTAATTGATACAGCAGCCATTTGGACAAGATCCAGTCCATCAATTAACTCTCTTTTCTGAAGTAAGAGAGCAAAATTGCATTCTTTTTCTCTTATTAATAGGATGCAGATGCCGGAGTGTGTGAGCACAATGCCAGCTTTTGGAAGATGATTCCAAAGGGAAGGCAAATACAGTCTCTTCATGCGCAGTTCCTTTCAAGCTCTCTCTCTCCCAGGGTGACTGGCAGTCTCTCTGATGCGCTCTCCTCCATTTCATCGCTGAGCAAATCAAATATGACAGCAAGGAGTGTAGACCTAATGGAGAATGTTAGAGGAGAGCGCTACTGTATACACACACAAATAGCCGCAGGCGTAATTGAACACTGCTGGCCGTGACCTCAACACTTCCTGAAGCCTACAGGACGGTGCTCTTACTTCACTCTTTTATTTGCTATCAAGTTTTTGCCCCTGTTCTGAAAAAAAAAACCTGGAATATGTAGTGAAAAAGACACAAAGGAAGAGAGCTGTGACCAATTGCGGGCAGAGTCAGCGCTTTAAGTTTAATTAATTAAATGCTAAGCTCTGTTGCTCACAGAGTTGAGGCGAATCGAACGCAGTCTTCCTGAGGGCTGGGATTTTTTTAAAGCCATGTTACCAGTGAGTTCAAATGTGATCAAAGACTGTAGATGGGTGAAGATGCAGCTGCAGTATGTACTGTAGAAAGTACACACTTGATTCAGCAGACAAAGTGAAACACAGGGGGAAAAGTGAAATATTGAGAAATAGAGTCTTGTATCAGCAGTAACTTGTAACCTTAATAGAGGAAAAAAAATGTGTATATATATATATATATATATATATATATATATATATATATTAGGAATTTCCCAGTGATGGGTTGCGGCTGGAAGGGCATCCGCCACGTAAAACATATGCCAGAGAATTGGCGGTTCATTTTGCTGTGGCGACCCCGAAAGGGAAGAAAGCCGACATGAAGATGAATGAATGAATATATTAGGAAGGAAGTTCTTTAGCCATCATCGGCAGCGGTCAGGGTGACAGAGTCCTGAAGATATAGAGGAGGGTTACCAATTATCTGTGCGTGCTTCTCCTGAAATTGGTTAATAAAACATAATATTTTGTAAAACGGATGCATGAGCTTTTCATTTGTTTGTGAACATACTTTTTCCTTAAAATAAGAGAGGGAGTAACTCAGACAAGGAAGTGCACAAATGATTCGAAAAATGAAGAAACAAATGTTTAGTTTTCTTGTTGAAAATAATTAAAATAGTAAGCACGTAAACACATGTAATTCTATTTATTTTTATTCGTTTTTTTTTTAACAGGAGGGCTAAAAAGCTTTAGTAAATAGGAAAGGCTTACCTTTAAACTTCACCACACTAGGTGCTTAATGGATGTCTGGAAGCAGATGCAGAGAGGCCAGGACAGGAGTAATCTGCTCTGATTTTTTTTTTTTACCCCAGTCAGCAGTCTCGCCTCAGCATTCCCAACAAGCTAGTGTCTGGAAATCTTCTGATTGGGGTGTAGGTTACAGTCTTCAACAGATTAAAACCAACGTTAAAGATAAAATTGAAATCTCAAAATAGTGATTTTTTTTTCATCTGGGTCTAGGGAACGGTGCAACTGTAAACACCCAGCAATTTCTTCTTTAGACTCCAAAAAACTGGTTGGAGTTTCTCAAACAGATGGAGAAACCAGGTTGAGCTGGATGACACTATGTGGTCACTACTTCAAAGGGGTGTGGCTTGAATGTCCCCTACCCCTGATGGGACTTCCCAGGTTGTGGGTTCACTGTGGTAGTTCATCAAACGTCTATAGGGACATCTTGATCTCTGAACATTTATTTAGCAACTTTCTACTTTCTTTTCTACTACAGAGTGTGACAGGAGTCAGTGGAGCGGTTGAAATCACTCACATTTGAATTAGATTTTTATAGGATTGAGGATTTGAAGCATTTGATGTGTCTTCATTTAAAGAGCCATTGCCTCGAAGGGAAAACTTCCTCTGAGGTGTTTGAAACGGTTTGTTTAAAGGGACGGGTTGTGTGATGGAGTCAGGATTGAGAGCTATCGCTTCGCATGGCCACACCGCTGTCGCTCTTGAATAATGGCGCTGATAATTTGAGGCGCTCCAGTGAGAGAGAGGCTGTTGATGCTGGGTAAATAGGCTGATTGGGGAGAGATGAAGGTCAGTCCTGCTGTAGGTGACAAAACAGTGAATCACAGGCACTCGCTCACGTACATCTATCATTTCTAGGCTTTTATCCACCTCCTGCTCCTGCTCTCTTCACAAACTCAGGCTTCCTAGGTACTTTCACGAGCACAACTGAAACTGCTTTTTACTTGTCAATTAATCTAGAAGAAGAAAAATTGTGGAGTTCTTCTTAAAACTTCACATGAAATCAGAGGCAGAGTCAGAGGAAAATGAGGAACCGTGTGTGATTTTTGGTCCACGTCTGACTTTTGAGTAATTTGTCCAGATCAGTCTTTATTTTACCACCTTTCCACCAACATAGCTAGACTACGTCCTAATCTCTGGATATGTAGCAGTATGTTCAGATTTCAGCTTTTTCTGTCAATGCACCGACACAGTGGAACTCTCTTTCGGGTGACCTCGGGGATGTACAAACTTATACTATCTTTAAATTTCATTTTAAAAATCATTGTTTTACATTGGCTTATGGCTGTTGATGTTTTATGCTTTTTATTTCTTTTAACTTCTTTTTAATTTCCTTTACTCCTTTACCTTTGTTTTATTCATCGTGTCTCTATTTCATGTTTTTTTGCTTCAGTTCAGTTCAGTGCGTTGCGAAGCATAGCTTGAAATGGGCTTTATAAAATAAAGTTTATTATTATTAAAGGAAACAAAAGCTAGTAGTTATCGTTTTTTTTCTATAAACATAATTATACTTGAAAAAGTTCATTTCATAAATTGAATCCTGTGACTAATAGTAACTGTTTGATAACTTTGCTGCAAGAGTTTAAGAGTTTTCATTTTCTTTGAATTATGCAAAAATACTAAAATGATAAATTCCGAATGCATATCATAGGGACTTTGCAAAGTGAGTTCACTTGTGCCAGCTGTAAATACTCTCACACATTAGTTTGCTCATCTAAGTGCTCCGTCCCAGCTAATGGATGGATTTGGGCTTCCTCTGCAGCACGCTTTGCATCAGCTCGGCTCGCTCGAGCTGGAAACTGCAGCTGGCCTTGAGGAACAAGCGTGGAATGATAAAGTAAGAGCTGGAGTTGTGAATAAATTGGCATCATTAGTGTCTCACTCAAGTTCATGACATCAGAGATGTTACCCGTTATAGCCTACAGGAGAGAGTCAATCTAGACGCCTGCTGAGTACACACACACACACACGCTCTAAATGCGAGCTCTGGGTTTGAATCATTCAGATTTCTCCTCTGGCACTTTCAGCAAAGCATATGCGTGAGTGTCATTCACCTAATGCGAACTGAATCTCTGGCTGGGATTTGACGCCGCCGCTGAAAGCTCCAGCTCTCCTTTTGCAGAATGTTTGGCGTGAGGCCGAGCACAGCTTTGAGGCCTGGGGTTACCCAGAACACACACTTTCACAGCCGCAGATATCAATGTTCCCATAATGACTTATCCTTGGCATTAAATATGGGCTTTTTGTACCAATATTTTCCCAAGAAATGAAATTATAGAAGAAGCTAGGGGTAGTTACTCATTAGCCAGTCCATATGGAGATGCAACACTTTGAAAAACAGTCAAATATTAGACAGCTGTGCTCCACTTCAGAGTCATACTTATTAACTCACAGTTTAGTACTGTTAGATCATCTGCACATTTTTAACTTCAGAGGGATGTTTGGAAAATTTAACCTCTTCCATGTCGTTGACCCTGTGGAGCAATTAAATTATCAACTAGAGCTGATCTTTGGTGCGGCCTCATTTTCTGCGCTCCGCTGTCTACTATGAACGAGTGGCTCGTTATGTGATGCACTTCAATTCGTGTGGGGAACCTGATAAAGGCTATAGATGAATCAATCAATCAATCAACCAACCAACCAACCAATCAATCAAACAAGTTGTCCTTATATTGCTTCAAAGCAACTTTACAAGCAAAAGGATTAATGCGGCCTTTTATAACTAAGCATAATTAAAATTAATTATGTCATTATATAAGACATATTTAACCTTATTGTGCCTGTTTTATGAACAATATGCAATATCCAATTTACTTGTTTTCATGTTTTTATGTTGTGGGAGAAAAAACCTAGAGCACTCAAAGTAAAACCACAGACACACATAAGAAGAACGGGAATTTTCCTCAGAGAGATGGGTGCAGGGTTGTATGCACAATGTTTTTGTATTGCTTCAAAGCAGCTTTACAAACAAGATGCCTATTGTTACCCTTTTTAATCGTTCACCATAATTTTAATTATTATTGGCTAATTGCATGTTATTAACATGTTATGTATGCCTACTTGAGCCTAATTAGACCTTATTTGTGCGCAATGACGATTATACAGTTAACTTACTTTAATGGTTTTATGTTGTGGATGGGAAAAGCTTATCTGGTGCTAGTTACCTCACCATCAAGCAGCCCGTTGAAAGCTAAAAGTGGTATATATGTTAGTAACTAATAAATAGAGTTAAAATATTATTGACAAGCAGTGTGCATTTATCCATTTAAAAATCTAAAAGATTTTCAGGCTGAATTCCATCAAGCTTGGCCCAGACTGAGAACCCTTTTTTATTATGTCTTTGTCTGTCAGAGCTTAAGTAAGCTTTGAAATTTGAACTCCAGTCACAAGGACCGCTTTTAGTGCAGCCAGCATCTGTGGTCCTCAGCTTTCTTCATAGGGTTGAACAATATCAACTACCACAAGTTCAGCAATAATGCGATTGAATAATTTTTGGATCTTGTAGAACAGTTCCTTTAAGAATTACAAGAAGTGGAGTGGTGGGGTGTTTGTGTATTTTATAGCTTGTGTGTTGGAGTGCGATAGCTTTCTTGTCGCTATATCCCAGCAAATATCTCGGTCTCTCTGCTGGGTTGAACGTGCTGCAGCAGACAGATCTTAATAATTAATTTGTGTAGCAGTATTTGAAGAGTGATGCTGTTTCACTCTTTCTCTCTTTCGCTGCCTCTCTCTCTCTCCTTTTCCATCTTTCTCTCTCTCCCTCTGTCCCTCTCTCTTTCTCTCTCTCCCTCTGTCCTTCTCTCTTTCTCTCTCCCTCTCTCTCTGCCTTTTTCTTTCTTTTTCTATCTCTCTCTCTCCCTCTTTCTCTCTTTCTGTGGCTGTTTAACTATTGATTTTCATTCCTGAAAAGCAAGCATACAAGCAAATAAGTAATGACAAGACACGCTTTTAATTTGTTTGTAAGTGTCCTTTGACCTTTAAATAATACATATTTCAAACATTACTTTAGGTTTTTTAATTGCATGAGTTTTGAGAAATTCTCAAGACATCTGTTTAAAAGGATCCGCTTGTGGTTTGGTCGGAGTAAAATGGTGAATGTTCACTCAAGCCCTTTTGTCCCAGTGTTTAATAAATGGAACAATTTCTTCTGCTGACAAGATCTCTGCTGCAGCTGTCCTTTCTTTTAAGAGTGATCTGATTCATCGGAGAGCAAGCTAGAAACTGCTAAAGGGAACACAGAAGTTCTGAATCTTTAAATTTGAAGGAGATATTTTTTACTAATTTATTAGTATTTTAAAGGGTTTGTTTGTGATTAAAGCAATGGCTTTTTGTAGATGATCTGATAGCTGAAACTGAAGCAATCTCACGTTGATGTTCATCAAATAACTTAATCGTACTTATTTTGTAAAGTGAAAAATATATGTACGAAGTGCACTTAAATTCAACATACTTTTGAGTACTTGAAGCTGCAATGATCATCTTTATATTTCAAGTGCATTCCTGATTAGTTAACTTGATGCAGTCTAATTTGAAACAACCAATTTTTGTGCCAAAAAAGCTAAATTTTAAGTGTATTTAGCACTTTTATATGCAAAAGTGGAACAACTTAAAGTGCATTTAATATACTTAAAGTACAGTATATGGCTTTTAATGAGCATGAATAACTCGTAATTCGAGTCAAATATAACTTGAAACACACTCAAACTTAATATTACAGCTTTGATTCTAAAATGTGTTCTTTTAAGATATACCTTCAGGGTTACTTGGGACAATTTTGAACACACATTTTAAAATAGAAAAAAATATAAAATATATTATAAAATATAAATGTAAAAAATATGTAAACAAGGAAGTATGAAATACGTACACTTTAGGAACTAAACATATCTTTCACTTAAAGTATATTTTAGTTAAATATATTTATATAATGTTTAATGTTGTAAAAAGTGTGAAAAAATTATGCAAATTTACTTCAAATATACTCACAAAAAGTACAGTAAGTGTATATAATAGATGTATAATAAAGTATTTTTTTCAGTTTCGTGTCCGTTTCACTCTTGTTTGATTCCCTTCTAGAAGATGAACTCTTCCGTGGATGCAGTGCATTATTGCAATGGACTCTTGTATGGAGAATTTACCTGTAAATGTCAGTCACCCCACTCCATCCTTTAAAAGCCCTCGTAAATCTCCTCCGTGTGAGCTTTGGTCCCCTGCACCCCTCGGCCAGTCCAGCAGTCAATATCGCAGCCTAATAAACATGCCAGGGGAGGCAGTCGCGCTAGGTGTGTGTTTTCAGACCAGGAGAACACTTATCTGTCCGGAGCTGCTGCTCTCACTGACCCCTGTGAGATCAGAGGACGACATAAAGCTAGAGTACACAGCTCACTGCAAGAGAGCCATCAGCGCTTACCAATCGTTTGCATATGAACTCTAACTGAAACAAAACTTGATCACAGTCTTACATCAGTGATTCCAAGTGGTAATTTATTTAGGATCTGTGCGTCAGTGGCTGGAGGTGTCTGTGTGTGCTTTAACTTTATATACAGACTTAAGAGTCTGTTAGTTTGCAACGGGCACAAAGATGAGCTCGACAACCTTAACATAAACAACATATTCAAGAGTTTGTTGGGCCCAGTGACACAAGGAAACACATATTTGGTACTTTTGTTTAGAGTCCATTCATTATTTTAAGTTTTCTTTTAATTGCAGATTTTTTTTTTACATAGAGCAGTACAAATGTAAATATATATTTATAGTCATGTTTAAATTGGATTCTATATTTATAGTTGATTGTAAACAACTTAACAATGTGAAATAGTTTTAATGAACAATTAGTTTTTTTATATAATTTTTATTGATTTTTATTTTGAAAAAAGTTAGGAAAAAAAGACATGAAAAAAACTAATGATAGAAGCCGTTTTTCCACTGTGGACATATCTTTATAATTACAGTGTCTCTATCATTTTTTACCCCCTACAAACAATTATCATGTAGTCAGAGAAAGTTTGAGGGCCACTGGTTTAACGAATCCTGTGTTTTTACACACATGTTTTCACCTGCCGTCTTAATCCAGCCATGTTTTTTTGCATTTGCATTTTGCATGTTTTTTTCCAGCCACTTATATTTCTGCATTTTGTACAAAATATTTACTATTTTACATAATATTTACATCATTAATTAATACAATATATATCTATAGTCTCTTGTACATTTAAAACTAACATGTTTTTTTATATATATATTGGACACATGGTTAAAAAAAAAAGAAAAAAAGAAAACGTGATCAGAACCCTTTAGTAGCTAGAGTTTAACAGACGTTGACCGGTAAAGAAAACTGTTCATCGTACGCGTTGCTACAATATCCTCTACGTTGTTGATTCTGTGGGTTCAGTAGCAAACACTCCGCTCCGCCGTGTCCAGCAGTTGATTCCCTCCTCAGATAGAGAGGAAGTGTCTAGAGTTGTCCGTTTCATTTTTCCTCTCAGGATGGGGTTTGATTTCTCATCATACTCTTGCTTCTGTCTCTTCAGCATCTCTGGATTCTTGCGTTTTGGCGGCAGTGGGAAAATAAGGTGTTATTTTGCAGGCTTATGACCGGAGTGTGGAGCGTTTGATTGACACGCTGTTCGTTTTGTGAGGATTGAAGGGCTCTGTGATGTGCGCAAGCCATTCTGGCCTCTCTCTGTGTTTGTGAACATGGCTGGAATACAGGAAACAGAAGAATCTCCTCTGTTCGCTTCTCTGTTCTGACATGGCTCCATGCTGTTGGAGGATGATCCTCAGATTCTGCTGTGGATCTCTAGAACTCGCAGAAGGCTTGCTTTCCTTTTGATTGTTGTTGAATTTATGAGTGTCTGCGGCAAAGCGGCATTAGAACATACCTCAACCTCAATCTCTCTCTTTCTATAGCAGCTACAACCAGAACTTTATAGATTTGTTCCTTGTGTGATTTTTTCTCTAGATTTTCTATGTTTCTGGTGAACTATACACAATATTATTTTCTACTTTTAAGATGGTAAAAATTTTAGTTACAGGTTTACCTAATCTTGATCCTAATTGGTTTGATTTTTTTATTTATTTATGTGTCTGAGAGCTGCGATTTAGAATGCATACGTAGATGGAGATGTGCTGTTAGAGATCAGATTTTGAATGGGCTTTGAACTGATTATAATTCTTGGTGGGCCGATCCACGCTGACATTTTTCAAAACACTTTTGAACATAAAGCATTTTCGAAAATGAATTTAAATATAGTAATAAATGTATTTAATTATCAAGCAATATTAACCTTAATTTTTCCTTCATTTGTTGGAGACCAAATGTTAGTTTTCCTCCATATTCAATATGTGCTGTGATGTCACTGAATGTTTCCATGGAAACCACCAAGACAATCTCACAGAATCTTTTAAAAGGGACAGTACTGTGTTGGGGTGACTAAAATACCTTGCAAAAGTTTATATAAATTTTAATACTAATGCTAGTGACTAGTCTTACACTAAACAGTATAATGTATTTAATTATTTGACAAATTCTCAAATTATGTACATTAGACTGTATTTTTGCTGAAGTTTAAAAGCTTTTATGTGCGACAAGGAAAAAATGTGATTTCGATACATATATGGACATCAGAAATATGAAAAAATCATAAAAGATAGTAAAAAGGTGAAATTATTTTAAAAAATATATATTTTAAAATATATGGCTAAAAGTGCAGCTGATTTAAGAAACACCGACTTACAATAGTGAAGCACAACTTGTTGGAGCATAAAGTAATGAAGCTTCTCAAATCTCTATTTCAAAGCATTGTGGGATATGGAGTTCATTGTCATCTGTATTATTAAAAAAAATACACATTGCATTCTTCTTACTAAAGGTGTTTTTTTTTCAACTTAAAATGTAATTCCACATATCCTTCATCAGAATTGTGAAATAAGGTAACCTCAGCAGGAGATTGATACTACTCCTTAAAAACGTCTTTAAAGGCATTTCAGATGACCCTTAGTGGCGTTTATATGTGAAGTTGTTTTCAGAATCACTTGGATGTTTACTGAAAAAATGGGGAAGATGTCATTCATTTACTTTTACTTTTATAAACACTTTCATAAACCCTTCCTTCATTAAATTCCAAATATATATATTTATATATATTTTTGTCTGCGAGAGCCAATTCTCCCCAAACATGACATTTTAATTAATGGTCAAATTCAACAGCTAACACAATGCTATCCTAAACAATAACACAGTTACTCTTCATTCTTCAAATAAATAATTTGAAACACATGTCAAGTTATCCTAAATTCACAATAAATAAAAGCTAAAACTTGTGTACATTGGCTAGTGACTCCATCGTTCTGTTGTCTCAATTTGTACATAGTTTGAAGTCGACTTTTGAATATAATAAAATAATTCTGTTTGCTGATTCAGGAAATCTCTAGATCACTTAAGAGAGCAGGAGCAGGATTTAGTACCAACAGGAAGTGCGTCAGGGCCAGCGCTGTGGTTTTGTACTTACACCCGGGGGAGCCTGCTCCCAAAGCTGACACGTTCTCAATCACATCACCGGCTCCCTGGAAATCACCCAAAGGCCACGGCGTAGCATTTTACAGAGTACAATGCACCAGATGGGGATTAGTTTTCCCAACATGCTACGGAAAAAAAATCTTTTTTTTAAGGGAATGCATGCTGGAGCGGTAATACAGTTGCTTTTGAAAAATGGACCAAATCTTCCGCCACTGTCTGCAATATACAGCGCCTTACACGGCCATGAAACAAAATCAAAATGGGTCTACATTGCGCCGTGGAGACTGGCTTTATGTGTGTGTTGGAGCGTTGCGTGTGTAGGTGTTTTCATTCAGCCGGCGCTAGGATGGCGACACTTTCCATACCTGCAGGGAATTTATTGTGCTAAGTGAATTGAGGACGGCAGAAGTTTGGAAATTGCAAAGCATCAATCTGGAGGAGAGAGAGAAGGTGGGGGAGGGTGCACGGCCTTGCTCGCCCCGTCTCATTTCAAACCCTTACCTTCCTCTCCCTCCGTCCCATTCATCCAGTCTTTAACAGGGATCATGAAGAGCCCTTAACAAATAACAGCTCTTTAGTGTCTGAGTGCTTCAGATAAACGTGTGAGCAGGGCCGTTCATGCAGAGCAATTAGAAGAGCGCCGCGTATCTGCAAAACATCACAACAGAGACGAGCCAATCACAGAGCCTGATTCAATCCCCTGGAATATAAAAATAATAATGCTAGAGTAGTGTTTGGAACAAGAGAGGCTTGAGATGAGTCTGTAAACATGCAGCGGCTGGTGAGTCACTCAAACATCATCAAGGGTTTGATCTTCTGTCAGCCTTTAACTTCTGAGGTTCAGGACCTGTCAATTTAGCTTTAAGATAAAAAAAAACACATAGTTTTGTTGCTGGAACCTTCCATCAACATCACAATTTCATCTTAATAATTTTTATCGCAATTGAGTCATTTTCCAGTTTCATCTGTGGATGGACATCTGTACTTCATGTGTATCAATCTGTCTGTGTTTCACTACCTTTTTGTCCTTACTAATTGACTTACCTCAATTCTTTCTTTCTTTCTTTTTTTCTTTCTTTCTCTCTTTTGTTCTTTTGTTCTCTTTCTTTCGCTCTCTTCTTTTTCTTTCTTTCTCTCTCTTCTTTTTCTTTCTTTCTCTCTGTCTTTCTTTTTCTCTCCTTTCTGTCTCTCTCTCGCTCTTTCTTTCTTTCTTTCTCTCCTTTCTGTCTCTCTCTCGCTCTTTCTTTCTTTCCTTTCTGTCTCTCTCTCTCTCTTGTTTTGTCTTTCTTTCTTTCTTTCTTTATCTCTCTCTTTCTTTCTATCTTTCTTTAATCAATCAACATGCTAAATGTTTCTTTTTGTTGCTGTTATGATCAATTATGCATACACTGACAGATTTGTTGTAAAAATCTATCTTTTCTCATGCCTCCAAGCACTCGCTCCGACTCCGTTTTGAGTGAGCTCTGCCTCTTTCTGGCTGCTGAACCCGTGTCTGTGCTGCATTGAGAGCTTTTGCACATCTCTCCACAGCGAGCCGTACTGGGAGAGGTCTGCTAATGCCAGCTCCTGCTCCGCCACTCGACCCAAGACCCTGCACCTCGGAGGGCAACAGCACACTTCATCGCCATGGTAACCCCATCCTATAGTCACTGACCATCATCCATACAAATACACACACACACTGCACCAGACAGCTCAGCAACTCTGCTTGAAATGTATTTATATACATTTATATATATATATATATATATATATATATATATATATATATATACTTACTTTTTTAGCAATGTTCTTTATTGATCGAAAACATTACAACAATGGCAACACAACTAACCTTTGACTGATAGCGGGGCTTCCATGTGAAGAACAAGTAAAGCATTGTGGGATATGGAGTTCAGTGTCATCTGTATTATTTTCAAAAATATACATTGTACCCTTGTTACTACTAAATTTTTTTTTAGGTCTTTTACTAAACAACTTAACTTTAACGACTTCTAAATGTAAAAAAAAAAAAGTTCTGTTCACTGATTCAGAAAATTTTTTGAAATGTTGAACTAAATTCTGTTCTCGAAAATAAGTTCAACAACTTTGTAGGGATTAACTTTGATGCTAAGTTACTACAAAACATCACTATATTGGAAACCAAATGACTCATTTAGAGTGAATGAGATGAAGGGAAGTTAGTGATCATGATCATTAAAGTTTGAACTGGTTCTCTGATGGCTTTTTTTAACCCAGAGAAACACATTAGCTGAATTTGCAGCTCTGCATCTATGCAGGCACCGTTTGATGGATTGGTAAAGAAGGGAGGCACGGGGGCTCTGGGATTACTGTCACACTGACTAAAGAGGATTTATTTATCACATTCACAAAAAGCCTCTTCTAATAGCTCATCATGGGTTGTATTTAGAACTATTAGTACAACCACCCTCGGCTTCTGATACACTACCTGCCAGTCTGTATGAGAGCAGATCAGCTTGTTCTGTCAGCAGTTTTATGTCTCTTTTCTCTCGCACAGCCATGTTCACGCTTCGACACTTTTGGTTTGGCATAAAGCCACTAAATAGATTTTCACCTTTTTATCCCTCTTTGAATAAAAAGCACAAACGCCACCAGCGTCAACCCACCAACAGTCTGGCACTGGAAGCCCTAGACATCCATTAAAAAGGCAGATGCTTCAAAAGCCTGGAAATTATTTCAATGGACTGCATTTTGTCTTTTTCCCCTTGTTTGTATGTCCATCTTTTAAAGATTTTTTTTACACAGGACACAAATGACACTATATACAATATACAATTCTTTTTCTGACTTAAATTAAAGAGATGCACATTTCACAATATCTCCACCATGATCAACAGGATCTATATAATATGTTTATTAAAAATAATCTCATGCTTTATTAAGGATCAGTTAATGGTTTAAACACTAAACTTTTATTTATCAGTTATTAAGTGATTCATGAGATCATTTAGAACATGTTAATTTATGATTATTAAACAGTTTGAAGGCAACATTGTTCAAAGATATAGTAACAGTTACTCAGTGTACTAACAAATGCTTTAGTAACACATATTTCTACTATAAAATTAATTCAGCTAAATATGAAACATTTACTAGCTGCTAGTTAACTGTTATGAAGGTTGTTGGTATTGTACAAAATTAAATCTGTGTTGTACTTTGTGTTGAGTGTGTACAAGAATGTTTTATTTCTACTATTATCTTGTTCGAGAAAAAAGGGAATAGAATAGAACTGTTTTTGTGAACTCTTCTAAAGTTAAAAGCCTTAATAATACTTATTAACCAACAATAACGCATGTAAACAAATATTTATGAACTGCTTGCAAATGTGCATTAACAAATAAACAATGCTTTATAAATGATTAGTTAACTGTCTGCTAATGATTAATTAATGAGTCATAGTGTGTGCACTACATGCTCCTCTTGAAATCAACAAAATTCAATTTTTAATCTTTTTATGAATAAGTCAGTTGGCTCAATAATAATATATATTTAACATCTATAAATCAAAATAGATAAATAGTTCTCTTATGAATCTCTGAGATTCATAAACTCAAAGTGAATGAGTTCATTTAAGAAACCACGGATCTACTGAGTATGTGCAAGTTTGCCTCTCCTATTTTTTGCTAAATTTATTTGAATTTGCTAAAATTAAAAAGCGGGAAATTCACTAACTTTGGCTAAATTAAGATTAGCTGCCCTATTTCCCACCATGCTGGTGGGAGACCTTTCTTGATCTTGGAGCTGTGTTCAACTCAAGTCAAGTAAAAAGTCAAGTCAAGTCTTTACTGTCATTTCAGCCATAAACAGTGCACAGACACAGTGAAACCAACTTTGTTTCCTCAGGTCCAAGCTGCTACATCAGCATAACACATTTCGCAACAATTACTTGTTAAACTAGGCATTTTAGTGCCAGATAAGACAATGGAAAATTAACAGTATAATAAAATAATAATAATAAAAAAACAGTAGCGCTGACCAGTACACTAGTTTGCAAAAAAGACAAAAGAACTGGACAACTAGCCCAGAATAAATAATTTAATGAGTGTAAGCTGTCAACAGCCGCAGAGGTAGAAATGTGTAGATAAAGGGGTGCAATTATTGTGGTGATCAGCTTTGAGTCCTGATTGGAGTTTAGTGATGTCATCACTGTTCAGAAAAAGCGGCGTTTTGTGTGTTTAATTAACTTCTTAGAAGTTATTTTGTTGATTCGTGTTACTCTGTTCATGTGTGCTCTTTGAGGATGAAGAGTTTTTTTGTGCAATATTATACTTACTATTGTTGAGGATGATGTTGGTTTGAATGGCATTCCTACTAAAGCAAAGAGTTTATTTTGTTGATTGTGATGACAGTGACAGTAAAACTTTGAAGATCCTCCCTAATCATCAAAAACAATAGGAGTTTTTACTTATAAAAATAAAATAAATCATAATTTATCGATAGTCTATTTTCCCATGACTTTAATTAAAGTATGAATGACAAACAAAAACGTTCCTTTAAAAGAAAATAAATTGGGGCAGCTGCATTTGATTAAAATTAAGGTGGCTCAACTCGTTTTGATTAAAGTAAATGAATGCATTTTATTTTGAAAGCTACATTTTTGGATTTATATTCTGCTCTGAGTTTAATTAAGTTTTTCCAAGGACTTTTTTTAATGTTTTTAATTTTAGCGAAAGCCATCCCTTTAAAATATAAAATAGATTACATTGCTTTATGGCTCAAACACAATAAAAAGCACTGAAAAAGTTTCTATGCTCTAAAATCATTAAAGGTCAACCTTTAATAAAAATAGTCCCAGTCATATCTGTTTAAGTGCAGCGCTGGTGCGTAAGCAGCCGGCTGTGCTCCCGGTGCGCTCTGCTTATGTATCTCAGCCTGATGAGTGTGCCAGTGAATTCCAGCAGGGTTATTTAGTTTAAGTGCTGTTTGGTTTGATCCGGGAGCGGCGGGCAGCCTGGAATTGAGATAAATGGCTGTGTGTAGAGGGACGGTCAGCACTCCTGGCAGCATGGGGGCCGCTGGGGGGCTGCCGCAGGGCCAGGGGTCTCACACACACCTGTCTCTCCTCGTTACGGGGCCCTGGCGCTCACGGAGACACCAGCTCTCCTCTATCAAGCCTCATTGAGACCTCTGGCCTTATAAACAGCAAGACACGCAGAGCAATTGAGTCGGTGCATCCTGTGCATGTACATACACGAGAATATTATATATTCATTCCTTCTCCAAGAACCTGATTGGACGGTAGAAGCATTGGACTCTGTTGAAGAGTTGGAACGGAAGGCTGGAAAAGCTTTGGGAAACTGCTGGACAGAGTTTAGATTTAGATGCATAGCTTCAGTGTGTGATGCTATGAGGGAAATCTTTCATCGCTTGAAAGGTTTTCTTTGATTTGTGGAGCTAGTGACAAAAGAACACTTACAGGTTTTGGACCTGGACTCTTCTTATAGCGTTAGATAAATGTGTTGGCTAATGTTGTGAGTTCCATTCCATGCTGAATCCCTGAGCAAAAATGTTCTTTCTAGTCATTTTACTATCACAAAGTGGGCTTGATATTTGCAGACTTTTCAAAGGTACCATTCCCGTTTGTTTTGCTTTAAATAAACCTTCAATTGCATTTTGGTAAAAACAAATAAAATACATCTTTAGTATTCATCTGAGAACCACTATCAGACAAATATTTAGATCTTTGCTTAGTTTTCAGAAAATGGACGGATGGATAGAGATAGATGGATGGATAAGTGCCTGAATGGATGGATGCATGGAAAGACGGATGGATAGGTGGATGGATGGATGGATGGAGAGATGGATGGTGAGACGGATGGATAGGTGGATAGATAGGTGGATGGATAGTCTACCCTTAAAAAAAACTCTCCTCATCTTCAATCAATTCTTGCTACAGGACTTCCCTATCCCACCAATTGTTTAGATAGATAAAAAAAATAGATAGACAGGATGGGTAAATGGAAGGATAGATAGGTGGATAGAAAGACGGGTGGATGCATGGATGGGTGGATGAAAGATAGATGTATAGTTCAATAGTTAGATGGGTGGATGAATGAATTAATTGTTGGGTGGAAGGAAAGATATATGAAAAGAGAGACGGGTGAATGAATGTATGGGTGGACGGATAGATGGGTAGTCTACCCTAAACACCTCTTCACATTCTCAGTTATTTCTTGTTGCAGGACTTCCCTTTTCCACCAATTGTTTAACTCAACCAGTTTCATCGTCTTGTCCTGTTTTTCTTGCCTCTTTATCGCCTGGTTCATTTGTGTCCATGTTTCTGCTTCTCCTGGAATTCAAAAGATATAACTTGTTAAAAACTTCCCATTTTAAAATTTGGATTCAATCCTTTGGAGCTGCAGGACGGTTCTGTTGTTTGGGGAATAAATGAAGCAATCCATGAACAAGAGAGAGAGAGAAACAGAGATTGCTGGTTAATGTAATGTGTGGCAGGTGGCCTGCTCTGCCTGAGGATGATCTGTTGGCTATGACAGCTCAGAAAAGGCATAAATCCCCCTCTCGCTCTTATCTCCACACACATTTAGTTGCCATGGGGATTTTTCCTTATGCAGCTGGAAACTTCAGGTGGGGTGCAAACATTTGAGCTTTTCACTTCTGAAATGAATACCTGAAAGACGGATGTCTAGACACCCAAAGAGGTTTCAGGAATAAAACAAGCTGATCCATTTGTGTGTCAATTAAAGTAAAAAATGTAAAACAATTACAATTTATTAATTCATATTTGCTTGCTGCCAGTCTTTAAAAATAGTTTGATATATACAGCAATCAGAAGTTTTCAACACCGTAGACTTACACAGGTAGAAGCACACCGCTTGTCATCTGGACGGATCCTGCTGTTTGGTTTCAGTCTGCTGTGGGTGGATGTTGGCGCTGTGCTGTTAACCACGTCGAGGTCTCCAGTAACCTCACTGCTGTGTGGAGGACTCAGCCGCTTAACCCCTGTCTGAGGAGTCGGCATTAGCATTAACCGAATGGACACGGCACAATCACAGCATGGTGCTAACAGCTCAAGAGCATGTTAATGGAACAGAATATGGATCACATTAGCTGGGAATGTCAGGTACTTTAATATTTTAATGTTGATTTTTGTAGCTTTATTTTCTATGATAAAAGTTGAACAGAACGCTAGTTTCCTAACATAGACATGGAGAAGTGCAGAGGTAGATGAGTAGAGAGTGTTTGCTTCAGTTGGAACAAAACAAGATCGTCCTGCATGATTTATATAGAAAAAAATATATAGCACATTTTTTAGCCGTTGCGTCAAAGGAGCTTCACAGGCCTAGTTTGGATTGAGAGTTAAATAGGAATTTCTCTTGGATAATTCTATGGAGTGAAATAAAACTACCATATACTGCTACCTTAAGGTTTGAAAAGTTCCTTTTTGAGATCATGAAGTATAATTATTAGTTCATTGGTGAGTTCAGTTAATAAGGGAACCTTAAATAGTATGAAGAGACTGTTGATTTAAACTTATTAAATAAGCCCGGTTTCAACCAATTTTGTGGCGTTATAACGTAACCAAAACACTTTATGTTCGTATAGTATGTTTTTTTATGGTCTAGTTATAGTCATTTATTTATCAATTAATTGTGTTTTTTCCTGTGTGCAAGGCAAATAATTTAGTAGCAAAAATACACCCGTGAGCAAAACTCTTTGTATGAAATCGTCATTGTATCTAAAAAGAATTGTTTTCCCACAATTTTGGAACTCCCTCATTCACTTTCTTTCAAATGCTTTTCCTGACCAGAAACCAAGTGGCAACCTCCTTTCCCTCCAGAACTGAAATTGACTGTAACTCCCCGACTGAATACTTGAGGCTGAATCTTGAATTGAGCAGATTCCAATTGACACCCATATTAAAAATAAGCTCAAAAAGTTTTCATATTGATAACAAAATATAAAGCAATAATCATGGCTTCAATACATTTCATTAAATAAATATTTTAAATAGAGTTTCTAACCAAACTCTAAGCATCCAGAGATCTGCATGTGGTTTCATGTCTCTCCATTCCTAGTCGACAAAGTTGCATGTAAATAACAAAGTTACATGAAACATTCATTGCTGATGCTCAAGCACAAGATTGTCTAGGCAAGGACATGTTCCAAAAGAAGAGAAGATTGCAAAGGAGCAAGAAGCATGTGGAGAAGTAGATCTCATTGTCTTTCTTAAAATGGTAAGCTTTTGTAACCTACTGACCCTCTGAAAGCTTTTAAGAAGCTGGAAATGTTAGCCATCCAAGCAGTACAAAATCTTTTCAATCACTAATTCTTCTACGTTTGTTTAAAATGAGACTGTCTAATGAATAAAGCTGTGAAGCACCAACGTGAGTACCTTGGTGGGCTCGTTTTTCCATTTAGCATCTTAGGATTCGCTCTAAATGGATAAAATGTCCTTCTAAAACATCTCAAAATGGAAACAATCCCTCCTAACATGGACAAACCTGTGTAGATGTATTCCAAACTTACTTTGATGTTGCAAAACCAAAGATCCTTGAAACTTGTTGCTGAGAGGCAACACTAGTAACAGCTAAGCCACAGTGTTTCTTGTTTCATCAGTAAACACGTTGTAGTCCAGGTTCGAAACCAGGCATGCTTGTTCATAGTGATACGTTTTGAGCCCCGCGTGAGAAAACATGCTGAATATCTTACTTTGTTGAGTTTTCTTTTTGATGTTTTTGCTTTCTCACCCACATTTTTTCCCCCAGATTCTCAAGTTTTTTTTAAAGGTGCCCAGCATTCAATAATTTAACTTCTTTCTTTTCTTTTATTTCATCTATACCTGGTTCTTTGTCTCTGCGCATGTGTAAATAATGAATGTTATAGATTTCAAGGAGAGGAGTTGCAGAAGGTGGGCCGAGTGCATCTTGCTTTCTCTTGCTGTTTTTTGAGATGGAAGTCTTTGCTGAGAAACCTTGACCATAGCTGCACTCTTTCACCTGGCCCTCCGCTAGCTTCTTTGGATCCAGTTGACAATGCGGGTCTAACCAAAGCAGATGTCGGGAAGAAGTTTGATTTTACTCTTGCATGTAGAAATAAGGGTCCAGTAACATGTTGGAAAGAGATTTGTACATATGAAAGCCAAAAACAATTGTGCCATCCATTAGATTTATAAAAAAAAGCTCTGTGTATCAAACTAGACAGCACATACACCCTGTAATTCATTCAAACACAACTGCTTGTTTGAAACATGCCTTTTTTTATGTTACGCTTTACACATTCGCTCAGAATTCACAGCAGCATTGTACACAAATGCAGCTTTTTTGGTGTGCTTTTAGATTTGTAAGAGGAGAAATCAATTGGTTTCACTGTGTATTTTGTGAGTTGGAACAGAGAGTGTGTGGTTAGGTAGAAACACGTCTCATCTGAGTTAGAAACACTTATCAGGACGAGCAGAGACTCAGGGCCTGCTGTGCTCAAACCTTCCCTCAGGAGCCAGATTTCTGAGGACAAACACAGCCTAAACCTGCAACAAGCATTTCATCTTTTGCTTTTTAATTCGTGCTTACTGAGCTTAGCAGGGGCTGTGAACATAGAGCAGTCCTGTACATGTTTATTGCTTTACTGGAGCTACTTCTCTGTGCTTAATATGTGATTGTGTCTTGATTTCTTTAAGTTTGGACACAATTAGGTTGCTATTCTAGTAAGTAAGTAAAGTAAAAAGCACATTTTTTTGTGGAAAACTGCCCAAAGTGCTGCACAATCAACAATACAATTGTAAATAGCAACAGTATTAATAAAAATAAATTAACTTAAACCCATATCAACTTTAAACGATCTTAGAGTATAAAAAAGTCTTTAACCTAGTTTTAAAAAATCACAGTATTGGCTGAAAAACAGATATCTGGAGGCAGAACATTCCAAAGCTGAGGGGCAACCGCTGAAAATTCTATGTCACCAGTAGACTTCAGATTGAGTCTAGGGATCTCCAGAAAACCATTGTCAGCTGAGCAGAGGGACCTCGTGGACTGAGACGGAGACAGAAGTTCAGCTAAGTACACAGGTGTTCACCATTGATGGCCTTGTATACAAAGAACAGGATTTTAAACTGGATCCTAAAAACTACTGGAAGCTAGTGAAGAGAGACCAGGACTGGAGTGATGTGTTCACCTTTCTTTGTTCCTGTCAGCAACCTTGCAGGAACATTTTGCACAAGCTGAAGTCTAGAAACGGCCTGCTTAGGAAGTCCACTGTACATGGCATTGCAATAATCAAGACGTAAAGTTAAAAAACATAAATTACTTTTTCAAAGTCCACAGAAGATAAAACAGCCTTAAGTCTCGATATGATTCGAAGTTGATAAAAGTACAAGATGGCAACTTGGATGAACTTGGTCTTGTTGGTCTTTACAATTTAACACTTGTTTGGATCATTATTGTAAGATATTCTGAGGGATAAGTTACTCATCATGTTAAACCAAAACAATAGAAGTACACGAAGTGGCAACTAAAGTAAGAATCAGATCAGAATCAGAATCATTTTTTAGCATTTTTTTCTTGTTATTTCATTTATTGTGCTGTAAATTACAGCAGGATCATACTGAACGTTATAATCTATTAAAATTTTTTTTGTGAAATATGGGATATCGAGGCTCCAATCTAGTTCCTGTATTCAATACTTTAACTTTCACGCTATTTTGTTATAAAAAGAAACCCTCTCCTGAATTCTTTTTGTAAGAATGTAGAAATACATTTTGTGATATGTCGTTATAAATATCTATATGAGTATAATAAGCATATTTACATTATTAGACAATTCAAACATTTGTGTCTATCTTTAAGGTAAGCATATAGTACAAGAACATGTAATACATTTTATATTAATTTCTATACAGTTCTACTTATGTGTAAAGTAAAATATCAGGATATTTAAAAAAAACGAAGAGCTTTTAATTACAATTCATTGAACAATTACAGTGATTGATTAATCAATTATTAAATCTGCAGCCCTAGCGGCCCAGCTCTACTAAACACATAGACTCCTCTGTACAAAAGGGAGAAAATAAATAGTTTGGAACACATTCACATGATAAACACTTGTAAAAATGCACATGCTATAATAAGTATTAATAGTCTATTTATTAGTGGCTGCTTCACGAAACGAGTTTCCTTTGAAACGCAGAAAACAAATTTCTGTAAGCCTGGAGAACTTTTAATTTAATGTTTTATTTTCATTAGAAAATTAAGATCAAAGTCAAATTAAGTTCATCCAGGTCCATGTAATCTGTAATTTGGGAGCCTGGAGCCACAACAGTCTTTGAGCGAGTGTCGCTGGATGTGGACGGCGCTGGTAATTACCCAGCTGTTGCGCTCTGATGATTGGCACCTGTATTTGGCACAGACCATGTGTACTGTTCATGAGCCGCATATAGCAGCATAATTAATTGATTCATATGCCTTTAAGCTTTTTCTCAAATATTAACAAGATAAGATTAAAAAGCATAGAGTTGTCAGCGCGGGGCGGTTTCGGACTGTGTCGATTACCTTGAGCAACGTTGGGTTTGTGTGCTGCGCCTGTTGTTTTGTGAGATAAAGAAACTCCTGTCGCAGCGCTGATACTCGCTTTTGAAAATGAAATGCGCTTTAGGTGCAGAAAAATACATTTTAGACATTCTTAGATATTCTTCTTATGCTGTAGCGCTGGTTGCCTTCTATAGAACATTATAGCAGACATTAAATTAAAAAAAAAAAAAATTCAGAATATTTACTCTAATATTAAGTAATTGCTTTCCCAAGTATAAAATACGTTGTGGGTAAAAATAGACAGGCAGGATTTTCCAATTCAAATTTTCACGTTAATGACTGCATAAGAGTTGTTTACAGGACCAAAAAAACCTCTCACACAAGTTGGTATATATACAGTATCTTATCGGAACTTCACGTAACATTTCTTATAATTTTCTCACAGACTTATTGCCAAGTACAATCATTTTTAGCCACGCAGCTTATGTATGGTATACCTTTGGTCTGTTCGCTGTTAGGGCAGTTGTGGTCCGTTGGATGAGGAGATTGACTTGTGATCAGAAGGTCGCAGGTTCGATCCCCAGATCCACCGAGTTGAAGGTGGTGTGAGTGATGAAACACTTGCTCTCCGTCTTCAACAATCACAGCTGTGGAGCCCTCAAGCGAGGCACCAGTTTCCTGACTGCTCCCCGGGCGCTGCAGCCAGGGCTGCCCACTGCTCCGGGTGTGTGTTCACGGTGTGTTTGTTCACTGCTGTGTGTGTACACTGGGATGGGTTAAACACAGCACAAATTCCAGGTATGGGTCACTCCATATCTGGCCAACTGGTCACTTTCACTTTTTCACTTTCACTTCGCTTCACTTCACTCTTGACCAAGTCAGAATGACGTGATGCTGTGAAAGGATTGTTACAGGCAGAGTCTGGTGAGATTTCTCATGAATTAAAGCATTATTAATATAAAAAAGAATATAATATATAATAATTATAAATGATTTAAATTAAACGTTTTGATCTCAGTGACATCATTTAAAATGTTTTATACTTAAAAAAAAGTAGTCAAACGTTAATATTTACCTCTTAAGCGGTTTTTCATTTTGAATATTAGTGTTTTTACCATTTTCACAGCTTCAAAAGTTTCTGATTGAACAAATGAATTTATTTATTTTGCCGTAAGTACATATTTGGCATATGCTTTTTTTTCCACATGTTTTGTTTATTTTACTCTATTGCTCTCATTCATTACTTTATTTTAAGACAGTGTTTTACTTTAGTTTGTGCTTAAATTAAAGTCTAGCTTTGTAATGGGAATGAACACGCACCAAAAAAAATTTATGAAAAAAAAAAACAGCATTAAGGTGTACAGTGTGAACTTAGCTTTCACATAAGTGTGAAGTCGCACATTATATGCAGTATCAACTCTTCAAATAAAATCCTTACTATCAACTCCCAAAGAATTTTTTTCTGTAGGTTACGGCTCCTTACAGGCTGCTCTCTAAATGTCCTGAGTTTAGCCTCAGCTCAGCCTCTCTTTGCACACGCAGACCCAAGCAGATTCTTGCTGCTGGCTTTGCAGGTAGTTCCTCCCATCCATCAGCTGGAATCGGGGTGTGAGAGCAGGTGATGCTGGCAGCTCCTGACAGGAAGTCACCTTGCGGGTCACACTGTTTGTTTCATGAATAAACATTTGTGCCTTAGAAAAGCACCCTGGCTCTGTAATGGCCTCTCAAGCCAACACTCCAGTGCTATTATAGAGCAGTGACTCCTGAACATCCACACAGGGATATTTAGTGAAGCCACACACATGTGCACTCAAGCCAACGCTTGAGATGTGGAGCTCCGCTTTCTTTACTTGTAAGTAGAGAGGATATACACAGTCAGCAAAAGAATTTGGCCTAAGCTTGGCATTTGTCAGGCACATTGGACAATTGTCTGGCAATGGAATACGGCATGTGGGCCAAGCTCGGCCCAAGTCTGGCAGAGGTGGTGCCGTGTTTAGTGTGGAAAAAAGTCCCAGCTATTATATTCACTGTAGTGCTTGACCCAGACATAAAATATTGGTACACAGGCCATGCTAATTATACAGAAAGTCAATATGTCCTTATTTACAATTAATTTACATTTTAAATCATTACTTAAAATACATTGAGCTTTTTCTGTTAACCCTCATGACACAATACAGTGGTACCTCAAGATACAAATGCTTCATGTTTCAAATTCAAGATATGAAAGGCCACTCAAAAAATATTTTTCCCAAGATATGAAAAACACTCATGAGAAATACATAATCGATGTTTGAAATTCAGGCGGAAGACAACACTGGGCATCACTTGACTACATTCAACTTCCAACCAAAAGTTCTGCTCTCCTATTGGTCAGTTCCAGCCCTAACGCTGTGTGTGGAGGCTTAGCTTCCGGCTCTCCTGCTGTTCTATATGGGGTTATTAGCGATGTGGTTGTCAAATTCATGACTCAATCTGCAAAAGTGTATCGAGTCATGCATTTACAAATAATATTGCTACACTAATAACCCCATAAGAGGCTATTTGCCCTGATGCTAATTGTTGATGTGTAGCATCCCGCTCTTCTATTGGTCAGATCAAACCCATATTGTCTTCCCAGAAGTGCTCTTCTTGTCTTCATGTTTGCTTTAGGTTTCGTGTTTTTTGTTCCAAATTCGTGAATATTTTCGTGTTTATTTGTAAAGCTCTGTCTGGTATCAATATTTGGTTCTTAAATGTACAGTAATTTATTACGGTACATGGGCCAGACAAGCCCCATCTGTGGCCTTTGGCTGGTATCAATTTTTTTATCCTACATGTACAGTAATTTATTGCAGTATTTGGGCCAGACACAGCCCATCTGTGGCCTTTGTCTGGTATCATTATTTGGTTCCTACATGTACAGTAATTTCTTTATAGTACTTGGGACAGACATGGCCCACCTGTGGCCTTTGTCGGATATCATTATTTGGTTCATACATGTACTGTAATTTCTTTATAGTACTTGGGCCAAGCAAAAGCTGAAAGTATGGACCAGATTTGGAACATGTAAAATGTGTGTAGGAGCCGTAGAGTAGCTGATTTGAGGGATAATGTAAAAATATTGGCAACATTTTTAAGGAAAATTTGCTCTATTTATGTAACTTTAACAACTGGATTTCATATCATATCTTAAGGCAGTGAATATGTATTTAGGAGGGTTATTTGTAAATATTCTGTGCTGCATGATTGTACAACCATCAAGTAAAGTCTGCTTCATGAGCCAATTTCCAAAGCTTAAAATGAGAAAAACAAAAACTCTATGAACAATAACCTCTCTCTCAAGAGGTCTCGGTGGATGCGGAACTGCGAGAAACTGGTGCAACATTTTTTTACCGAACAGTGAAAAGTAATAAACGTTCAAAGATTGAAGAATATGCAAAGTATTGTCGGTGCAATTTCTGGTGTGGAGTAGAAAAAGTAAATTATCCCCACGCTGACAGCATGAATTGATGTATATCAGATGTTGAAGGCAGTCAGCTATGTCAAAATATTATTTTTTCATGCACTGGTTGCGTGCTGTTGCTTTCGAGTTTGGGGTGATGTAATTATCTGTCAATCTCAGGCAGTAAATCACGATGTAAACAGGCAGAGTGGGGTTCGAATCAGACAAAGGTTTGGCAAATCAGCTCCGGAATGAGGAGGACACAGTGGGTCACTCGCTTTTTATGCTGGAAATGAAAAGCTACTAAATATTGCATACGCGCCACTGTGCTTGCTTCAAAATAAATGCAGGCGTCTCTTGTTTATGTCTTTGTGAGTGTTCAGAAAGTCCAGGGGGCATTAGAAAGACTGAAAATGTTTATTTAAAAGTAGCTCTTGATGAGGTGGTGTGTTCTCTTGCTTTAAAAGAGCTGGTAAATCTAAAATATCCCAGATAATGTGATTGATGTGTAAATACAATGACTTCCATTTCAATAACAAAAAAATATTCTTAAAAAAATGCTCTTCTACCGAGCCCCAGAGTAGTCAATCAGTAGTCAATACTATGGTCTGTGAGCTGCTAAATTTAGCAGATTTTCTTCTGTGTGGACCTCATACTTAGTAAATACTTCAGGACAATCACATTAATTAATGGCTGCCTTTTCAGGCTTCACATCTGTGACTTGATGTAATAATGTAGATCTTAAATCCCATTCATAATGGCCCATAAATAGTTTAAGAACACTCATGTCTCACGAATCTGCTTAAGAAGAGATTTAGTGATTGAGTTGTTCCCTGTAAGTCTGCTAGTCTGATTCTGTCCCCAAACTGTGTCCACCAAGCTAACGCTGTGGACTTGCTTACCCAGCATTCTTTGAGCCCTACAGTAAAGGTGCTCTTATTGAACTGTAGCAACTGTCTTATTACGATGATGAAAGGTCAAAAGAAGTCTAAATGTATCATGGTTGTAAGAAGGGTCAAATTCAAACGAGTTGTCAGGCTGTTTTCAGACTGCTTAATGGTGGGATCCATTATCACGGGCGATCGCTGCAGATACGTGGATTAATCATGCTTTCATTTGGGAGCGAACATCATATGGGCTGAAGAAAAGGTAGACTTTGCTTTAGATGGAGATTAATCAGCTTCATTATTTCAGTCACATGGTGTTGAGTCTTGTTCGAGAGAGGTATGTTGATTGTCTGGGATTGGAAATGTTTAATCATGATTGAAAAGGAGCAGTTACTCGCTTGTCTGTGCGTATTGTGCTGGTGGAGGAACAAAAGGTGATGTGGATCTTTACCAAAAGAACAGAAGCAAACACACAGGCTGCAAGGACTAACGCAAGTTACAAGTCTTGGAATGCACATAATGACCCAATTCATGACCGAGGATGTACAGAGGAGTCCTTTATAGTGTTCAGAGAAGGCTTGAAGCAGGTGAGTGTCAAGGTGACCTTCTGGATTGAAACACGTTCATCCGTGTTCTGGGTTGTTTCTTTTCCAAGGTAAATATGAACAGTGTTGTACTAGTTACTGAAAAATAAAACTAGTTACAGTTACGAATTACTTAATTCCAAAAGTAGCTCAATTACTTTACTTATTACTTACACTAAAAAGTAACGCGTTACTTTTAAGAAAATTTTTTTGATGTGTGAATGCCTTTTAATGCCCTTATTATTTAATTTCACTGCTGCGCGTAAAATAATGTTTTCAACCATCAACATAACTATCTTTATATATTTGTTTGGTAAGCATTATGATCAATATAAACTGGCAAAAACATTATATTATTATGAATGCTGATGCATTTAATTCAGACCAGCAGAAACTGAAAGTTTAAAGAAATAACATAAAACAGCTTGAATAATAGAACATAAACAATTAAAGTTACTTGTCCTTTAGCTGCTAATGTCGTCTTTAAATCATTTTATATTTTAAAATATTTGTTATCCAAGTATTTTGAGAAAGATTGAGAAATGTCCCATTTACCGTGTTCCACCATATATATACTGTACTCTACGTATAAAGTATAAAAAACTGGTATAAACTTTGTGTACTGAAATACTTTATTATATTTTTTGTTGTTTCTTGTTTTTTTTATATGTTTCTTTTTCACTGTACACTGCAGAAATATCTGTTGTTTTCAGTAATAGATTTTATTTAAACAGTTTCATTTACTCCTTTTTTTAATAACACTTATCCATGTATTTAAAATCAGCTCAAATGGTATGTGCAAATGTGTGCCATAATATAAGTTCAGTTTATTTTTTGGTTCCTAAATGTGACTCAGGTTAATTCACTGTTAATTAAAGCTCACTCTAGACTCTCCTCTGTTTTTTGAGGGTTTTGATATCGCTACACATTTGTTTTGGGCTGGATGTTGAATTGAGTCTCAGGTGAAAGAAAAAGGGAGAAGCTGTGTGTGCAGGAGAGATGAGTGTGCGCGTGTGTGTGCGTCTGTGACAGAGAGTATTTCTGTGATTGCTCTGTGTTCTCTCTGAACCCTGGCTCTGTACATGCTGCAGATCTGAGCAGTTTATATTGACCCCAGAACACTATCCAGCACTTTTCTGCCATCTTTGTACATTTCAGCCAATTTTCTTTGCATTGCAGTCTATAGCTTTCACATCTCTCTATCCATTACACCTATGTTTTTTCTTATTACCATAAAATATGTGATTTAAGATAGGAATATGTTCAGGGTGAGCAGAAGTAGTGAGGATGATGGGTGGTGTCATGTTCTGGGCAACTGGCCCACCTCTTTTTAACACCTTTAAATTTTTTTTTTTTACATTTGATGACTCTTTTTATGTCATTAATTCCAGTTTTTATATATATGTAGGCCATTTTCAAACAAAACTTTTTGATAACTTTGTCTTTTTCTGACTTCAAAATGACCGCCTTTCTAAAGGCAGCATTTCATGTCTTCGCTTGGGCCAGATTGTTGACTGGCATGGACATTTTTTATCAAATTTCTCAAATTCACTAGTTTGTGCTTACGTGTGCTTGCTCTACAATTCAGTGGATGAATAAATATCGTTTGCAAGAAGTCCTTTCCCTGGCACTTATTTATTAGATATTAGAAAACTCAAAATTTGTTAAAGGAATTTCCTGTCTACCCATTAAATTTATCATTCTTCCTTATTGACAATCACTCGATGTATTCTAAAGTCCGTCCTCCTCTCTCATTGGTCAACCAAGACATCAGTCAATTGAGTAAATGCTACATCATTACGTTTCCTTGACAAGCAACATAGTTCCTTTTCCTAATGGTATATTTTAGATTGTTGTGGTACTTTATTCAGCTTTATTTTTGTTTCTATATTGTCCTTTATAAAATGTATTGTGAGGAAAATATATCAAAATTGTACATTTAAGATATTTTAAGATGACTTTACAAGCTAGCTCAATGTACACTTTTAAGGAAATCTGTCCTTGACTCTTAAAAACAGCAGTTTTTGCGAATAAAAAATAGGAGTGTATCGTATAAAAAGAAAAATTTAAAAAATTGATTATATATATGACGACATATGACATGTTTTCAGACCGGACATAATTTTATATTGTGCTTTCTTTTTGTGTTTCATTTTGCCATATTTCTGTTAAGGGTCACCCCCCACCCCCCACCCATACCCCCGCTCTCCCTGCTCCAGAGCAATAGGAAGGTTCTGAGTTGTAATACCTCGACTGGCCGCAAGGGGGGGTGGGATCAGAGTTCTCACTTAATGTAATGTTAAAAATGCCCAACTTTGTAGCTCAAAAAACATATTTACAGCCCTAGTACTGTAATGTTTTTTTATTTATCTCAATAGTTTCGATCTTCATGAACACTCTGAAGGGGTGAATTATTTTAAAACTGGTTTGTTTTAGATATATAAAATGTAAATTTTCAGCCGAATCTTTGCTACGCCTATGTCCCGCCTCTGGACTCATATTTGCTTATCGGGAAGTAATGCACTTCCACAAAGGCGAGGCCTGTGTACGCCTATTTTTAGCTTGCTTCACTAATCATACGAAACGTTGCGCATGCTACGTTCATGTTATGGACAGTCTATGGTTTCTGTGTGAGACTGTGTGTGGAGTAATGCATGATTAGCAGTACACATGCACCTCTGAAGCTGCGTGCAGGTAGACTCTTGGAAATGTCCCTTCATTACTCATCACACTTCAAAGTGGTTCCTTAGAATCAAGTTATTATAGTAAAAGATATGATATTTAAAACAGAGCATTTTAAAACCTTGTGCAAGTGTTGAGTGTGAGTGTGAAAAACCATTCTTGTAGAACCTTGCATCCTGTTGTCCATCCATTCACCAAAACTATTAATCTAAAAATACATATGTCAGATCTGATAATAATACTAAAGCATTTACCAAAGAAGTGTTCTCTTTTTTGGTTTTGTTTTGTTAATTGTGGGATGAGTAGCACAAAAAAGCAGGATGCTCAGAACACATAACATCAGGGCTAGTGACCCTGATGTCAGAATCAGAATTGTTTGCTAAAGGTGAACAGGAATCTGTCGTGAAGCACAACCACTCAAATAATAAGAATTATTAAAGAGCTTTTATCACCACGAGCGCTCACCTGCTCTGAAAGTAAATCTTGAGCTTGACTTTAAAGACTCCATCTGTTGAATTGATCCAGCGGTTCATTTCTGTCTGGTGAAGCGTTTGGCTTGTTTGTTGCCGTTTCTTCTGCAGACAGGTCTAAATATAGAAATCATATTCTCAGCAGGGGCTCATTTGAGTTCTTAATCGTGTCCAGACCCGGTGGATTTGGCTTTTCAGCAGGCCACCTGTCCAACACATTAGAAGAGGTTTTTTTCTGGGCAGATGGAGAGAGGAAGCCTGTCCTTGTCTTAAGTATTCCATCAAGCCGTGTGTGCTGTCTCAGGTCTGCCAGAGCGAACACATTCTTCAAACGCACTCCAGCTGCAAAGACCACCGGCTGAAAAAGACTGCTCGTGTGGAAGGATGACCATCTTGCTCAAGTGTGAATTTTGCCTGCCTAGAATTGAGATGGATTCTTCTTTTTTGTTTTAGAATTTTAGAAACACAAGTTTGCTTTATTCATACAAAAACTATTTAATTCAGATGTAAGAGTTTAATTACCAAAGGCAATTATTAATGTTCAAATTTCTCTGTCAAACTAAATTTTTTTTCTGAGCGTTCTCAAGTTTTATGCAATTTTCTGTTTTCACAGATTTTTCACGGCCAAGGTTGTACCGGTTTATTTGAACAGAATAAGAGCGCCAGAATAACCAGTTTTTAGTGGGTGATGGAGCATCAGTGATATTCCCCATGAATTATTGAATGAATTAATAAATTGACTATTCAAATCACCCAACCAATCACCCAATCATTGAATCAATCAACCAACATATTAATTAATAAATCAACCAAATAATGATCAATCATCCAACCAATCAATAAAAATAAACCAACCTATCAATAAATAAACCGATTATGTGTTTATTTTTGTGTTTGCTGGATGTGTTTACCTCAGCCTTTTTTTCTCAGTGAGAGTGACTTCAGCAGAGTCCTCTATCGTAAAAACAACCATCTGAAGATTTTTCTTCAGGCCAATGATTTTTTTGGGTGTGTTTGTAAAACAAAAAGGTTAAAAAATGTATTTAAACCTATTTAAAGTTAGCTGCTGTCAGGTAATCACTAGAGTCGCTCAATGATGCGTAAACTCTGGAAACAACTGAGGATAATCAAAGCCTTGTTGAGCGATTTCAGCACAGCCAATCACCTTCATTGTAATCATCCTACAGAATAGAAATTCACAGCTCACTCTACACTCCTCGTTCAGTCTCTTTTGATTTTGGACTGATCTCGCTAGATTTTTGCCAGCATTAAGAATCTGTTTCAAGTTCTTTTTCCTGCACTCCTGGATCTGACTGTACAAGACCCTGTTTCATGAATATTGCTCAAGTTTTTGCTCAAGTACAGCTATCATTCTGTGCAAACATAGCTTGTAATAGAGCAATCTGAGTTCTCTAAGATCCAAAAATATGAGCTCAAAGAGCTCAAATCCTAAGAGCTCAAAAATATGAATTTAAACTTGAAATTGTTAATTTTTTCACTGTCTTTGAAATCCAATCCGCTTTATAATGTGTGCAAATGATCTCATCTTTTATACAATGTTAATAATAACATTAATGTCGATTGTTTGCTCCATTGTTATTTTGTTTTCAAAATCAATTTTCTTATTTCAAATGTGTTTATTGTCTGTAGCTTGTGGCACCACTGAGACCTGTATTAAATCTGGTGAGAAATCTGAAAGATCAAGCTCTGAGTGATACAGACACAGATCTATTCCTCCGGGGTTTCCCGTCACACTAAATCAATCAGAATTTGCCTTTTGTCATCTATATTTCTGTTCTCTCGTAAAGCTGCTGCCGAGAGAACATGGATGACTCGTCTACACAACATCTATACCTGGCAACATTTATTTCCATCCCTAAAGCAGCCATTACTGTAGCTCTTATTGCTTGGCTTTACCTTCAAGTGTCCTGTGACGTCCTGTCACCCTGATCCAAGCCTGATGGGAAAAGCAATAACGCCACATTCTCCTGGATAAGAGCGCTACATAGCCAGCAATATCCTTTATAGTGACTCTATGATAATAATATGGCAGATATTGTCGAGGCTGTGGAAGTGCTGGCAGTGTGTTAACAATATGAATTCTGATTAGAGCTCAGATAACGGCCGCAGCCATTCCGGCTCCTTTATCATCCGCTAAGCAGATTGTGCACTGTCTCAGCCGGTGTTTTATTAGCACATTATACAAATTGCAAATGCAACAAACACCATAAATAACTGGCAATACAGGTAAACAAACAAACTAAGGAGGTGCATGGATGTGTTGGCTTAGTCGAGGAAGTTAAGAACGCCAAAAATTATGACAAACCGAGGACGATTTAGATGGTTGAAATTCACCTGCTCAGCAGAACCTTCTGGGATCGGACCGGTGAGGATGAGCCAGTTTGTAGGGACGATGTAGAACTATATCTAGTGAAATCCACATATCATAGACCTAGAGGCCTTATTTTGGGGCGTTTCCTTCTTGTAGGATACCTTCCAATCACTTATGTTTCTTTTAGATGGTTTCTTTTATGTTTCTCCAATCTATTCTTCTGTCTTGCAGTCTGGATTTGATTAAAAATTACCTTTTTTTGACAAATAAAAGTTATCTTTTCACAGTTTTATTAGAGCTCCGCCCTACAATCTGCTTGCACCAACCAATCCTAGTGTAGCCACATGAGAGTAACCTTGGAAACAAGCAATGGTGCAGTAGTGATGATATAAAACTAAATCTAGTGAAATCCATGTGTCAGTTGTTCATTTGATTTTAAATTAAAAAAACTATATTATTTTATTATAACCTCGCCCAATTTTCCAAACCTAACACTATTGATGCCAGTAGTTCCATGGGTCACACTACACTTTCCCAAAAGGAAAAATCGGAACCGAAAGCGACACAGCCCGTAATTGTTTTTTGCATTTTTAGTTTTGAGTACACAAATACATTTTTTAATTACTTATAAAAGTTTTTAATTACTTTTTTGGTTTGCCTGTTTAAAAGTAAAGTCAAATGAATGAATAATACACATATTTAGTGACTTTTAGTGATATTTAGTGATTTAGTTTTCTTAGTTACTCATGATACATTAAACATTGATTCCCAGTCCCGGTTTTAGAGTCATTGAACAAATCAAATCATTGTTTCAATTGAGTCAAAGAGAAAGTTTTTCAAATTTTACTATTTTTGTCAACCAGGGCCTTGTGTCGAAAGGGTGCACAGGCCCATCAAAAAGTGAGTGTTGTTAGACAGTAGAAGATGGCGCTAGAGTCCGTGCTTTCTCTGCAGCTCCCAAAGGTGATGAGGGTCTTAACGCCTGTGTGTGCATCTGTGTGTGTGTGTATGCGAGTGAATGTCTGTGCAGAGCAAGCCAGCTCTTTTAACAAGACAGCGGTGCTAATTTCACAGCTAATACTGATCCGTTCCAGCTGGGCAGCCCGCTAGCTGCAGGGGCTGCTGGGAAATGGACAGAGCAAAGAGCGATATCACTGCTGTGTTTCAACCATTTTCATGTTTCTTCATTTTTTTCACATCCGTGGTTGATTCTTTAGGTCGTTCAGCTGGAAGAATATCCGTTCTGTGTATTCTCTGGTGCTGTGTAACCACCTTACACTTCGATTGCATTGTATTTTGAGGAACTGAGAGTACATCACACCGCAAATGACTAATGATGATGTGTGGCATCGGGTTTTTGGTAATAAAGCAGATTGCTTTGTATGGGCATGAAGCCGGTGGGGTGTTTTGTGTTGGCGATCTGGCTTGTCTTGCTGTGTAATCGCATTGCGTGGGATTTTACCTGTACACATCCCCCCGCCCCATTCCCTTCAGTGGCTTCATTCTCAGCTAACGGGATTTGCTTCGGTGCAGAGATCTGCCAGCGGCTCTGCTCTCAGGCTCCTCACACACACACGCACAAACACACACAGACACAACGCTCTTAATTACACACTGACAAGAGATCAGCGCTGACATCCCCCCCCCAATGGAGACGCACACATACTGTTAGATTCTCTCCACAGCAATGCGCAAATTCTATGTTATTGCCTATGTTCCACAAACAGTCTCCTAAAACAAAAAGCACAGTCTTTACTATTATTATTTGAAAAATAAAATGTATGTAGCTTTAAATTATGTTATAATCATCATGCTGCTGAATGTACGTGCTTAAACAGAGGTACAACCTGGTCGCCAATAAACAAATTTTTTTTATTTAAGCTGTAATATATGGTCTCATTTTTTTAGATGGTAAAAACATCTAGGGCCCTGTCCACAAGTACGGGTTTTTTCTCACCCCAGTTATAAAAACAAAAACGCGTCCACATGAGCACGGGTAGAAAGTCCATCCACACCAAACCTGTTAAAAAACTGTGAAACGCTGTAAAGGGTGAATTAACTCAGTAGAGGGCAGCAGACTCCTCCACCCTGCAGTTAAATCAAGGACTCAGAAGCATATTTCAGCCCTGAAACACTTTTATGGGTGCTAAAATAGAATTAGGGTTTCCCAAACCATAGTATACAAAACAAAAATGTCTGAGCAGTGTCCAAATGTGTACTTTTTTTTTATTAGATTCTGAACCGGCTGATATCTCTCGTAATCCACTGCACTCGGGCGGAAGGAGTTTTCTCTGGGACCCAAACAAGCAGCTATCTCTGAAATATGAGTCATTTTAAAGAAGAAGCACAGAAATAAGAAGTAGCAATATAGACAGTGTTATATTTATTATTAGAATTTTTTTAAGGAGGAATGGGAAAGGAGGAGTTAAGTTCTCGCACACGTCGTGTGTAACTACTTCCATCACGTGATGTTTTAGCACATCCCAGATCATGCACACTTTCGTCTCACACACTAAAACGTATGTACATTTTTTTCTGAAATGAGTTTGTACTTTAAGACTGCAGTGTAAGTGTTCGGATAGGGACTCAGCAATAGTCATTAACAACAACTGTTACTCTCAAAACATCCTACTTTGTCTAAGGCTCAATTGGTTCCTATTCAAAACTGGCGTTTTATTGCATCTGTGCCAGATGAGCCCATCAGCAGCAGTACCCGCAGATCGCTGCTGTTTGGGGAGTCTGTTCTGTGATTAAATACGTTATTTGACTCTGTGCTTATGTCATCCTGTACATTTCAGAAGATGTGCCTTAACACAGAGAATAGCAGCGCAACCCCTCGCTTTGTCCCCTTTAACCATGGAGCTCTTTGAGCAAGTGCTATTGCATCTGCAAAAAATATTTTATAGCTCCTCCAAAACTCCTGTAACCAGAATTAACGGGGTTATGCGAGGTAAACGAATCTGTAATGTTTCCCCAAAAAGATCACTGGCCAGCGTTTTCAAATGAACTTGGTTAAGGTGAAACGCTGCTACAGATACGTGTGGACACACATCGCAGCCACGTATAAAAAGCACGATTACAAAATAACCAGGTACACGTGGACACTGCCTAGTTCAGGAATCACCAAATCTGGCTCTGAAGGTCAGGAGCCCTGCACATTTTTGGGTCAACCATCAATAAACACATCTGTTGCACTAATTAAGCCCCAAGTTCCTTGTCTGAAGCTAGAGTTGGATGCCAACTAAAATGTGCATGGCCCTGAACCTCCAGGATCTGATTTGGTTGATGGTTCATGTTTTTAACACCCCACGCTAAGCACCTGCACTGCTGACAATCATGATCTAATTCAAGGATGACCTGGAGGTCCCGGAATCCTGCACATTTTAGCTGCAAGCCTGCTCTAGCATGCATCTTAGCATGCATCGGACCTTGATTAGTCCATCTGATGTGTTTCATGATGGTTGAACAAAAAATGTGCAGGGCTCCGGACCTTCAGAGCCAAATTTGGTGATCCCTGATCTATATGTGTTGACCATCAGGAATTCGACATCATGCACTACACCTGAAGCACATTTATCATAGCTTAAATTCCTCTTTTGCAAAGAATGTTCCTTGGTGACCAGGTTGTACCTGTATTTCTTCTAGAATCTTTGAGCACTGACAAGTAACTGTACGCATCTGAGGTCTCTCTTCCTCTGTTGAGTGTGTGATCCAGCTTGTTTAATACGGCACGTTTGCTTCTCACAGTCTGACACCACTTTTTCTTTGTAGCAGCGACTATCTGACCTTTTCCTCTGACAAGCTCTCTTTGTCCAGCCGGAGGACTATCTTTTTGCTCAAAACAGCCAATCACAGACATCACACTCATCCACTGGCCAATCACAGCTTTTGAGATGTCACATACTGCATGCAGGTATTAAGAACAGAAACAGATGCTTGCTTTTGACGATTACTACTTCTGTTTTTTTGAGCCCTGTGTGTCAAGATGAGTTTGGAATCCGAACACTTTCAATGCAGAGCAACACACTTTTTTTTTTAACTGCAAAAGTGTATGTTTATTAAATTGATGCCTGCCTTCTGCTTGCATGACTTTAGTTCAGGCAAACACAAGCATTTATTTCTGTCAGCCTCTACACTTTTCGTCGAAAGCCAAACAAAAAGAAGGACTAAATTGCTTTTAGCTAAGGAGGGCGGTCTTATGAAAGTGTTCAGTAAATTGCATTCTGAGTGTTATGAGAGTGTGTGGTACGCTCTGTTATTGTCAAAGACAAGAGGGGTAATTCAGTGTGAATGTGGCCTTCAGATTGGTTTACCAGACTAACAGAGTCACTCTAAAGGATTTCATTCTGCAGAAAAGGCCTCCATTTGATATAATATGCAGCATTACTTGAATCAATACATAAAATATCTTGTGATGGATCAAGAAACAGAAAAAGATTGCAGAAATGCGCTACATGTTTTTCTTTTTTTGTAGCAAATTCCCCCCCTGATGGCTCAATTGATCCACTTCGAGTCGATTTATTGTGCATCACATCAATGCTGGTTAGTGTATCAGAGGAAATATTGAGCCAAATCAATAGAATCAGTTGGTGCTTGTCTCACAGCAGTGATGCTAGCTAAGGCATGGCTTCAGCACATCTATACATCTCCTCAGCCAGACTCCATATTAACGAATGATGTCAGTGTGTGTCCAACACACGGTGCAAGCAAACTGCTAAATGACTAAACTTTGAGCGCAATAACTGCAATAGCCATTCGCTTCAGAAGCAGATCCATTTTGCTGATTGAGAGGGAAGAACGCACAGACCTTGAAGAGAATTAGAGAAGTGCTTGAGACGCAATGTAACCTTGCACTTAATGATGTTTGTTCAAAGGCTGCAAGCCTGTGTCTCAGTCTGCAAGGCAACTCTCTTTGAGCCTTAAAGGAACCACAGACTTCCAGAAATAAAGGCGAAGGAAGGAACTCACTCTGGAACTTTTAACAACCTTAACTGTGGTGCTCTTGAGCAAAGCAGCAGTTCCCGACTGCTCCTCAAGCACAGCTTGCTCTGCATGTGTATTTGGATGGGTGTACTCACTCGTGGGCATTTATTTAACCCCTATTTTCTTGACATTAGTCAAATTTTAAGTTTTCTTCTTCTGCAGACTCTTAGAGTCAAATAATAATTACTATTAAAATATAAGTTTTTGTTAATTTATGTGGACTCCAGGTGGTGTATAAACTATTTAACATTGGAACAGTGAAAAAAAAAATTGTGTTTGTTGCTGAACAATAAATGTAAAAAACACACTGAGTTTTGTGTTTGGAGAAAAGTCCAGCTTTTTTTCAGATTTCAACAAGCAGAACATTCTGCAGTTACTAAGTCACTTGGTTGAAATCGTACAGAATAAAATGTATTTTTTGCTGGAATTTTTGTAAATTTAATATTTTGTTAATCCACACTTGGCTTTTGTAAAGCTGCTTTGAAGCAACTCCAAAAAGCACTATATAAATACTTTTTGATAGATTGAATGTGTATTGTGTATTGAGTATTGCGATGTGTATTTTAAAGAGTGGTGGTCTGAATGGGTTTAGAATGTGCTTCAAAGAAATTTTACAATCAAAAACGTTTTATCTTGTTAAAGAAAAAAATCACCATGTAGTTTTTTTATTCAATTGCTCCTGGTTCTTTTAGTCCTGTAGGAAACCACTAGGGATGAAAAATTTTGCATTTAAACAACTAACATAGTGACTAATGAGTGTTTACCGTTTTGAGTCTAGTATAAAAGATTTTGATGACTTCAGGCTACATGTGGAGGTGTCAAACTCTGCTACCTACCATAGCCTGTGCCCTGTGAAATTATGTTCTCATTCTCCTGTCACATCATCTAAAAGAAGAGAGAGATAATATCCCCAGTCTATGTTAAAACAATTCTGATAAATAATCGGAATCGATTCTAAATAGCAGGTTATTTAGAAAAATTCTGTAAAATATTTACCCATGTTTTAATATATTTTTATTGGTACATTTTTATGAACACCAAATATAAATTTTTCCTCTATCGATTTGGATTTCACATCTAAATATCCAATCCTAAATACTAAACGCCACGGCAAAAACAATAAGCAATTCAATTTTTAGAAGACCTTGCAAATAATTAGTACAATTTTTGATAGCACTCATTTTTTTGCAGTAAATAGTTTTTCACTAGAAACCAAAAACATGTTTCATGTCCCATAAAGAATCTAAATTACCCTCCAGAGTGAACGGTGGGTGCATCTGGACCTGGCAATGTGAACTAGATATCAGTGTTATCAGAGAAAAGCATCTATAAAAGTAAGCAGCAAAAGAAAAGTTAAACAAAAAGAGGATGCTTCAAAGTTATTCATACTTACTTTTATATGTCATTATAAACTTATTTTTATATGTGTGCGCGTGTGTGTGCATGTCACATGCCACATGTCAATGTATAGACATCACAAAATTATGTTTTTATTTATTGAAAGCTGTGAAGAACACAACAGAATTTTATTCCATAATGTCTTCATTTCAGAAAAGGAAAAACAATACAGCATTAAACTAACATTTGCATCAGATTTTTCTGAAATATTTTCTTTCCGAGAGCAGCGTTTTGAAGCTCCTTACTCTCATTTTGACCAGTCACCTGACACACAGTGTGTACATCCAAGTCAATGAGAATATTAATGAGGTTACCAAGGAGATAGCATTTACTTTAATTAGTAGAACCAAGACTATGGCCTTTTTTACTTCTTCATGGAGAAGAGTCACAAAAGGAATTGATTAGTTTTGGCATTTAGTCTCTGATCAAGTGTCATCTATTGCTTCAGGAGGCAAGGAGATAATCCAAAGTGACATTTCTCTGCCGGCTCTTTCTACACTGATGAAGGCAATTACCTCATCCCTAAATGATCATTTGCAGAACTTTCAGCATCTTGAATGTGTATGCGTGTGTGAGATTTGCTAATTTATTAAAAGGCGTGATACTGTAACTATCAGGTGAAGGCACATTTGAATATGTGTTTATGATATTTGCACATTAAAAACTAATTATATCCAAATGATTACTGTTTTGTTTTGTTGCGAAATTTGTTTTGAATCATGATGTGTGTTACATGTCTCTAAATTTGAGAAACATCCAGTTCATGGTTTTAATGTGAAAGTGTTCTGTGTATCTAGTTCTGGTTTGTACAAAGAGATTTTGTCTAAGTTATATTTTTGGGGTATCGAAGGAAGACATCGCGTTGCTTGAAGAACGGAATGCATAGTCGACGAGCCTTTAGCTTACTTAACTTGATCGAATTCACACTTTTTCCACTCACCTTATATGCACTTAAAATGCACTTAAATTGGCCATTTATCAGCTTTTGGCGTTTCCTTCAGCATTCACACTATCTACATTAGTTGCATGTAGTGAATGTAAAGCATAACTTAGATGAAAAATGTCCTCACGGATACCCATACTTTTGAGTTTGAAGTCAGAATACTGAGATTATAGTCAGAATTCTGAGAAAAAAAGTCAGAACTTCAATTTTATTTTCTACAGTGGCCCTAATCCTCTTCCATACACTTGAGTAGCCTTTAAATTAGTAAAACAAAAAAATATTCTTCACCCCCCTCAGAAGAAGATCCAAGCATTCTCCATTAAAAAAGCTAATGGGGCCAGGGGTGTAAGCATGTCTTTTTAGCTGTAAAGTTCATTTTTAACATGGCTGTCAATGGGAACATTCTCATTTCTCATCAACCTCAAGTGGTCAGAAAACAAACTGTATTTAGGTCACTTCCTGTTACACATTGAGAGAGTAAACTGAAGGTTGCCCCTCGAGCAAGAGCTGTGCGATAACAGCACTGTGTTTTGTATGGATCATGTTTGAATGGCTTCATGCTGCCCTCAGTAATACCAATCACTACAGAATTGTGTTATGTAAGGAGTTACGTAAGGAGCTCTAAAGCTTTCTATTAAGGGCCATTTCAGAATTTGAAATCTGAATCAGCCTTTGAAAGTTTCTTGAGACCAGTCTCAAGAACCTAACCAGGCCTAACCAGGAATACGAATCAGAGTGCATCAGTCAAAGCTGTTGGGAGTTTTCGAGATTTAAGGTATACATGATTGGCTCTCTCAGAGAAAAGGTGTGGCTCATCGAGAGACAAAGCTGGTGAGATTTAGGTGTAAATTTAGGGCTAGTTCCATGGGCTTTTGATACTCCAATACGCTCATGTGCAGATTCAGCAAACACAGTTGGGCACATATTACACCCAGAACCGGTTTTTGGCTCTATGCATCATCATTCCAATCGGCTCGTTTCGCTCGATATGCATGTGAAAAGATAGCAGTCCTTGTTGGTTCCTGTGCTTAGTTAGATCTTCACAAGCAGATCACACAAAGGCATAATTCAGTTTTTTACAATCTCTCTTTTAATTACAGGGTGGCATTTTAAAATGGCACACCAGTTTTCAGAATTCTGTTCAGAACTCAGTTTCTTATGGGTAAAATTATCCAATCACATAACAACTTTCCACAACCACTTTTATAATCTTAAGCTTTCCTAAAGCAACCATCAATCTATATTTTGATTCCTGATGTAAACTTTTTTTTACCATACTTTCCAGACATTTTGGCTCAAATTACTTTTCAAGATCCTTTCATTCACGACTGTATCCACCAATAAAACCCCTCTGACAGCGAAAGTCATCAAACCCTTTCATGCCAATCACACATCTCCAATCATCTGTGACCATGTTCTCTCGTCACCAGTTTCAGATGCAATCAAACCCTCCCTTACTGTAGATTTACTCTGAGGTACATCACCTGCCGTCAGTAAATGGCTTTTAAATGTCATTTTGTATCGATTTCAGTGTCTTTCTAATGAAAATACGTCCAGAGCGATTGACTGGTTGCTATTATAGGACATTTTCATGGGTATAATCTCTAACCCTTCTGGATGCAAAAGCTCTGAAAAGGTTTATGGCACATTTATGTTCCTATTTTTGTGTGCAGCCTAGAAGCGGAGAGCAGGAAACGGTAAAATCGGTGCAGCGCACATAAATTCTCACTCAGAAAAACAGGCTGTTCGATAACACAACGCTCATTACTCACGAGGAACTGCCGCTACTACACAGCACAAAGGAAAGCCACTTCCTGTTTGCGTTCTTCTGGAGCTGTGCTGGATTCAGAAATATTGCAATGCATTATAAAAAACATTGATTAGTTCCCAATGTCCCACCACTCAACACAAATCTGTGAATCAACTGAAGGATTATGTATCAATTATGTGAGATTTCAACTCTTTCATTGTCAGCTATGTCACTACCATTTCAAGCTGCAGAAAGGCAGTGAAAACACTGTCAATCTGTGTGAACCCAGTGTTTGGTAGCACTTTATAATAACTACACAATACTAATCATTTATTAAGCATTAAAAAACAGTTAGCAAGTAATTTATAAACCATTGTTTATATGTTATTACACATTTGTAAGCCGTTTATAAGTATAACCTTGAAGGCTTTATTCCTGGTTTATAAGATTCTATTTAATATGCTTATTAAGACTGATTTCATGCTTTATTGAGAATCAGCAAATAATTTATAAATGAAACTTTTCATTATTTAAAAAAACAGTTAGTTATTATTTTTAAGTGATTCATGAGATCATTTAGAACATGTTCATACAATCATTATTAAACTAATTAAAAGTACAGGATTAATCTTATTGATAACAGTATCACTAACAAAACAATAACTAGCTGGTTTTGAAATAGTGAAAAGTTTAATTAATTAATGATTAACTGACCTAAAACAAAACATGAATTTAATGTTATTAAGCATATTCAGACGCTTATAAACCAGGAATAAAGCCTTTAAAGTTCTATTTATAAATGACTTATAAATGTGTAATATTTGTTAATGCTAAACTATTTGTTAATGCTTAATAAATTATTATTAGTGTTTAGTTATTATAAAGTGCTACTCTTCAACTTGATTACCACAATAGTTGCCTTGCAAGTCGTGGCAGTGAGGAAAATTAACCTAATAGCACCTCAAACAAAAAAAAAACTATATTTGCTATTTTTCCACTGATACTCACATAATCTTTATTCTCGTTTTCAGATAGTGAGTTGATGGTGTTGTCAGTGTTCAGTTGTTTTGTCCAGTTTTGAAGTGACAGATCCTTAACAATCCTCGCAGAGCTGCTGGATTATGGGAAAAATGATAATAATGTTTTTTAGGTAACGCTAACTTTTATTCCTTGCTACACGTGGAGTTCAGTCCGAGTTATGAGTCCAGTACCAGAGGAGTACCAGTTTGAGTTTTGAGTCAGCCAGAAACACTTTTAATTTGAGACTATGCTTACTGAATGGATTTATCCAACCCAATGTCCTTTGGTCCTAGGTGGGTGCCCTCCAAGACTGCCAGCCTTGCTGTTGTCACCGCTTGTGCAATGATGGTGGGAGAACTACTGAATTTCAGATAGCCAGCCTCACAGAACCTCTTTTGAAAGGGAAAGAGGGAGCTAACGTAGGATTTGGTTTCCCTATTGGAGTTTTACACCTTCACCAAGTTCGTTTGCCTTCTACAGGAAATGCAGTGAGAATTTAATATGTGGCACTCATGCAAATATTCAGTGCGAGAGCTGAAGGCTCCTGCAAGCACACAGAGACAGACCAGTGTTTTCATTAAAGTTGGTGATGAGATCAGTTTGTTGAGCATCAGATTTGTCAATTCATTCATTCTTTCAGTGTCTTAAATTTCTTGATCTTAAATCAGTATGCAGGGGAAAGTGGCACACATGCCATATTTCAGAACATATCTGAACAGCTCGATTAAATTTTTTTGTCCTTCTAACCCGACCTGCTTTCATATGTGGTCCCGAATCTGTATCCGTTTTGTTTTTACAATGCAACCAGACTTTTATGGGTTTGCGTTCTTGAGCTGCAGTTTCTCACAGATATGAGTCGCTGAAGACTGTCTTTTACTGAAATTGTTACAGGAAAATTCTCAGAGAAATATTTAAAGGTTACAATAACATCTATCGCAGCACTTCTAACCTCCACTATATTTTGTAATACCTTCTCTTTTACAGCTGAATCTTTTTCTAAATTCTATTTAGTACTAGTAATATTGGCTCTGATCAGATGTTTATGGCAAAAAACCTCAAGAGTGCCTGATCGCATACGTGTTCATGTTTAGCTTCATTAACAGTGCATTCTGGGAGACGTAGTCCGAATTGAGCTATAACACTTGCAATATGAATGTAGCCTAAGAGCAACTCTGCAGCAACTGACACAGCATCAATTCAACAAAATATTTTTTATCCTTAAATATTTTTATTTATTAAAATATTATCTCCCACTCTTGAAAAAAAAGTAAAATGATTTTTATTGTTTAGTAAGTTCTATGCACACTTTCCTTCATATTCAGAGTCACTTCTGATTAAAAATGAACTTTATGCACTAGATTAGAATCAGATGAGACGAGGTGCATCTGCTGAGTAGCTGCACACAGAGCATCAGTTTCTACTCTCTGCGGCCGTCAGAAGAAACTAGTTAGTTCATGGCTTTCCGTGTTCTTCGCTATCACAAGAACTTGTATCTTTGAACTCCTTGTCAGTTATTCAACTAAAAGCTGATTTTTAAACTGAAAACTTAATGTTGGATCGCTTATGTCAAAAGATTAGGCATTTGTCCATTTCCACGTTCTTTAACTCTTTTAAAAGTCTCTTGACAACTTTTCAGATGGCACGTTTTGATTTTTAACTTTCTCATGTATCTCTTGTCCATGGTTTTTTTTTTGTCAGTCGATGAATTGTTCAGTTTTTCACAGTTTATGTTGCTTTCTATTGCTAGATAAAAAACCAAAGACAATAATTTGTGATTTTCTTCTCAAGCAACTGTCATTTTTAATCCATCAAGGAATTCTTCTCTTCCATTGTTCGGCACTTGCTATTACTGATTTAGCATTTAGGGTGGTAAAAAATGAATCTAAATGTCGGCCAACGGGTAACGCAGAAGCTCTAGGCTGATTTATTTCCAACTTAATTCCAAATGGCTTGACATGATGAACGCTACAGAAAGTGGGCAGTTGTGTTTTGGATGCATTAAAGCGGCTGTTGTGAGTTGCCTGATTGAAAATCATAAATCAATGGAGTCAAACCCTGGACCGGAGAGCTAAGAGAGTAAACGGCAGAAAGTCAGTGCAGGGTGCATTATTAGTCGAAACACTGCTGGGCCTAAAGTGAGAGAAAATCATGTGCTTTATGAATAATAAGCTGTTGAATCTGATTTATGTACATCTAAATATGTTTGATGGGACTGCCGCCTGTATGTTTTCACCGAGGAAGAAAAATATGAGATGTGAGTTGTGTTTGCGATTGACGTTATTTAGAGTCTTCACATACTGTTAGGGCATTGCAAGTTGGGAAATAGCGCAGGTGCCTCCCATTTAGAAGGTTGCTGGTTCGAAGGCAGCTCCAGGACTTTTGAAGTGGAGTTTGCAGGTTCTTGCATGAATAAAACACAACTTTTTCTATCATGTGAATATGTTCTTGTGATGGTCTTGTGTGGGTCTCTGTATCTTCAGGAACATGAGCTGAACAACTGTGTTATCTTAAAATACGTTAAAAAGTAAAGTAAATAAACGATGATATCGTTATATCATTAGTACTCAAAAATTGAGATATTAGTATTGTATATTAGCATTGGGTGTGTGTATGTGTGTGTCTGTGCGTGTGTATATAAAAATTAAAAATAGAGCTTTAAATAAAAATTTTGTGAGTAAAAATAATAAATAAATGAACTTTTATAAATAAACTCAAACTAAATAAACTATTGTATGTATTTAAAAATAAAGCTTTAAATAATTATGTAATGAGCAAAAAAGAATTAAATAAAACTTCAAAGATATGCTAAATATATACGTGTGTATAAAAATACAGCTTTAAAATTAATTTTTATGAGTAAATAATGAATAAAAAAATCTCAAAGATTTGTTACTTTCATCAGATTGTTTTTGCTTGGTCGTTTTTGTGCATCTTTGGGTGTAATATATATTTTTTGGATACATGTACATTTGCATCTCTGCACTATTTCTGGCAGTGTTGAATTGAAGGTACAGTAGTTGCTTCCAGAAACAGTCTAATTGTATTCATAAGGAAATAAATACTGAGAAAAGCTCGCTGTGGAGTTGCAAATCAAAATAAACAGAAACACTTTGAGGCGGTAGTCATAATTTATGATGAATCATTGTTTTGTGCCAGCGCCTGTGGAAGCTTGTGTGTATTCTGGGCTCAGATGCCGGTGAGCTTGAGTTTGGCATATCTTTGTTTTTTTTTCCTTGTTGAAGCTCTCAGCAGGGAAGGAAGATCTCTGGCCAGCCATTGAGGTTTGTGCTTTAAAGTGATTCATGGGGCCGTCTCACGAGACCCTGGGCCAAAGCTAATCACAACTTCGACCCACTTCTAGATTCCAATGACTGAATCAATTGAGCTGAGTCTCTCGGAGGAGCACAACAAAGTCTGTGTGACTGCAACTTTAGCCTTGTGTGCCCCAGTGCTAACACAAGGCAGTTTCTCTGACCTGTCTGTGATTGGCAAAGAGATTCTTTACACAATCGTTAGACTGCAAGTGACAGAAATAAATAAGTTATGAGACAAAATGTCCAACGAATATCTTTTATTGTTCTGCATGGAAAGTTCTGTTTGTGAGTTAAAAAGTTGTGCCAAACTAAATTCGTGCTAACGACCTGCTAAAATGTAGTATCCACTGAAATGTGGGCTTCTCAATTTTTATTTCTAATGCACTAAAATGATGATGTTGTACCACTTCATGTTAACAGCACATGAGCACTGGAAGAACACATATAGCATGTGATTTTTCTGCATCTGTGTGCATTTATTTGCAGAGATTAAGTGTTTATTGTGATTGGCAAGAAAGTATGTGGCACATGCTGGTGGCCAATCAAACGACAGCTGCTCAAGCGTTCTCAGAAACTATTGAACGTTTGAGATCTGGTGCCAATTCATAGATGATTTTAAAGCACTTAGTTAACCAAGTTAGCAGAGTAACTAAAAGGGGACTACTGTATATTATTGTATTCTGGCAGGCTGCAGGCTCTGAGGAAAGAGAAGTCTCGAGATGCTGCTCGCTCACGCCGGGGAAAGGAAAATTTTGAGTTCTACGAGCTGGCGAAGATGCTTCCGCTGCCCGCCGCCATCACCAGCCAGCTGGACAAGGCCTCCATCATCCGCCTGACCATCAGCTACCTGAAGATGAGGGACTTTGCAAATCAAGGCGACCCGCCGTGGAATCTGCGCATAGAGGGCCCACCACCAAACACCTCTGTTAAAGGTCAGATACCTGCTCGTGCTGTCTTACTAAACAAAGTTCAGGAGGAGCATGATGGACCATGAGCCAAATCATGGCAGGTAGCACCACTTAAGGCATGCCACTCACTGACGAGTAAACAGAAACCTAGCACTAGATGCTTCTACACACAAATCACATTTTTGGATAAAATTTTTTAAATATTACTAATTTCACTGAAAGATGAGAGGGTGCTCAAAACCTAAACATAAACACTAGTTCAGAGCTGTTTTTATTATCGCTGCACTGTCCGTGATTTCAATGATTAAAATCAACATGTTTTTTGATGCCTCTTTTCCATTTTCTCAAGACTTATATTACCTTTAAAGGTGCCGTATCATGTAAAATTCGACCTTCCAGACATTTCTTGAATGCATTAGTGTTGTCTTCTCATGCCTTGAGTCATATTCATATTGGTTAGTGAATGTTTGTGTGATTACATTTTTTTCTGGGAGCTCAAAAGGGCTTGATGGCCATAGTTATGCCCATTGACAGAAGCACAGCCCACTAACCAATCAGATAAGGAGCTATTGCAGCTCATCTTAAAGAAGAACATATACCCTGGCTGACCCAGATGTGAACCGTAGTTTAACCACGTCATTAAATATTCTACAGAAAGAATGTTTTGGATATCCTGGGTCAAAAAATTAATGAATTCGTCAGAAGGGGGTGGATTTTATGTGTGCGGAAGCCAGCAAGGTTGTGATGGAAATATCAATGGGAGGAACAAGGAGTACACACCTAATTTTACAGAGCACAACCATTTGAGACGATAAAAAAAAAAAAAGATAAATACTACCTTTTGAGGATTATTAAAGGTGAAGATAGAGTATAGAGGGTTCAAACATGTATTATAAATGGTTTAAAGGGCATAACATGGAACCTAAAGTTCTTTATGCTAACCTAATTTGTATGAGCCTAATTGTAATTGTACAACATTGTGAACTGATTGAAACAGATGTTATTTGGTATGACTGAGATTCCAGCATGCACCACACAGAGTTCTCATGGTTACCAGCAAGGACAGGAAGTTAAGGGTGAAAGTGAGGATGTCCAGAGAGATCATAAGTTGTGCACATCAGACTGGAGAAGAAACATAGCTCCTGGTTATAAATAAACAAGAGAGTGTCGTGCCCTGGAGAAGCCTAATTACTTACCGGTGTCAGATGACTGAAGCAGGCCATAGATTTAACAGTAACTATGGATCCTTAGCTGGAGCGTAACGATCAGGTGAGTAATGGCCCTGGTTAATCAACTAATGCTAATTGGTTGGTGATAAAGGATGCAGTCTGGATCAATAAAAATAAAAAAGAAGCACTCAATACTTGCTCTTCTCATTAGATTTGACAGTATTGGCTAAATGCAATATTTAAAAGCAATGATGGATTGAGGATCATTTGTAGGGTTCTATTTTTTGTTTTGTTTTACTGTCTTGCATTTTTTTATATTTTGGGAAATTATTCTTATATTTTCTTGGTCTTGGTTATAATTTCCTATTAATTCCTAACTTGTTCCCCTCATCTGGACTCTCCTCTCCTCTCTTCTCCTCTCTTCTCTTTTTTCATCTTGTCTTCTCTTCTCTTCTTTCATCTTGTCTTCTCTTTTCTTCTTTCATCTCCTCTTCTCTTCTTTCATCTTGTCTTCTCTTTTCTTCTTTCATCTCCTCTCCTCTCCTCTACTCTACTCTTCTCTTCTTTCATCTTGTCTTCTCTTCTCTTCTTTCATCTCCTCTCCCCTTCTCTTCTTTCATCTTGTCTTGTCTTCTCTTCTCTTCTTTCATCTCCTCTCCTCTCATCTCATCTTTTCTTCTATTTTGTTCTTCATCTTCTCTCGTCTTCTTTTCTCTTTTCTCTTCCCTTCTTTCATCTTCTCTTCTCTTCTCTCTTCCCCCTTTCACTCTCTCTTCACTCTTCTTTCCTCATTTCACTCCTCTCTTCACTTTTCTTCCCCCTTTTTTCAGTCCTCTATTCTCTTCTCTCCATTTTCCTCTCCTCTCTCATCTTTTTTTCCCCGTCTTTTCACTCCTTTCATTTTCTCTTTTTACTCTTCTCTTCTCCTCTCTTCACTTTTCCCTTCTTTTAACAAATTTTTCTTTCCGTCACAATACTTTTCTAAAACCCAAGTATTGTCATTTTTTGAAGATCTATATAATTTCCATGGCATTTTATTTTCTCTATCCAACCAAAATGTGCTTTTTAGTTTTTATCACGGATGTTTCACATTCGTTTTTTGTGTCATTGTATATCAGTGGAAGAATATCACTTGAAAGCTGAAGCAAATATTTCTTACGCAAATGATTTTGATCGTTTTATTTTTACGTTTGATAACTTTGCTCTGAACTGTGAATCATGTGTAATGGCGATGGCCTGCTGGATCAGAGCAGGTGTAAACAGTCTCGGTTCGAACGTTCTTTTTTTTCCTGGCCGGCTCACAACAGATGGTCTCATTGTTGTGCCGCTTTGAAGAGCTGCATGCATTTTAATGAGAAAATGTATATAGTGAATAATTCGATGTCGAGTCAGTTCAGAAAGACTGTTGCCTTCTAGACATCTCACACCAACATCCACAGCATGCAGGGTGCAGGACATGATGTAAGTGAAGGAAATGAATAAAGCGCACGGCATCCTCATATATATTTTAATGAACGCTCTGCAAGGTGAATCCAAACCCTGGAGGACAATGAGAGGTGCTTTGTGTCCTTCCGTCTCATCGACAGCGTTCGTTTGAATTGAATCAGTTTTATTTGCACTACATTTGCTGCAGAAGCTGTTATCGATTGGCGTTTTGCCGCTCTGCATGGCTGGCGCTAATGGATCCTCCAGCTCATGAATCTGAGTTGATTTCAGGAGAATGGCCTGGTGGGGCTGGGAATGAAAGGGCTGTGTGGGGTTTCTGATTGGCAGGGAAGCAACGTGGAGCTAGCACTGTTAAAAATACTCATTTTTGTTATTTTGCTTATCCTTTGACTTACAGATTTTCTTTTTTCTTTTTTTTTTAACAAAAATCCAGTCTAATTGAGCAGATTCAGGTAATGTGAAGGGAAAATACTCAGCGTGCTGCTTTTGTGCAGCTAGTTTTTTGTTGTAGTCTCCTAAAACTGATTTCATCATGGCAAGAGGTCAGAGGGTGCTTTCCGCTTCTTCTCATTCACTGGTCAAGATGAGGATCAGGGCAAAACCAGTACAAATTCAGGATAATTCAATAAATTATTAAGTTTCCGAAAGCCAACCAAAAATATAAATCATTTTCTTTCTACTTCAGTCTCTTCATCTAATTCCTATTATATGATTTATTTGATTAAAAAACAGTTTTATAAAAATTAGGTGACCTGTAGTGATTTAATAATGTTTTGGTGTCAGTAGAGGATTTTAAAGGTTTTCTCACAATTTCTTCAAATTTGGAGGAAGAAAAGAAACGCTGAGAGTGATCAAACACAAGCATGAGGGTCATTTTTGGACTTTTGTTAAGCTTAATTTTGAATTCCACTGAAATCGCTGCTATCGTCTTATTTGTTTGGTTCCATGCATTTATTCTTTATGGAGAAAACTCATGACTGCAGCTCTGGATGTCTATGATATTTGATATCTGCAGCTCTAATTACTAGTTATCAGATAAAACATATTTTTGCTTAATCAAAAAAATAAAAATCTTAAAAAAACTTTGCTTACCACCCATTGTTTTTCTTGAGCTATGAACAATTGCATTTTTACTGAGCTTTACTGTGATAATAAGATGTAAAAAGAATTAAAATACAATTATTTTTTGAAAGTAACAAAACGAAGGCATATATTACTGAAACAAAAACACTGTCCATTCGTACACCTCAGTGGATGGGAATTGTAAAATTGCGGTGCTAATGCATTAAAGGCTCACCAACTGATTTACCAGAGATTTTACGTTCATCGCAGGAGAGGATCCTCTGAAGCCTCTGCTGGTTTTATTAGAGCATGTGAACTGAAGAAACAAGGAAAGTTGTTGTAAGGCATGAGGACATGATGACTAATGATTGTAACCTTTGGAAATCCGACAACGGTGCTGTTTGCCAAAACTCCTCAGAATCAGAACGAGTCTTTGTTCTCAGTGTTTGATGTTCTTTTTGTGTTTGTTCAGATATGTTTAGATATAGAATAAGAAAAGCAAAAGCATGTCAATGTGAGATCATTTGAATCCTGAATAACCAAAAATATTAACGAAACATTCGGAAATATTCCCTCCATCTTCTTTACAGGTTTATTTTATATAAATACATTTTCCTCAAATGTATCACATATCGCAATACATTTTGGGGCAACTCATTTGTTATTGTCATAAAGTACTATATATGCTACCTACACAGCACATCATAAAGGTAGTGATGAGAATGTAGGATTTCGGATTTAATTTAAAGGTCACCTTTTTGACATGATGTTATTTCTGTCTTTTGGCTCTCCTGGACATGTTTAGGGAAGTTTCAGTTCACAAAACATTTTAGATATTTTGACATTAAAGCAGTCATTTTAGGAGTGTGAAGGGGGCAGAGCCTAGATGAGTGAAAGTTGCAATGGCAGTTATGGCAAGCCATTTTTATTTTTAAATCTGATTGATTCCAATTGCATTAGTAAGGGAATTAGAAATCTCTAAGTATGAGAATGTGAGAACATAAATCGTGTGCTTTGACCTTTTAACGCCTTACGACTGACTTGTGCAGCGTAAGCATATGACTGAAAAATCACAGTGTATACCCATCACAATGTTTTCAAAATGAAGTCTTCCAAGCGCACAGATAAAAGGACAGAATGTAAAAAACATACGTTGAATGAAAATCACAGATTAGAATCACAAAAACTTAGTAAAAGAACTTGAGCTCAGCTTCTCAAGTGTTGTCTTATTAGCATAAATTTGGTGTAGCCACCTCTCTCTCTCTTCACTCTTTCTCTCTCTCTCTCTCTCTCTTCTCTTCTGCTCACTCTCTCTCCTCTCTCTTTCTTTCTCTCTTTGCTTTCCCTCTCTCTCCCTTTCTCTGTCTTTCTTCTCTCCTGTTCACTCTCTCTCTTTTTTCTCTCTTTGCTGTCTCTTTCTCTCTACTTTCTTTCTTCTCGTTCTCTCTCCCTCTCTGTCTCTCTCTCTCTCTCTCTTTTCTCTCCTGCTCACTCTCTCTCCTCTATCTGTTTTTTCTCTTTGCTGTCTCTCTCTCTCTCTCTCTCTCTCTCTCTCTCTCTTCTTTCTTTCTTCTCTCTCTGTCTCCCTCTCTCCCTCTCTCGCTCTTCTCTCTCTCTCCCTCTCTTCTCTCGCTCGCTCTCTCTCTCTCTCTCTCTCTCTCTCTCTCTCTCTCTCTCTCTCTCTCTCTCCCCGTGCTTGTTGACCTTTATCGTAATTGACCCCATCAACTAATTTTTTTTGAGCATTTTAACCGGAATTTGCTCGTCTCAGTCAGAAGCGTTTCACATCTGTTGAAGGACACTGCACAAACAAGCATGACCTTTCTGTTGTTTGGAGGATGGCGCAGGCCCCTGACCCCCCCTCAGTAACCCCCAAACCCCACCCGCTCCCCCTCCTCCTTCTCCACCACCTGTGCATTCATTATTCATGCATGCAGAGCAGTCGCCAAAATGCCACACTTCACCAAGCACATGCCTGAACGCAATTGACACGTTTAGTCGAGGACACATATGGCCGATGTCCTTTTATGATCCCCGCAAAGGAATTCGGAGTGCGCTGAAATGTTTGGAGCTTTATGAATGTCAGAAACTCGCTTTTCCATCTTAATCACCCAAGGCGTAAACATCTTGTGCCAGCGGCTGCTCACAGGCTGGTATTAGCAGAGGCAAATTAATTGAGTGGAATGTGAAATTATTTTAAATGCAGTGAAGGCGCCTGAAGGGAAGTACGTCACAGCGCAGAGCTCTGAGAGGTCTCAATTGTGTCTCGGAAGTAAAAAGGAGTTAAAAGAGAAGAAAGAAAGGTTTAGGAGAACCACGGGACCGAGAGATCAGATTTGAATGTTGTGACTTTTGCTCGGTGATAATGATAAATAAACTTGATTCAATAATAAATTGTTAAATTTAGTTCTTTTTTGTATTTTTTGCATTTTAATTTCTTTATTTCAGCTAGTGTTGCAGCTGGTTGAACATGGCAACATTCATCGATATGTGGATATGCGTACATTATTTTATTAATTTTTTTTTTGTATTTGTAGCTATTTGAATGTTTGTTTATTGTTTCCTTAACACAAATTACAGTCTTTAAAAATCAAATAATTACTCCCCATAAATCATAGTTTTATTTGTATTTACATATAATATTTACTACATTCTTGGTTATATTATGTAAAACAAACTTTGGAATCCCTTTTTATATTTAAATGACCACAAAACACTTGTCTCTAGACCAAAAGCACATCACCCCTAATGTTCTTCCATTGTCTTCTTTTGGCTACCAAAAGAACGCTGCACAGAAGCTGCAGCTAAAGTTATCTCCAGCACTTCCAAGCCTACACATATAACAGCCATGATCGTAAACACCCGAACTGGCTCCCATTCAGCCAACGGATTGACTCTAACTTATTATCTCCTTTTTACAATTATTATAGCTTCTAACTTTTAAAAAGAGAGACCTCTCTCTCTCTCTCTTTCTCTCTCTCCTCTCTCTCTCTCTCTCTCTCACTCTCTCCTCTTTCTCTCTCTCTCTCTCTGTCTTTCTCTCTCTCCTCTCTCTCTCTCTCTCTCTCTCTCTCTCTCTCTGTCTTTCTCTCTCTCCTCTCTCTCTCTCCTCTCTCTCTCTCTCTCTCTCTGTCTTTCTCTCTCTCTCTCCCTCTCTCTCTCTCTCTCTCTCTCTCTCTCTCTCGTTTCCTTATGTTTTTGCTACGCAATCGCTTAATTTTAGTTCCTAAGTCTTCTAAATTATTGCTTAAACATAAGAGTTTATGTAAACTACATCTAAGATTTAGTTTTTCTTGTTCTATGATGATTGTTTTATCAGTATTTAGCATTGATTTCTTCAAATAAGATTTTGAAATAAGAATATGTTGAGTCTAAATTTCTGGTTTAAAGATCCTTGTTTTAAGAACATTGGCAAAATCAACCGCTTGTTATAAAGTTTCTTATTTCAAGGAAATCTCCTAAAGACTGTTTATGGCATACGTTCCACAAAAAAAAAAAAGGTAAATAATCAATGTGAGAAAAGTTTATATGAGAATTTTTCCTAAAATAAGAAAATGAAGATTTTTCCATCTAAATGCAAGCCTTTGCGGCTTAGCTTGGATTTAGTGTTTTGCGGCGGTGGAGGATGAGCGGGAGCGTCTGCGGGCCGAGGACGAAGCCACGCAGATATAGAGGAACAACATTCAGCATCTCTCCATTTCTTTCCTGCGTCGTTAAAACATCTTTGGCTGAACTAACACCTCTGCTTTGGATTAGTTTATTAAAGTTTAGTCGGTCATAAGTGTCACTTTTAATGATCTAATAGAATGTTTCTAGTGAAGCTGCCAAATGTCCATTTACTTTACAGCTCAGTGTAGTTTCATCAATAAAGTGACGGCCTTGAAGTGAACTCTATACGCGTGTTCTATACGTCGCTCTCTGAACATCCCAGATGTGGATGCCCACGTCTCTTTTCAGCTCGTAGCAGCAGTGCTGAAGCTATTTGAAAATCATTTGTTTATGGAATGAGAATTGGTTGCTGTTTCATTTATGTTTTGTGATAGTTAACTTACGTTTAGTCCTGGCTGATATTCAAATATTCAATACAGAATTCACAATAAGTTCTAAGGGATTCTTGATTTACGTGTTTTCAGGTGTTTGTTTCGCAAGTTTAATTTCATTTTGTTTAATTTTTCGATTTATGTGGGTTTTGTTATTTTATACATATTATATTTTAGTTTGACTGTTATACAGGTTAACGGTTGAGATATTTATTTTATACTTATTTAATTACTTTAGTCTAGAAATTTTTGTACTTTTTTACACATTTCTTGTAATTTTTTTATATTAAGGGTAATGTTAATTGAATTTTTACTATATCTTTTCACTACCATACAGGTTAATTTAAGTTCATTAATATATAAAAAGTTATTTTTACTAGTTTTGACTTTAAATGCCTTTTTACTACTTTTACTACATTAACAACAATAAATAATTAATTGAAATCGATTTTTATGTTTGTATTTTGTTTTATTTTTATTATTTACTTATATTATGTTTATATTTCCACATTCAGTTTATGTGTTTTATTTTTTTATTTATATACTAATACATATTTTAATTGAATATTGAATTATTTGATTTCATTTTTATCTTTTTGAATACAATATTCATAACAGGTTGAGACATATACTGTTATATTTATCTATTAGTGTATTTAGTTTTGTTGACTTTAAAAGGCTCTTTCCTACATTTGCTACAATAAATCAAATAAATTGAACGCAATTTTAGTTTTTTGTGTGTTTATTTTGTTTTAAATTGATTATGGAATTATATTATATTTTGTATTATTCCGTTTCTAAATTCAGTTTGTGTTTTTCATTTAAAATGTTACATATTGACATGTTTTTAATAGTATCAATAATTTTAAATTGATTTTGACTGTCTCTATTTACTGCAATATATGTTACAGGTTGGAGTATTTCATGTTATATTTCCAGTTTCATCGTTATTATAAATATTTGTAGTAGTAGTAGTAGTAGTATTTTAATGGTTATTGTTTTTACTGTTTTACAACTTATTTCTAGCTATATTATAATTCAAAGCTTGGCCTACATTTTTGTTTCATTATTTGAGTGTAGTTTAGTTGACGTTGTGAGTTGAAGGTTAGTTAATACCTCTTTAGAATAATTGGGAAGGAATAGATTTCTATTTTGATCAAAACCTATAAATATACCAATAGCCCCCCCTCACCCCTCACCACCGTTCCTGAAATCAACTGTACCTGACTATTAGGAACCGATTAGCATATCAAGCCATCATCCAGTCAATGGTGTGATCTCATTAAAGGCTTCGAGAAGCTCACCGTCACTTTAGCGTCCTCGTGTGAAGGGTCTTTGGGGGAGCAGGTTGGCAGAGAACGGGGCATTGATTAAAGCGCTCTACCCGGGTGACCGGCGTGCCACTCTCATTGTTAATGCTAATGAGGGAATTAATGCTGTTTGCATCACAATAGTCCTTCACAACATTGAAAAAGTGCTTCCCTCTCCTCACTGGCCTTCTGAAAGGTGTTGAGCTGCAGTGCATCATGGGTAAAAGCCAGCGCTGCCTGATATCCTTTACTCTGTAAATGGATGGTAATTTGGCCAGCTGTGAGTGCGTGATGTTCCGTTCCCCAGTCGTGCTGTAAGAAAAATTGAATGACAGTGAGCAAAACAGCAGTAATTATAAAACTAATTACTAAATGCTGATGATGCCCGTAGGCTTTGCATAACTAAATTTAGAAGAGGAAATTGCTTTCGGCTGCATTCGGGCTGCGGGCATGTTTATGTTATTTTCTTTATTTTCCAATGCACACCAAAGAAAGTCATAATTGCCATGGAAACAATTACTCGTACACCTTTGTTTTTGAGGCGCAAACAGCTTGAGGGGGTGTCGTTGTCAAGCAGTGGGTTTTAATAATTCCCCAAACTATTCTCTCGCAGTGGAAGATTAGCAATAAAGGACTTTTCTCACAAAAATGGTCATTCTGTTATTAATTAGTCTACAACAGTTTTTTTCTTCTGTTAACCCTTAGAAGCCTTGGAGTTAAATTATGACAATAAAATGCTTGGGAGATATCAAATAATGCCAGTGATGAGCCTTTAGTTCAGTCACACTCTTAAAAATTACTATCAGGTAAGTGTGACCGCATAAATGTCTTGTTTTCTTTTTATGCAGTTTAATAATAATTTTACTACTACAACCATTAGAAAACTGTTAAAACAATAGATTTTCTTAACGCAAACATTCAATATCACTAAGCTTTTAAAATCCTGAATAGCTAAATTGAAAATGGTAAATGGCATGTGTTATTTCAAATATTTCGAATTGTACAATTATACAAAATAAAATAATTTTTTGGTACCTTCCATTTCACTCAAGTACACCATATAATGAGGAACACAGAAAAGGTCTCCATCGATAAAATAGTACACAAGAAATACAGCAGTAAAACTGAACACAACATTCCAAAGGAGAATCAACGAAAAGGTTTTTATGTTGGTTTAAGTTGATTCTTTTTGTACTACGCCGTGTTGTTGCTGCCACAATATTGGAGCTTCGCAGCTGAGCGCTCGCGTATTTAAATGTATTTAATGAATTATGGCTCCATTTCACATTGTGAGTTTGTTGATATGATTTTCATTAATGAATACATTGATACACATCTTTAAACTCAGGATTATGCTAAATGTTGTGTTGTCTACACAATGAAATTTGTCTTCCTTACTTTAAAAAAAAAAAGAACCAAAACATTCCTTAATTTGGCAGTTGTGGCTTTATTTTTGAGCAAAGAACATTTACTTACATATTTAAAAGCATGACGGAAATATGGCAATTGAAGGTTTGAAACTAAAAAATATATATAATTGGCATGCACGTGTGTTTGCATTCAGGAATCTTGAAAAGCTGAAAGCTCATGCATTTTGAACGTGTTTCCGTCCCCCATAAACATTTTGTCCACGTCTACGAAAACGTAAACAAAAACTCACGACTATCTCGTAAACTTTTTTTCCTAACAGAGACATAATTAGCTCATCAACTTCTCGTTATCACGAGAAAAAGGTGCGTAACTAAAAAATTACTTTATGGCCATCGTTGTCGAAAACAACTCTGGTTTCTGCATCCTTTCATATTAAAGCAACAGTGGCTTCATCTGAGTTTTTATAAATGGTCACATTTCAATTAATATTTCTTCAAGCAGGCGAGAAAAAACTCAGAAGGTAAAGGATCCTTATTAAATAGCATTCCACTCTGCCAGATTTTCATGCAAGGCATAAATCCAGCTCTGTTTGGGCTGAGACTTAATCTGCATGTAACTATGCTCCTTAATAGTCCATCCCTCTTCTAAATGGACCCAACAGACCCGATGTTGGCAGCGCCCGTGTGAGACTGCCCTCCAGGGTGCCTTAAGTTTCCCCAATGGCTCCGCTTGGCATGGTTGTGTGTTTACTTAAAGAAAGAGGTGTATTTTCTCAGGATCAACACTCTCGATATCTTTGGCAGAGATCAAGTATGATAGTTGTTTCCTTTCTAAAAATAGAGCAGGTTCCCAGCGACAAAAAGGAATTTGACTTAAAGGGAAACTCACCCAAAAGAGAGTTGTTTACTCGCCTTGTTGTTGTTTTATAGGATGTTATTCACCCTCAGATCATAATTGACCAAGAGTGACATATTGACATGTATATCGGTATTGACATATCGATATTGACATATGGACTTTGAAATGTTCAACCTTTGAGATTTTGAACTGTGTAACTCAAGTTTAATCACATATTGTTTGACACGCTGATTTTTTTTTTTCTTGTCACCTTGTTTTAAGAGCAGGTCCTCTTTTAAAGCACGATATCTAAAAGCACAGCATGAGCCTCCAATACAGTGAAGGGCATTTGCTATTACACATAATGTCTTTAATAATCTTGTTAGTGCGGAGTCGCTCAGTATGAGACAAATGGAACATTATTGGCTTATGGGCTGTTGTAAATAATTTAGTTTCCAATATTCATGCTGCTTTGACAGTAAATTAGAATGACATGAAAAGAGGTTGTTGAATAAAGAAAGTATCCAATCAAATTTAATTGGCTCGTCTAAGGCTGCTGTAATATATTTCATAATTAAACCGAGTTGTCACAGAGCTTTGCGGCAGAGCTTTGCGGCAGAGCACGAATCAAAATGTCAAAAGGAATTCCTTGATCTCCTCCTTTCAAAAATATCACTCCACTCTTTGATTTTTCCTGTGTTTTTTAAAGTCTGATATGTTTCTCGGAAGGCATCGCAGTCGATCGGTTGCACAGTAAAGGGTTGATAGTTGTGTCAGAATCATGCTGTGTGAAACTGCTCCATGACTTCACCAATGAAAAGGGTTTGACACAACAAAAATGGCACAGCAAGCTTTCAATCCTTGTTGGCAGATTGCCACTAATAGACAGGAAGTGGGCGGAGCTGAGATGATGAAACGAAGACGCAAGACTACTCAGTGCTGGTTTTTGATTGTCACTCAAGCAGCCACGCCCCTTGATCATGCACTTTTATTTCAATGTAGAATGACTAAATGGATCCCTTCGATTGGAAAGTAAAAGAGTAAAAAACAGATGTTAAACCGCAATTAGACATCCTAATGGATTCTGCCTCAAGTGACCATACGATGAACTGAAGTTTCACTCACAAATCTTACTAGTGTCTCAAGGAAAAATTGAAGATTTTTGCTTGGTTATAAGAGTATTAACATTATTTCAGAACACAGTTTAGCGTGTGATGTATAGTCAATTGCTGTGGTTCGTTTTATGTTATTAAAATTACACATACTTTTACATTAAATATGGCAAAAATGGTTAACTCCGCATAAGCATGAAGTCCCTATATCATTGGCTATTAGTCGGTATTATTAGCAAGATGAACAAAAATATTATTATTAGCAAGACAGGGAAGAGCGGGATAAAAAAGAATTATATTTTTTATTAAAAGAACATTTTTACATTAATAATTTACTTTCAGGACAAACAAGGACATCTCACATAGCAGTAAAATAGCAAGAACAATAAAAGCAGATAAGACACACAAATGATTAGAGAAAGTATTAAACATTATACACATGTCTGAAAAGGTGTGTTTTTAGCCCAGAATTAAAAGTCATAAACAGATTATTTGACAATGTGTCAAAAATAATAGTCGGCAGACATTCAGGATGTAATGGCATCTTCTGAAAAATGGACTCAACATATTTTAAAAACATCCAGTCCATTACAGCCACTGAGATTAGCCACACTCAATTAGACAATTTCAATTCAGTTGTTCAGAAACAAGCCAAATAAATATAATTAATTGACAGAATTTTGCCTTTGGTGAAAATGTAATCAACAATCTTTGTAATGCTCAGTCAACAATCCACATGTTGTTGTTTTTTGTACAGTGTACAGTAGTCAAACTAAGCTAGCCAACATCCAAAAGATCAGATTCTAGAGCCTAACTTAACCTCTTGTACTGTTCTTCTTGTAGCCACAGTATTTCTTTAGGCAAACCTCAGCAAACGATACAAACGCAGCATTATGATTGGTTGTCTTTGCAGCTACGAGAGGACAGGAAACATCTCAAAGATGCCAATAGTCTCTCTCAAGAACACCCTAATTCACAATCTTCCTAATCCTGCTCTTAGATCATCAGGTTCAGATCAGTTAGAACTTCTAAACAGGGAGTCTGCTTCTGTTCTATGCTGCCCTCATCTGGAACCAGCTTCAAAAGAGATTAGAGGAGCGAAAACTTTAGTCACGTTTAAATCTGTACTATAGACTCAACTATTTAAATGTGTGTTTACTAACTGAACATTTTTTTATTGTATGAATTGTAATGCTTTTAATGCTTTTTTCCACTGTAAAGCACTTTAAATTGCCTTGCCTTGACTTGCCTTCTTTCAAGGCTCTTTGAAAACTTTTTAGTCTCAGCATTAGCTTAAACTTTTACAACGAGAGCTACACAATATTGTTTTCCTCTCTTTGGTCTTTGTTTTCCTGATTTGTTGCTCGTTTTGAATAAAAAGCATCCGGCAAATGTAAATGGTATGAAAAAGGCCATAATTTGACACCTTTAAGAAATGAAATGCCTCTTTTGTTTTGTTTATTTCACCCTCATATTTGCTAATCTCTGGTGCTTTGCCGTCTGAGTGTGCTTTCAGAGGAAGGTCATGGAGCTGTCAGGCCTCGGCAGTGTTTGTCTCTCACAGGACACAAATGACTCCTCCAAATCATCCAATTTAATCACACCATTTTCTGCCCCTCAATAGCCCTCGCCCGGCTTAATCACTCCGTTTACTTGCTGTCACAAAGAGCTTCATATTGAAACCAATGGATTTCTAGCATTTAAAGGCGAGCTGGGAGTGAGCCACGGGCGGAGGGGTCGAGAGAAAAACCAAACGATTCATGCGTGAAACATTTAGCCATTGCTATCTCAACGCATGACTAACGCTTTTCGCTCACCCGTATTATTCATTAATATCTATAATAAAAGCTGTTGATAGGCGACCTGGCAGTGAGATTTTTTCCCTCTCATCTCCACATTAATGTTGAGAAGACGAGTTTGCTTTAATGTGGGGGGCGTGTGCGTAGGTGAGCGGGTCAGCTGGGTGAGGTTAAACGCTAACCTGCCTCTGCAGAGATGGTGTTTTTATTTAACCCTCGTGTGGTGTTCATATTGTTGGTACTCAGGCAGTGTTTGCGGGTCTGGTGGACCAATTGATTATTTATCCCAATCAAAATTATTTTAAATATATTTTGTTTACCAGAAAACAAGTGATTTAAACAGCAAACATACTTTAATTATTATTGGGGGGTATTCTACCCTATTGCTTCACTTTTAGAATTATTTAGAATCATTATTATTACTTTGGCAGGGTTGGCAGGTCTGCTAGCCTTCTTGGATTTGGGGCCTTTTAATTCACACAATCATATAATTTGATACTAAAATACATATACATAAAATTTTAATCTAAAATTGTATGTTTATGTGTAATTGATGTTTGTGTGGGAAGACAGAATAAATTAAAGAGTCTACCATTTTAACTCTTTTACATGACCCTGGTCCAGTAGACCCGAACACCTCGCGTTTAATATAAATGTGTAATGGGGATACAGTGTGGGGTCATACAAATTGTGTTCTGATATGTGTTTTTCACAGAAAATGAGCCAAGGACAGTGAATCTTTGTTTCAAATAATAATTGCTTGTATAATTTTTCTTTTGATGGAAACTGAAAACGGGTCCCACAGACCCGAACACCATATAAGGGTTAAAGATTGGATTCCGTTTTAACTGGTTTGACAAATTTGTTGATTTTCTATATCTGCTTTTGGGAAATATGACAGTAACTGGTTGGCTGATGCCTTCCCAGATCACATGAGGTGGAAGGCAGGGGTGATTTTGAACAGTGGAAGCCAAACAGAATCCGGAAGAATCCATACAACATGTTTTGAGTTGTCCTTAAAATAAACCATGAGAGCTAGCATTGCTAACCTTTATGTTCCAACCTACCCTGCTTAGAATTGTACAAAAATTTAACTTACCCTGATGATTTTCAGAAAGGAAAAAATTGATTCCACTGTACATGAAGCTAATTTGAAATTACTTTTATTTATATATAATTATTATACAAAATAATGTATTTATAAAATACATGTATAAATGTATACATGTTTTATAAACTATTCTATAAACTACTTTTCAAATGAAATGAGTTTTTAGTCAGACATTTTTAAATATTTGGCTTTAAAAATCTACATTTTCTAGTTACTTAATGCGAGTTCCAATATCTTCAGTAAGTCACTTAATAGGTCCAGACCCTTGTTTGACCCGCATGCAAGGTGCGTTGGGGAGTCTGGCTTGACTGACTGGACTTGTATGTGATGCGATGAGTGATGAATAATAATAGAATAATTATAAATATATATAATATACAAAATAATATACAAAAATAATACTAGCTTCCAAACCAATTCTTCCTCTCTGCAGTGTGAGTGTGGGTATTTATGTACTAACCCTATTTCACCATAAATGTCACAAATTCATAAACCATCCAACTTCTTTTTGGATTTTTCCTGGGATCATCACAGCGGAATGAACCGCCAATTCTTCTGGCAAGTGTTTTACGCAGCGAATGCGCTTCCAGCCGCAACCCATCACCGGGAAACATCCACACAAACTCATTCACACTCAAACGCTATGGACAATGTCTCTTGTTCGGGAAACCGGAGGACCCGGAGAAAACCCACGCGATCACAGAGAGAACATGCAAACTCTACACAAAAATGCTAACTGACCCAGCCGAGGCTCGAACCAGCAACCTTCTTGCTGTGAGAAGACCGTGGTGCCCATTCATAAGCCAGCTTTAAAGTATTCAAAATATTTAGTCAGAATTGCAAAGCAAGACATCATCATCGAAGCAGGTCCATAAAGGGAATCACAGCACCGTTTGGTTGGCTCTCCTCTGTCCACGCATTTTAGCTCAATCTACAGACCACAGACTCTCAAGCAACTTCAAACCAGCTGCAGATTCCTCCTCCAGCATGTTTGACTGTGTCCATCAGCCGGTCAGCACCGCTGGGACTCGAGCCCAGTCAATCACCAACCGCCGGCGGCCCCCCAGCACCCCCTGATGCCCACTCAATCACACTATCTGCCTGCACATGCCGGCCGCCGCTAATGAGAATGTATATGTACGCATGAATAAAACATGAAACTCATTGTTTTTGCTAGCAGACGCTCTCACCACGAGGAGCTTCTTGATGGATCCGGCGTTTGAAGTCCCTCGCTGAATCGCGAGCCTCGTTTGATTGAATTTGTTGCTTGCTTTAAGTAATTAGAAATAACACCGACTTCTCCTTGTTGCCTCGTCCTTCCTCAAAAAATCTCAGTTGGGCAGAAGCGAGGAGAAAATTACTTCATTTACCTTTTATCAGTTCCCCATGACCCAAGATTCGTTTGTGCAGTCTTTTTGTTGAATGCCAGAGATAATAGGATGAGCTGCAAGTGGAAATCGACACAATTAACTGGAAGTCCTGGCTCTCGTGTGGCCTGGTTATGAAATGCTATGTGAAGAGACTTCTCTGGTATTAAAGGAGAATAATTAAGGCGGACTTGTATGTTTATTTTATGAAAACAATGATCTATAGGAGTATTAGCAACCCAGATGTCAGCTTACACACTACATGTTCGCATTGCAGGGTCTTTCTGTTCAAATTCTTTCTGCCTGTCAAGTTCTTTCTGCATTCAACACCAGCCGGGTTCCCTTTGTCTATCTGAGGAGGGTTTAACAGTTATTTTTTTTTAGCAATTTTCTTAAGTTCAATTTAGACTTTAAAACCATAGAACGAGTTATCATTCTTTTGTGACACGTTTGCCAGTCTTAAGCCCTTTTTGGGCAGCAGGGGGTCATTAGAGAAGTCCATGTTTCTTAAACTTAGCTTGTGTTTTTAATCCCATCCGAATCTGCCATATCTGATTTGACTGTAAAAATTCCTGAGCATGATTTTGTTTTGTTGTACATATATGTGTGTCTTTTGTGGTTTTTGTATTAAAAAAAAAATACTTTTGGGATATGTTAAAAATTCTTCTTACTTTGAGATATTGAATATTTTATAATGACTACCAGAAAAATGTAAATACTTTCAATACTATTTTAAATTATTGAATAAATGCAATACACCTTGCACGTTAGAAATAACTCATATAAATGTAACCAAAATCATGAATTTCAACATTTCTGATTTTCAAAGGGAACTCTTGGAATTTGAGCTACTTAAATTTATATTTATGGCTACAATTATGCATTTATCGGATAAATATAATTGTAAAATGAATATCATAATATATTTAAATTAATAATATGGTAAAATTCTGGGCTTCTCGTTGAAACAATTTATTATGTGTTTGAACTATCCTTTTAGCTGCTTTAAAGCCTCAACAAAATATGCTCTATGAATAAATTTAGATTGATTAGTATTGTTTTTTTATTAGAAGCAATTTGTTAAAAAGGCACATTTGATCTCAAGTTCTCATTGGATAGTCTTCATTTGGAAAGTAAACTTGGCTAATATTCTGAGCCATAGCACCGCCCACTAACCAATCAGACGAACCCTTTAATCTCAATGAAGAGCGTATGACTGACCCGGAAGCGTAACATAGCTGAACTGCGTCGAAAAAATTAAGAAAAGAAAGGTTTTTTTTTAATGTTTCAGCTTACCAATGTATTCATCCAAAATAGTGGGATGGGTGGAGAAACCCAGCAGGGAGTGTGGCGAACATGGGGCAGTTGGAACAACAGGGGGTACATGGTTCATAGTGCCTTTTGAAGGTTATTAAGGGTGCAGGGATAGTCTGGAGGGGTCAAATATTTATTCTAAATTATTTAAAAAGGTCTTGGTATGGCATCTTTAAGTGCAGAAGTCTGATTTAATGCACTTTTTGAAATGTTTACAGTTTAAATCAAATTGATTTTTCCTGATTCGTCTGACTCCGATGTGAATTTAGAGGGTTTTATGAAAAGGGGAACAACTCCCAACATCTTGAACTGGCATTTTATGGGCAGTTTAGTGTAGACAAAACTTAATTTCTGACAAAAGAACAAATTTCATTTTCTAAAGCTTAACATATAAATGAAATGATATTAAAATAGAATGTACAAACAGGAATCTGATTCGGAGGATTGCTGTCAATGTCTGTTACAAAACTGTGCGTGCGCGTACGTGTGTGTGTGTGTGTGTGTGTGTGTTTTTTTACCATGTTTGTGTCTGCTTCACGTTTTCATTATATTTTATCTAGTTTCAGTTGTGTTTGTTTGGAGCACATGGTTATCACATCTCACACCTCGCCCTGTATGAGACTTGATTGTACCTTTATTTTCCTCACAGTTTAGTCAGTTTCTTACTGGTTTATTGATTGTCACATCTTACCACCTTGCCTCTTGTTATTAAGAGTATTTACTATTTGTAAGTCATCAGTTCTGGAGTTTTCGATTCCACTTTAAGTTCAGTAGACTGGGTTTCCCATTGTGGATCATTTGATTTCTAGTTTATTTCCTATTCATCTAACTGGTCTACTCTAAGTTCTGCTTTTCTCAACGCACCTAAACCTTGACAAAACTTTCACCACTCTGGATATAACGGTAGTTAAAATCCATGCGCCTGTTTGATTATGTATTAAAGCCGCTGCTAAAGATATACGTCATCGTTCTGGTAACTAACATTTTATTGGTTGCTCTTTATTACATCTCTCAACACCACCTACAATGCTTCATTGCAGCTTTATAAGACATTTGGAAGCATTCTCGTTTCACAGCATCTGAAAAAGCAGATGTTTTCATTTGCGTCGTTCTCAGAAACAAGTGTGAATGAAGCAGTCAGATGATCCGTGCAGAGGAAGTGGTTAACATTACACACAGCCTGCAGACACAGTCACAATCTCACATTCATGTAATGCAAATTCACATCAACAAACACAGAGGGAGAAAAAAAAGCACTATGGCAGAGTTTAATTAAAGGATCTGCATATTTTGAATCCGTTAAAAGGAGAGCAAGAGAAAGGCAGACAGAACACGACAGGACGGAAAGACGAGATCAGTGCTGCCTTGAAGTTGATATCATTTAATGACATCAGTGCTTTTCCAGAACAGTCCGTGGCAGCCATGCACACTCATCCACAGAATAAACGTTTGTACTCTGGGCTAAGATGCGTCCTGTTGGGAGGACATCCAGAAAGAAGGAAGAAGAGAGGCCCTATTAATCAGCTGAACATGCTTCTCTGACCTACTGAGACAAACGAGAACACAGATACAGGATTTACACACAGTTTCCGTCTCCTGTAATTGGTTTGGCAGCTTAAAGAGATATATCACCCAAACATGGCAAATCTGCTTCAAATATTGGTTATTTTAACCTAAAGTCAATGTAAAACACATTAACAGTTTGTAATTTTTTAAATATTA